>CM073779.1:30824229-31424229 GCA_037158775.1 Hetaerina titia
TCTTAATGTTTGTTAAGTTCAGGTATTGTTCACAATTTTTGGAAATTTTGTCCCTATAGTTAATTAAAAATTTGCACATGCACCACCTTCGGCACACACAGCTGGCAGGTGCTTTGTGTTCACTCTACTATATCGTACTTTTCCATTTGCAAGAATTATCACAGGAGGGGCCATGGGACCTGAAGTATGACAATATCCCCTGGCACGTGACAGGTGGAGAATCAACATAGTTCTCGCTACTAAGGAGGAATGCTGGAGATCCTCATGCATCGAAATTTTAATGAATCTCCACAGGTGGTCATTCATGTATGCAGACAGAGGCATCTCAGGAACATGGATGTGGAAAAGTCTCCACACGGGTATACATGTCTAATTGTCACAGAAATGCCGTAGCTACAAGAATGGTTAGTAATCCACAAAATGATGGCCATTAAAAGAGTCACAGGGGAACCCCTGGCTGTGGAAGTGAAAACGTTATCCACAGGTCTCATTCGAAGATGCTAGCAGCCACGCTACATTAACATGAAATTATTTGCATTCGCACAGGAATGGGTTAAAGGATTGACATTTTAGACAAAAGGAACTAAAACTGTACAATAAGTAATGTCTTGACAATTAAGGAAGCCTAGATAATCCCTCCAGGCAAAGGCATTTTGCAAAATGCCCACACGAATGCACATTTAGATATCTCTTAGGTTCAAACAAAGTACAGAAAGCTTGATATGTCTCCAAGGTTCTGACAATCTAGAAACTTGGTGGATTGCCATAGGCACTAGAAATGAGAATAATCAACCCAGCTCTTGCCATCGTAGGTTCTTGCACTTGCAAACAAGGAAAAAACTGTCTTCAATCCCAAAAGGAGTGGAACGGAAGACTTTTCACGGGGGTAGCACACGCAAGAGTAAGGTATAAAATCATCGTGATTATTACCCACAAGTTTTCTGCAAAACTTCCCCAAACTCACAAATAATCAAATGAACAATTAAGATTGCCAAAACAAAAAATGACGGAATAAAAAAATTTGCAATGCACCTACACCGGTCACTTCCTATACACCCTCTGGATTGGGGGTAAAATCCCCATTAGGTAGTGTTGCACTTCCTTCAACATTGGCTGGTTTATTACCAAGTTATTTCACAAGTAAACACCTTTATTTGGGGCTACCAGCAATTGGTCACTTCCAAAGATAGTCTTCAATTTAGCTGATTGTCACACTACTTCACAGATGAAGAAAATTGTTTTTGTACAATTATTACCAAGGAAGTGCACCTGTGCCATGCTCTGGGTATAGGAGCCTGACGTTTTTCTTTAGCTGCATTACAAAAGTGTTTTCTTTGCGAGAAATATCACAGGAGGACCCTGGCACATCAGGTATAAATACGCTCAGCACATGTTGGGTCAAGAATTAAGCAATGTTCTGGTCATCAAGGATACTTACAGAACCATCCCTCGCAGAGAACCTATGCAGCATTCCCGAAGGTGCTTAATTGAAGATGCTCACAGGGGCACACCGGGAACTTGAAGTTTAGTGAATTAGCACAGGTGTGGAAATCAAAGTTTCACAATGGGGATGACAGGGCACTCAGAGGGTGAAAAATTACTGGTCACAATGAACGTCACTTTCAATACCCACTCTTCTCTTGGGGTAAATCCACTTTTGCCTACCCTTTCAACTTGTTACAACAGTGGCTTGTTTATAACCCAGTAATACATGCAAAAAATAAATGTGTACCCTGTGATACACTAAAATGCTCACATTCCCAGTAGGTCTTAATGTTTGTTAAGTTCAGGTATTGTTCACAATTTTTGGAAATTTTGTCCCTATAGTCACGCAGTATAGGCAACGCAGAAGAACTTTTCCCGCCTTAGTAGTCTTGGAGCCTGGAAAGGCGCAGTGTACGCGCTTCGCAAGAGGCCTTGCAGGGGGCAGTCATTAATTTTTCTCAAGCGTATCAGCTACATCGGATCCTTCGAGGACACCTGTCTATCAAGGACACCTCAGTCCCGCAATCACAATGAACGTCACTTTCAATACACACTCTTCTCTTGGGGTAAATCCACTTTTGCCTACCCTTTCAACTTGTTACAACAGTGGCTAGTTAATAAAAGAGTAATACATGCAAATAATAAATGTGTACTTGGTGATATACTAAAATACTCACATCCCCAGTAAGTCTTAATGTTTGTTAGGTTCAGGTATTGTTCACAATTTTTGGAAATTTTGTCCCTATAGTCAATTAAAATTTTGCACATGCACCACCTTCGGCACACAGAGCTGGCAGGTGCTTTGTGTTCACTCTACTATATCGTACTTTTCCATTTGCAAGAATTATCACAGGAGGGGCCATGGGACCTGAAGTATGACAATATCCCCTGGCACGTGACAGGTGGAGAATCAACAAAGATCTGGCTAACAAGGAGGAATGCTGGAGATCCTCGTGCATCGAAATTTTAAAGAATCTCCACAGGTGGTCATTCATATATGCAGACAGAGGCATCTCAGGAACATGGATGTGGAAAAGTCTCCACACGGGTATACATGTCTAATTGTCACAGAAATGTCGTAGCTACAAGAATGGTTAGTAATCCACAAAATGATGGCCATTAAAAGAGTCACAGGGGAACCCCTGGCTCTGGAAGTGAAAACGTTATCCACAGGTCTCATTGGAAGATGCTCGCAGCCACGCTACATTAACATGAAATTCCTTGCATTTGCACAGGAATGGGTAAAAGGATTGACATTTTAGAGAAAAGGCACTAAAAATGTACAATAAGTAATGTCTTGACAATTAAGGAAGCCTAGACTATCCCTCCAGGCAAAGGCATTTTGAATAATGCCCACACGAATGCACATTTAGATATCTCTTAGGTTCAAACAAAGTATTAAAGCTTGATATGTCTCCAAGGTTCTGACAATCTAGAAACTTGGTGGATTGCCATAGGCACTAGAAATGAGAATAGGCAACCCAGCTCTGGCCATCATAGGTTCTCGCACTTGCAAACAAGGAAAAAACTGTCTTCAATCCCAAAAGGAGTGGAACGGAAGACTTTTCACGGGGGTAGCACACGCAAGAGTAAGGTATAAAATCATCGAGAATTTTACCCACAAGTTTTCTGCAAAACTTCCCCAAACTCACAAATAATCAAAAGAACAATTAAGATTGCATAAACAAAAAATGACGGAATAAAAAAATTTGCAATGCACCTATACCGGTCACTTCCTATACACCCTCTGGATTGGGGGTAAAATCCCCATTAGGTAGTGTTGCACTTCCTTCAACATTTGCTGGTTTATTACCAAGTTATTTCACAAGTAAACACCTTTATTTGGGGCTACCAGCAATAGGTCACTTCCTAAGATAGTCTTAAATTTAGCTGATTGTCACACTACTTCACAGATGAAGAAAATTGTTTTTGTACAATTATTACCAAAGAAGTGCATCTGTGCCATGCTCTGGGTATAGGAGCCTGAGGTTTTTCTTTAGCTGCATTACAAAAGTGTTTTCTTTGCGAGAAATATCACAGGAGGGCCCTGGCACATCAGGTATAAATACGCTCAACACATGTTGGGTCAAGAATTAAGCAATGTTCTGGTCATCAAGGATACTTACAGAACCATCCCTCGCAGAGAACCTATGCAGCATTCCCGAAGGTGCTTAATTAAAGATGCTCACAGAGGCACACCGGGAACTTGAAGTTTAGTGATTTAGCACAGGTGTGGAAATCAAAGTTTCACAATGGGGATGACAGGGCACTCAAAGGGTGAAATATGTCTGGTCACAAAGAACGTCACTTCCAATACACACTCATCTCTTGGGGTAAATCCACTTTTACCTACCCTTTCAACTTGTTACAACAGTGGCTAGTTTATAACCCAGTAATACATGCAAATAATAAATGTGTACTTGATGATACACTAAAATGCTCACATCCCCAGTAGGTCTTAATGTTTTTTTTAAGTTCAGGTATTGTTCACAATTTTTGGAAATTTTGTCCCTATAGATAATTAAAAATTTGCACATGCACCACCTTCGGCACACACAGCTGGCAGGTGCTTTGTGTTCACTCTACTATATCGTGCTTTTCCATTTACAAGAATTATCACAGGAGGGGCCATGGGACCTGAAGTATGACAATATCCCCTGGCACGTGACAGGTGGAGAATCAACAAAGATCTCGCAACCAAGGAGGAATGCTGGAGATCCTCGTGCATCGAAATTTTAAAGAATCTCCACAGGTGGTCATTCATATATGCAGACAGAGGCATCTCAGGAACATGGATGTGGAAAAGTCTCCACACGGGTATACATGTCTAATTGTCACAGAAATTCCGTAGCTACAAGAATGGTTAGTAATCCACAAAATGATGGCCATTAAAAGAGTCACAGGGGAACCCCTGGCTCTGGAAGTGAAAACGTTATCCACAGGTCTCATTCGAAGATGCTAGCAGCCACGCTACATTAACATGAAATTATTTGCATTCGCACAGGAATGGGTTAAAGGATTGACATTTTAGACAAAAGGCACTAAAACTGTACAATAAGTAATGTCTTGACAATTAAGGAAGCCTAGATAATCCCTCCAGGCAAAGGCATTTTGAAAAATGCCCACACGAATGCACATTTAGATATCTCTTAGGTTCAAACAAAGTACAGAAAGCTTGATATGTCTCCAAGGTTCTGACAATCTAGAAACTTGGTGGATTGCCATAGGCACTAGAAATGAGAATAATCAACCCAGCTCTGGCCATCGTAGGTTCTTGCACTTGCAAACAAGGAAAAAACTGTCTTCAATCCCAAAAGGAGTGGAACGGAAGACTTTTCACGGGGGTAGCACACGCAAGAGTAAGGTATAAAATCATCGTGATTATTACCCACAAGTTTTCTGCAAAACTTCCCCAAACTCACAAATAATCAAATGAACAATTAAGATTGCCAAAACAAAAAATGACGGAATAAAAAAATTTGCAATGCACCTACACCGGTCACTTCCTATACACCCTCTGGATTGGGGGTAAAATCCCCATTAGGTAGTGTTGCACTTCCTTCAACATTGGCTGGTTTATTACCAAGTTATTTCACAAGTAAACACCTTTATTTGGGGCTACCAGCAATTGGTCACTTCCAAAGATAGTCTTCAATTTAGCTGATTGTCACACTACTTCACAGATGAAGAAAATTGTTTTTGTACAATTATTACCAAGGAAGTGCATCTGTGCCATGCTCTGGGTATAGGAGCCTGACGTTTTTCTTTAGCTGCATTACAAAAGTGTTTTCTTTGCGAGAAATATCACAGGAGGACCCTGGCACATCATGTATAAATACGCTCAACACATGTTGGGTCAAGAATTAAGCAATGTTCTGGTCATCAAGGATACTTACAGAACCATCCCTCGCAGAGAACCTATGCAGCATTCCCGAAGGTGCTTAATTGAAGATGCTCACAGGGGCACACCGGGAACTTGAAGTTTAGTGATTTAGCACAGGTGTGGAAATCAAAGTTTCACAATGGGGATGACAGGGCACTCAAAGGGTGAAATATGTCTGGTCACAAAGAACGTCACTTCCAATTCACACTCTTCTCTTGGGGTAGATCCACTTTTACCTACCCTTTCAACTTGTTACAACAGTGGCTAGTTTATAACCTTGAGATATAAATCCAGAGTCACAGGGGAACCCCTGACTCTGGAAGTGAAAACGTTATCCACAGGTCTTATTCGAAGATGCTCGCAGCCACGCTACATTAACATAAAATTCCTTGCATTCGCACAGGAATGGGTAAAAGGATTGACATTTTGGACACAAGGCACTAAAACTGTACAATAAGTAATGTCTTGACAATTGAGGATACCTAGAGAATCCCTCCAGGCAAAGGCATTTTGAATAATGCCCACACGAATGCACATTTAGATATCTCTTAGGTTCAACCAAGTACAGAAAGCTTGATATGTCTCCAAGGTTCTGACAATCTAGAAACTTGGTGGATTGCCATAGGCACTAGAAATGAGAATAGGCAACCCAGCTCTGGCCATCATAGGTTTTCGCACTTGCAAACAAGGAAAAAACTGTCTTCAATCCCAAAAGGAGTGGAACGGAAGACTTTTCACGGGGGTAGCACACGCAAGAGTAAGGTATAAAATCATCGTGATTTTTACCCACAAGTTTTCTGCAAAACTTCCCCAAACTCACAAATAATCAAATGAACAATTAAGGTTGCCAAAAAAAAAATGACGGAATAAAAAAATTTGCAATGCACCTACACCGGTCACTTCCTATACACCCTCTGGATTGGGGGTAAAATCCCCCATAGTTAGTGTTGCACTTCCTTCAACATTGGCTGGTTTATTACCAAGTTATTTAACAAGTAAACACCTTTAATTTGGGCTACCAGCAATAGGTCACTTCCTAAGATAGTCTAAAATCTAGCTGATTGTCACACTACTTCACAGATGAAGAAAATTGTTTTTGTGCAATTATTACCAAGGAAGTGCATCTGTGCCATGCTCTGGGTACAGGAGCCTGACGTTTTTCTTTAGCTGCATTACAAAAGTCTTTTCTTTGCGAGAAATATCACAGGAGGACCCTGGCACATCAGGTATAAATCAACACTCAATACATGTTGGGTCAAGAACTAAGCAATGTTCTGGTAATCAAGGATATTACAGAACCATCCCTCGCAGAGAACCTATGCAGCATTCCCGAAGGTGCTTAATTAAAGATGCTCACAGGGGCACACCGGGAACTTGAAGATTAGTGATTTAGCACAGGTATGGGAATCAAAGTTTCACAATTAGGATGACAGGGCACTCAGAGGGTGAAAAATTACTGGTCACAATGAACGTCACTTCCAATACACACTCTTCTCTTGGGGTAAATCCACTTTTGCCTACCTTTTCAACTTGTTACAACAGTGACTAGTTTATAACCCAGTAATACATGCAAATAATAAATGTGTACTTGGTGATACACTAAAATGCTCACATGCCTAGTAGGTCTTAATGTTTGTTAAGTTCAGGTTTGTTCACAATTTTTGGAAATTTTGTCCCTATAGTTAATTAAAAATTTGCACATGCACCACCTTCGGCACACACAGCTGGCAGGTGCCTTGTGTTCACTCTACTATATCGTACTTTTCCATTTGCAAGAATTATCACAGGAGGGGCCATGGGACCTGAAGTATGACAATATCTCCTGGCACGTGACAAGTGGAGAATCAACATAGATCTGGCTACCAAGGAGGAATGCTGGAGAACCTCATGCATCGAAAGTATAAAGAATCTCCACAGGTGCTCATTCAAATATGCAGAGGCATCCCAGGAACTTGGATGTGGAAAAGTCTCCACATGGGTGTACATGTCTTATTGTCGCAGAAATGTCGTAGCTACAAGAATGGTTTGTAGTCCACAAAATAATGGCCATTAAAAGAGTCCCAGGGGAACCCCTGGCTCTGGAAGTGAAAACGTTATCCACAGGTCTCATTCGAAGATGCTAGCAGCCACGCTTCATTAACATGAAATTATTTGCATTCGCACAGGAATGGGTTAAAGGATTGACATTTTGGACAAAAGGCACTAAAACTGTACAATAAGTAATGTCTTGACATTTAAGGATGCCTAGAGAATCCCTCCAGGCAAAGGCATTTTGAATAATGCCCACACGAATGCACATTTAGATATCTCTTAGGTTCAAACAAAGTACAGAAAGCTTGAAATGTCTCCAAGGTTCTGACAATCTAGAAACTTGGTGGATTGCCATGGGCACTAGAAATGAGAATAATCAACCCAGCTCTGGCCATCATAGGTTCTCGCACTTGCAAACAAGGAAAGAACTGTCTTCAATCCCAAAAGCAGTGGAACGGAAGACTTTTCATGGGGGTAGCACACGCAAGAGTAAGGTATAAAATCATCGTGATTTTTACCCACAAGTTTTCTGCAAAACTTCCCCAAACTCACAAATAATCAAATGAACAATTAAGATTGCCAAAACAAAAAATGACGGAATAAAAAAATTTGCAATGCACCTACACCGGTCACTTCCTACACACCCTCTGGATTGGGGGTAAATTTTCCCTTAGTTAGTGTTGCACTTCCTTCAACATTGGCTGGTTTATTACCAAGTTATTTAACAAGTAAACACCTTTATTTGGGGCTACCAGCAAATGGTCACTTCCTAAGATAGTCTTAAATTTAGCTGATTGTCACACTACTTCACAGATGAAGAAAATTGTTTTTGTGCAATTATTACCAAGGAAGTGCATTTGTGCCATCCTCTGCGTATAGGAGCCTGACGTTTTTCTTTAGCTGCATTAAAAAACAGTGTTTTCTTTGCGAGAAATATCACAGGAGGACCCTGGCACATCAGGTATAAATAAACACTAAACACATGTTGGGTTAAGAACTAAACAATGTTCTGGTTATCAAGGATACTTACAGAACCACCCCTCGCAAAGAACCTGCGCAGCATTCCCGAAGGTGCTTAATTAAAGATGCTCACAGGGGCACACCGGGAACTTGAAGTTTAGTGATTTAGCACAGGTGTGGGAATCAAAGTTTCACAATGGGGATGACAGGGCACTCAGAGGGTGAAATATGTCTGGTCACAATGAACGTCACTTCCAATACACACTCTTCTATTGGTGTAAATCCACTTTTTCCTACCCTTTCAACTTGTTACCAAAGTGGCTAGTTTATAACCCAGTAATACATGCAAATAATAAATGTGAATTTGGGGATATTTAATAATGCTCACACCCCCAATAGGTGTTAATGTTTGTTGAGGTTAAGTATTGTTCACAATTTTTCCAAATTTTGTCCCTATAGTTAACAATGAATTTGCACATGCACCACCTTCGGAACACACAGGTGGCAGGTGCTTTGTGATCGCTCTACTTTACCGTACTTTTCCGTTTGCAAGAATTATCACTGGAGGGGCATGGGACCTGAAGTATGACAACATCTCCTGGCACGTGACAGGTAGAGAATCAACAAAGATCTGGCTACCAAGGAGGCATTCTGGAGATCCTAGCACATTTAAAGTAAAAGAATCTCCACAGGTGCTCATTCATATATGCAGACAGAGGCATCTCAGGAACTTGGATGTGGAAAAGTCTCCACAAGGGTATACATGTCTAATTCTCACAGAAATGTCGTAGCTACAAGAATGGTTTGTAATCAACAAAATGAAGGCCATTAAAAGAGTCACAGTGGAACCCCTGGCTCTGGAAGTGAAAACGTTATCCACAGATCTCATTCGAAGATGCTTGCAGCCACGCTCCATTAACATGAAATTCCTTGCATTCGCACAGGTATGGGTATAACGGATTCACATTTTGGACACCAGGGCACTAATACTGTACAATCAGTAATGTCTTGACAATTCAGGATGCCTAGAGAATCCCTCCAGGCAAAGATATTTTGAATAATGCCCACACATATGCACATTTAGATATATCTTAGGTTCAAACAAAGCACAGGAAGCTTGAAATGTCTGCAGGGTTCTGACCATCCAGAGACTTGGTGGATTGCCATAGGCACTAGAAATGAGAATAATCATCCCAACGCTGGCCATCATAGGTTCTCGCACTTTCAAACAAGGAACAAACTGTCTTTAATCCCAAGACGTGTGGCACGGAAGACTTTTCACGGGGGTACCACACGCAAGGGTAAGGTATAAAATCATCGTGATTTTTACCCACAAGTTTTCTGCAAAACTTCCCCAAACTCAGAAATAATCAAATGAACAATAAAGATTACCACAAAAAAAAGGGCAGGATAAAAAAATTTGCAATGCACCTACACCGGTCACTTCCTATACACCCTCTGGTTTGGGGGTAAAATCCCCCTTAGTTGTTGTTTCACTTCCTTCAACATTGGCTGGTTTATCACCAAGTTATTTAACAAGTAATTACCTTTATTTGAGGCTACCAGCAATAGGTCACTTCCCAAGATAGTCTTAAATTTAGCTGATTGTCACACTAATTCACAGATGAAGAAAATTGTTTTTGTACAATTATTACTAAGGAAGTGCATCTGTGCCATCCTCTGGGTATAGGAGCCTGACGTTTTTCTTTAGCTGCATTACAATACAGTCTTTTCTTTGCAAGAAATATCACAGGAGGACCCTGGCACATCAGGTATAAATAAACACTAAACAAATGTTGGGTCAAGAATTAAGCAATGTTCTGGTCATCAAGGATACTTACAGAACCATCCCTTGCAAAGAACCTATGCAGCATTCCCGAAGGTGCTTAATTAAAGATGCTCACAGGGGCACACCGGGAACTTGAAGTTTAGTGATTTAGCACAGGTGTGGGAATCAAAGTTTCGAAATGGGAATGACAGAGCACTCAGAGGGTGAAATATGTCTGGTCACAATGAACGTCGCTTCCAATACACACTCTCTATATTGGTGTAAATCCACTTTTGCCTACCCTTTCAACTTGTTACAACAGTGGCTAGTTTATAACCCAGTAATACATGTAAATAATAAATGTGTATTTGGGGATATTTTAAAATGCTCACATCCTCAGTAGGTGTTAATGTTATTTAAGTTTAAGTATTGTTCACAATTTTTGGAAATTTTGTCCCTATAGTTAACAAAAAATTTGCACATGCACCACCTTCGGCACACACAGCTGGCAGGTGCCTTGTGTTCACTCTACTATATCGTACTTTTGCGTTTGCAAGAATTATCACAGGAGGGGCATGGGACCTGAAGTATGACAATATCTCCTGGCACGTGACAGGTAGAGAATCAACAAAGATCTGGCTACCAAGGAGGCATTCTGGAGATCCTAGCACATTTAAAGTAAAAGAATCTCCACAGGTGCTCATTCATATATGCTGAAAGAAGCACCCCAGGAACTTGGATGTGGAAAAGTCTCCTCAACTGTATACATATCCAATTGTCACAGAAATGTAATAGCTATAGGAATGGTTACTAATCCACAAAATGATGGCCATTAAAAGAGTCACAGGGGAACCCCTGGCTCTGGAAGTGAAAACGTTATCCAGAGGTCTCATCCGGAGATGCTTGCAGCCACCCCCCATCAACATGAAATTGCTTGCATTCGCACAGGTATGGGTATAAAGGATTGACATTTTGGACAACAAGGCACTAAAACTGTACAATAAGTAATGTCTTGACAATTGAGGATGCCTAGAGAATCCCTCCAGGCAAAGACATTTTTAATAATGCTTACACATATGCACATTTAGATATATCTTAGGTTCAAACAAAGCACAGGAAGCTTGAAATGTCTGCAGGTTTCTGACCATCCAGAAACTTGGTGGATTGCCATAGGCACTAGAAATGAGAATAATCATCCCAGCTCTGGCCATCATAGGTTCTCGCACTTGCAAACAAGGAACAAACTGTCTTTAATCCCAAGACGTGTGGCACAGAAGACTTTTCCCTGGGGTACCACACGCAGGAGTAAGGTATAAGATCATCGTGATTTTTAAACCAACTTAGTGGAACTTGAAAGACTTTCTGCTTACCTGAGGTTAGGGAGTGAAATTCTGATATTGGAAATATATTGTTTATTGCCACTGAAGCAGTACAACTCAAGATAACATTGGCATGAGAGTGTCCAGACATCAGAACCTATGGACACTTTTTTGTGGGCTAGAAGATGAATTGAAAATCATTAAAACAAGTTTTATAGAAGTTGGGAGGTCACTGTTCCTGGGGCCTGATATTTGCAAGGTATTATTCTTCCAAAGTATGACAATCCCCTGCTAGACACCCTAGAGGTGATTTGCAGGGTACTAAGTTATAATAATAATAACTTGCAGGAACTGCAAAAAAATGAACTATTTGAAAATTTGTGAATTAGCTAAATTTTCAGGAATTCTTACACCAGGCAGTCTGGGCACAAATGAGATGTAACACGTATTTTTTAGGTGAAACCTCAATTTTTAATTATGTTAAACTAGACAAAAGTCATGCATATCTTTCATGTGCATCATTTGGAATCATTACCACATGATTAGTCCATTATTTCTATTTCCACTTTGCACCTTATCCTGTCTCTACCTTTGTGCTGGCTTGCAGTGCACATAGTTATCATAGCAATACAATTTTTACAGAATTTGGAAGAAACTTGCAGAAATGTCATGAAATACAATATGTGTATTTCTTAGCTTTTCAAAAAATCCTACAATATTTTTTGCCCATATGAGACAGACCATGAAACATGAGGCACAAATCTTATATTTTTATTATTATCATAGTTAATCTACCAGTTCAGTTAGGTTTTGTTTTGTACAAATGACAAGGAACAAAACATGGACAACTCTCTTGGCTGTCCTCAGAATAATCAACCAAACATTCTACTAAAAAACAAGCCCCTCTACCTGCTTACTGCCTTCATGTATCACACTGAATTACCAGTAAACTCAGCAATGCCTGCAAACCCTTACTGACAAACTGAAGCTTGATCAACAGGAAAAATATCTAATTTTATGAATTCCCCAATGACTTTTCGTGCTATCTCAGTTTCTCACATACCTCTTTAACTATTTCCTCCACTTATTGTTTGAAAAGCACATGTGATAATCGACAACCCTGCCTTACTCCTCTTTCTTACACTGTCCATACCGATATTTTGTCCCCTATTCGCACCTGAGCAGTCTGTACGGATTAGACTCATATCCCTCCAATCTACTCCAATTTCCTGCATTATATTCATTAGTTTTTCCTAATTCACTATATCAAATGCAATTTCAAAATCTAGGTAACAGACTAATACCTCCTGATTATATCCTATGTTCCTCCCTATTGGTGACATCATTACCGCATTTAAATAACCTGTGCCATTCTGCTTTCTTAATCCAACCCGATCATCCTTTAAATAATCATTTTCTCTGTTCTCCATCCTCTTGCTCATGACACTGACTACTTAGTTGTGTGGGAAGTCAAACTTATTGTTCTGTAGTCATCATATGTTGTAGTCTACCTTGTTCAGAAAAGAAACTAACACTGATTATGAGAACAACATGTCAATATTCTTTTTCAGTAATATATGCCACTACCTCTTGCAAACTGCAACAAAACAATGACTGATATCCCATTCAATTTTTGCTATGATCAATTTTGGGCAAAAATTTTATACAGCATAATTCATTGGGATCATCACAATACTCACTATAATAGTTTAAATTATAAAAAAAAATCTTTCGGGATTATCTCTAGATAATGTAAAGGATCGCCTCCCAAACTGACATTCATCAATCTGAAACTACTACTGGTTTCTGGCATGTACCATTAAGGTACACAAAGTGCTTCCAATGTGTATCAGACAAGCTATACTATGCAGTGCCGCAGGACTGCTTTTCTTGGAATAAGTACATTTTTTTTTCTTTTCTATGTAAGACTCAGTTTAATGATTGATTGCAAGCTGAGGTATATAACCACAACACAAGGAAAAGAACTATGTTACACTCATGCTACAAAATAACTCATACAAGAATACTCAAGCCTCAAGAAATGATTATAAGACTGATAAAATACCAAAAGATTAAAAGCGTGTTAATTTCATGAATACCTTCGGTTAAAAAAATTCTGCAAAAAGTAGACTGCTATGCATTTAGATGAAAAATCATAAATGATAACCCTACAATTACTTTTTTGTGTATAATTATATCTTTTTACATTTTATTTTATTTTTTGTCACACACTTGTTATTGATATTATACTTCAGAACTACCCCTTTTGTATGTAAAATAACATCCTCGCCTTCCTTCCTCAGTGTCTACATCATTTGTTTAATACATTGTATTTTTTCAATATGTCTTTGGGCAAATAAAGGATAATTATTACTTATACCGCCATGTTAGCTCCTCTTATCTATGAGGATTACGGTGCCTTTTAAATTGAATGCCTTTAAAAATGAATTGATACCACTACTGACTGCTAGTACACAGTTGCCATGTTATGTTTCATTTGATTTAAATGGGACAAGCTCCAAAACATGAGTAAATAAATATGTGTGAAGTTATTATTAACAATTTTATTCAGCCCAAATCTAGTTCATTGACTTTCATCTTTCTCTTCATAGGACTTTATCAAACATTCATTAGCGTAGCTAGAGATATTTAAAAAAATAATTTTACAATATATGATCAGCTGTTCTGCCTTCAATGAGGAACAAATACCTAAATCGACAGAAAGATAAACAAAATAAAAATCAAAAGCGGTGCCCGTGTCGGATCATAATAAATTATTACTGAGATGTAATTTTAAATCAATTGGATGAAAAAGGAAAGGCAGACAAGAAAATGAAATAAATAGGCATGAACAAATACAGAAATGCGATGCCAATTTTAAAAAAGGGTTATTAAAACACAAAAAGTAAAAAATAGGAACCGTAAAGAGGTAAAAGGCTTAGGATTTGTTACGGAAAAGATAATAGATATGAGAAAAAAATGGAATGTTGTTGTCAAAGTATTAGACGGAAGAAATATCGAGGGTTAATAAAAGAACTGACGCGAGAAAGTAATACTGCGAAACTACACTGTGTATGAAATAGAGAAAGGAGGAAATGAGTGTGCTACGTATGAAGGAGAAAGTACAGAGGGTCTACTTCATAAAGAGATCAGCAAGTAGGTGCATAGGAAGAGAGCAAAATGCAGAAAAGTATAACTTAGACTCATTGACCGGCCCCTGTGGCGGCGGGGTAACGTCCTCACCTTCCAACGTAGGTTCGATTCCGATAGGTGTCATTAAATGGATTTTCCTCCACCTAGGGCTTGGGGGTTTGTAATTATCTTCAATATAATATTTCGGGTCTAGGTGCAAGAAGAGACTATTAAGTGTCAATCTCGCTCCAATAAAATCGTTGAATACAAAAATTCGTACTTGATTGCGAGATAGAAAAGCCATTAAAAAAGTTAAAACTGAACAAGGATGTTGGAATATATAACATTAGTTATTTTAACTAACTAAACAATGCCGCAGAACAACCAGAAAAAGTTAAGGAGAGCATGAAAATAAGTTTACGAGTATATTCACACATTTAGAACAACGGTTCATAAGCATTGCTTAGCACACTACAATATTAGTTATCGGTATAGGATGCAGATAAATAGAAATTGGAAGCCTGAGTAAAACACTAAAATTGGAGAGTATTAACCCGAGCAGGTCGAGTATTTCGCCAATCAAGGTTTTGATGGGCGAAATTTTATTGGCGACGTTTTAGACGAATATATTCTAGTAGAGATAGGAAGACGAATGCGGAATATTAAGAGGAATTGACCATGAGGAGTTAATCTATGACAGGGAAGTTCGATAAGGAAGCAAAGAAAAGGTTAGCTCAAACTTCAATGTGGGGCATTTTTTTGTGGCGCGAAAACTTGTTGATCTGCGTAGATTTAAGCCGTAATGATACGTGCCTGTGTTTGCTAAAAGGAATGGACAATTCAAAATGGATGAAAAGAAAAAACAACAAATTCTAGGCATGATAGGGAGAAGGGGTTGCTGAGAGAAATTCAAAGCTGGCAAGGAATGTGGACACGGCATTATGGTCGGTGAATGAATACTGAATATATAGGTATAGATAATTCTAAATCGGTGGTATGGGGTAAATCTACTGGTGAATCAGGCCAAAAACTATCCTGCACTGTAAGCTACACTTAGGATTGAATAAAATCATATTCCATACATCCCGACATTCTCTCTCTGTCAAATACAAATGGCTAATGATGGATCACTCTTCTCTTTCCTAATTTTGCTGAATCGAGCACCTTCGTTATTTCCTCGAACGATAATTTACTAGGCTTAGTAAAGCATACACGAGAAAAAAGTACATACCTTTGTGACACGTGTATCAATCACTGCTTCGCTTCCATAATGGAGACCGGAACAGATCAAGGCGATACCCCCTCTCAAAATTTTCAGTTCGCTTCTTGTCAGTAAGCCAACATTTCATTCGCTGCACGTCACATGACCCCATTGTACAAATAAAAGGTTGCAACGTGGCAAAGAATGATGGCATGATATATGGATGCATTACTTCCTGGCTATAAGCCGGCATGTCATTCGCTGCACATGACGTCTTCCTATTCTTGTGCAAATGAAATGATGCCACGTTTCAACTCAGCTTATGTATTAATTAAAATGTACAAAAGTATTTTAACTTTTTTATGAGATTGAAAAATCAAAATAAAAATATAATATTGGTTTTATAATTTTTTTAAACACTATTTTATGTTTCAACTTCTCCAAGCACATAGTTTGTAATGCGTCAACGTTCATTGGTTCACAGTTTCAGGGTTGCCAGATATGGCGACTCGGAGCCAATTTGGATATTTTTTCTCAAAATGCACCAAATTGAAGACTTGGCAAGTGGCTTCCGTGATTTTTAGGCGTGTCTTTATTTCTATTTCGTCAAACACCTAGTTCTTTTTAGACTACACTGTTAAATTTCTGTTGCTTTGTGTGAAAAAACGAAACACTCCAGTTGGATTTATACTTCTATAAATTTAGTTCCTTTCCTGTAAGCCGATCATTTAAGCAAAATTAATGTGGAGAGAATATGGCATACTCAAAGAAAATGCCTGGGAATACACTTCAAAACTGCCGAAGTGGCTGTCGGACTGTTTATGTCTATTAGCAGTGATATCGATACTAGCGCCACTAATGACTCTGGCTACTAATAATCATTACTGCCTATTTTACCTATGCAATCCTTAGTATAGTTCTAACCTCTAAATTGGCAGTAAATATTTGAGCAAAGACATTCCAATGCAGGTCATTCATTTACACTTCTTGCAATGTTGAGAAATAAAAACCTTTGTTTACCTTATGTATGTTACCTGGCTCTACTGCAGGCCACCAAAAGAAAATCACAAGTCTCTGGGATGAACTATCTTTGGGGAATTTTTCCTGCTCTGAGGCAACTTCATTGCAAAGGTCAAGCGCAGCAAATGCAATCGCGCAATTAATAGCACAAACTAGTTACCATGAAATCAAATTAAATCTTAAAAGAATTTTGCAATTTTAGCCTTTTTATGTAGGCATACAGGCATTCAGAAAATTTCTCGGGAGTATCCTGCTGTTAACATTAGATCTTATGAGATATGTTTTCTTATGTTTAAATGGAATTGGGCTAAAAGATATTTTAACGTTGAAATTATCCCGTAACAATTATAATTCATTTTGATCTGACAGAGGCCCCATAAAAAGTTGTGGTTGCTGTTGTAATTGAGTAAGTTGTCCAGGCGGAACAATTAGAAATAAAGACTAGGAATGTGAGGAACCTGTTGGCAAAAGTACCCTTGAAAAGTAATGTAATCTTAGGCTGTACTTACCAAACTCCAAGTTGTCATAATGTATAAAAGCCTAATTTTGAGGATAAGAATATCATTTCCGTGGTCTTCCCTAATACATTCTGGCTCTTTAAGGATATTATAAATTACCTAATGTGCGTTGGAACCAACTTGACAAAATTATATATGATTATGGTGTCAGTCGAAAAAATTTGTGTGGCATGTAGACTGAAAGATCTGTCCCAAAAGTAGTTGGAATAAGCTGATTAAAAAATATTTCTTGCCTGAATTGATACCTTCACTCTAAAGTCTTTTTTCTTTCAATTTATGTGCGAGGTAAGATGAAAGGATGTGGAGATTACTGAAGTATTAGTCTCAGGTTAACATTCAAGGTGGGTCTCAAAAGTATTAGGACTAAGTTGATTACAAAAATTATTTTCAGAATTGATAAATTCACTCATAATTTTTCGAAGCTGCACCCTTGTGCGCCCAAACACCGCCTCCACCGGGTTGTGTACGCCTTGTACACTTTCTGGAAGGCGGCGCCCGGAATGCTGCTAAGCTCCCTCGTCACGGCCTGTTGTAACGCTTCAACGTGGTGACGTCCTTTTAGCACGCATTTGAGGCGGGAGAAGTCATAACATCTTGTTTCTTTAAAGCCCCCAAAATTTCAGAGTGTAAGAGGACGTCTCGGTAGCTTAAGTGGTTAAAGCACTCGGCCGGATATCGAGGGATCCGGGTTCGAATCCCGGCGCCCTGGGATGGGATGTCAAGGCGAATGATTTTTACTCTCTGAAATGGTTGCATTATAATGCACACATAGCGGGTGACTCCGTTAAAGTTACTATTATAGTTTCTTGAAATTTGTCTAAGGTATGAACAGCCTAAGTGTTTGAAATTGGCTTTATTAACATCGTGGACTGTGGCGCGTCGCGCACGCCTACGAATGCCTGTGACATTGTATATACGGTATTTCGACATAACATCTTGTTCCTTTAAAGCCCCCAAAATTTCAGAGTGTAAGAGGACGTCTCGGTAGCTTAAGTGGTTAAAGCACTTGGCCGGATATCGAGGAATCCGGGTTCGAATCCCGATCAAGGCGAATGATTTTTACTCTCTGATATGGTTGCATTATAACCAATAAAAATTATTGTTGGTAAGTGGCAGCTATTCTACTTTATAGCAAAGAATTATATTATTGGTAGTGTACCATTTAAGGTAGTTCTGGATAGGGTGATCATTTCTTAATTCTTAGTTTCATTAAATAAGACACAATATGACTCTCAAACTACATTGAACTTTTATTCAATTCCACTTAGTAACTACCTCTGCCTTTTCACCTTTTTGAGACTACTTCCTACCAAAATGCCAAAGGCTTCCAATGCTATCAGCTTGCTTCAATGACCATGTTCCACACCATTCAAAACCATGCCCTGTGTCAAAGCTGAAAGGATTTTTTTTAACATTACTTCTATCCTACTTAAACAGGTTTTTTGCCTAATGTAATCCTTCATATGTCTTTACTATCTGGCCTCAGTGATGATGGGGTAATATTCTTGCCTGGCAATAGTGAGGTTGTGGATTTCATTCCCATCTACATTGGTATTTTACTATCTATGGAATATGTGCTTATAATTATCTTCAATGTGATGTAAAGGGACTATGTGGAAGAAGGGACTATAAAGTCTCAAGCTTGCTCCAAAAAAGATTCTCAATAAATAAATACTACTGCGAACATCATGGCCCAAATGATTGGTAAACTACTCCACCTACTCTGGTTTTTCTCCTACTATGCTAACAGTTTATTTTACCTTTCTATTTCTGGAAAACAATATAACATTTGTTTTGTTTACATTGACCCTCCTCCCATACCTATCACATTGTTTTTATGCATGGCTCTTCTGCTATTTCCTCCATTCATATGTTGAAAAGCAGGGAACACCTGTCTTTCTTTTATTCCTAACAGTTGCCCATGAAAGCAGGGCCCACCCTTCTCATTTGCCATTCATATGAGAGAATTCTGAGACGTGTACAAGTTATGGATGTGTCACCTATTCCTCCATTTTGCTTCAATTTTTTGCATTTCAGTCATTAACTTTACTCAATTTTCTCTTTCTTCTCAAAATATATGTTCTATGTTTTGTTAATACTCTATCAGTTTCCTCATTGCTGCTATGACATCATGAATACCTCTATCCTTCCTGATACCAAACTGATAATTCCCTAAGCAATCATTTGCTTTCCTCTCTTGTTGCTAAATATAAGTACCATTTTAATTATGCATGGGATCAAGCTTACCATTTTATAGACCTTACCTTTGACTACCTTTCCTTTTTCCTGTTATTTAAATTTACACTGATCTGTTGAAATCAAAAAATCAAATTCGTCCATCATGTGCAATATGAATTGCCCAATGAGAACCCTTCTTCAATATGTCCTTGATCCTAAAGTAATATTGTGTGTATGTTATCTCTCCCCAGAGTCTTATACGATCTCATTTCCTTTATTACCCTTTCTATCTTGACATCTCTTCATGTCTAGGCTAATCTCATCCCCGTCATGTTTTCTTTCCATGCTTAAACTACTGGATTGCTATCTTTAACACATAGATCCTTCATGTACTGTTTCCATCTCTCTCGAATTTTCCAAGGTTTGGTTAATATGAAAAGCATATACAAGCATTAATTAATTTAGCCTCCATGTATATGTGTCCAGCAGAACAAGTAGCATAATTAATAACTCTATAGGAGTGAATGGCAACATTTTAATGTGGTGACAATTTAGCATGTCAAGTGTATGATAATCCATTTGGTCTAAATATTCTCCATGGCAAATCATTCAATATCGTTGCTACAGCACCAAACTTAGAAGGGTATTAATTAAAATTGACAAAAATCATTGGAGAATGTTCCTTTCACAAAACTTTTCAGGTGCTGCTCATGTGTGCTATTCTATGTATTCAACTGCTCTGTGTTTGACTGATTGCTGGAGGACCTCTTGAGGCCCTGATGTACTTAGACCTATTGCTCCATTGTGCCAGCCACATTGGTGTCTTCCTCCACAAAATCCAATGGCACACAATCTACTATGTCATTAGGCAACCATTGTGCCTAATGGCACAATGGCATTACTGAAAACCAGTTGGTCCCTTCAGGGTAAGTAAGCACCTATTAATGTTAAATAGGGATGTTAACCCCAAAGTTCCAAGAATAGTTTTTTCAGGTAAGAACTTGAAATAGTGGTCTCAGACAGCAAAGTGCAGGGCAATGTGAATTTTAGCTATACAATACTGTTTTAATTCCTTTCACACACCAGCTACACTTCGGAGAATCTACAAACCCTAGAAGGTGTAGGTGCTGTATGACTAATCTGTGACTGGTTATCATTACCATTATTATTCCTAGTTTGTTTCCACCAAGGGATTGAAATTTTCTGGTATAGCTTGACCTAGGTCCAGAAGTTTGGGCTTTGGCTTCTTGTCTTAAGTTTTGCTTGTTGTGCTGAATTTCCGAGTCTTGGTTTGTGGCCTATGCTCTGATCTCCAACATTCTTGTGAAATGCATGGGATGTATGGCTGTTTCCAATCCAATCAGTTCTTGGCTAGTTCCTCTTTTCCCAAGCCTGTCTGCCATCTCATTTCATGTGACCTGATGCCCTGAAGAGTTGTGTAGGACTGAAGATGTGTACAAGATATGGCCTTGATTAGGTTCTTTTATGACATATGCACATACTATGGCATGCATGATGGCATAGACCTCAGTCTATTAGATATTTTTTTACCGTCCCAATGGGATGGAAAGCTTCTTACAGGGTTGTCACAATATACCCCAGTTCCCCGCTATTATTGACCCTGGGGTCATCCGTATGTATGCTGGCTCCTTGATGTAACTGTATTACTTATTCCTTGCTCCATTGCTCCCATGCAGGATAATGAGTTCATTGTTTAATACCATTCTCCCTCCCCAGTTCCCTGCTCAATGCACTGGCAGTTTCATTGACACCTTTTTTTACTCTATAACTCTTGCTCCAAATATAGTTGCTCTAATTTCATCTCACTTTGTTCAGGTCCAACATGTCTATTTATCCCCTTTCTCTCACATATACAAGTGATTCTATGCTTAGCATAATTTAAATTGTTCCTAGTTTCCATTTAGGTAATTTAATAACATAATATAACTTGGGAGTTTTCTAACTTTACATAGGTTTTTTCCTTTGTACGTTTGGAGAAATTTTATAAACGCCATCTTATGCCCTCTTACTGCCATAAACTCATAGGAATAATCTTTACCATCTCTGCAACAGAATTATATTTTTACTCAAGTTAATACATAAGTAGTTTGTGAACCATTTCCTGACGTTGTGGCAAAGGAATGGGCAGCATAAAGATTATGTGAAGGCATGTTTATAAGCTACTGCAGAGCTATAGCAAATTACTGAATTACTTCAATTCATATGGGAAAAATTTATGATAGGACAAAACAACAATACCATTCAGTTTTCAGTACAAAAAAAATTTTTAAATTATAATTAAATGGCAGCATGAAAACACTCAGAGAGCAAACAAAATAGCCTCATATACTTCTGCAAGTTCCTTTCCTTGTACAATTTTGACTAGAAATTGATATTAATGGTTGCTATGATTATACTATCTAATTGTTTAAATATGGAACTTTTCCCAATTTCTGGGTTTTAGATAACTTTCTGTTTTCTAAAATGCTCTTTAGAAATTTAAATCCCAGCAATGAGACTCTTTTGAAATAAGCATATGAGATAAGTGAAGAAATAACTAAATAGGTCTATAAAGATTATCGTTTCAGTACAAAATACAAACCCAAATGAGTAGTTTCATATTTCTTGTACTGATAAAATGTTCTAATCTGGAATGCCCACTTGAATATTCTGCTCTATAGGCAAAACTATTAATCTTCCAAAAGAACACCTCTTTGAAGAGAAAATAGCAATCAAGCTAAAAGGCTTGAAGCTAAGACTATTTACGTCCATAAGTGGCACAGATTCAAAGAATGATGCAATATCTCAAAAGCCAAAACTACATACAGGAAACTGCATACCTGTATATATATGAAGGCATCCTAATTGTATCCTGTACTCTTTTTTGTTAATGCAATTATTGCAATGCGTCTGCTCCCTTCGGCTTTATAAAACCAAACTGATATTTGTGTAGTCAATTGATTTTAATAATAAGTAGTTTTAGGGTGGTGATTCTTAGAACTAAATCGGCTGAGTATGAAATTAAATGTATAGTTTTATTGTCTACATATAATAGAGCTGCTTCTATCTTTCTTGGGAGGAGGATACAAAATGATTTGCCTAATGCTCATGGCCTGCAAATTTACTTTGACCTACACTGCTTACAACCCATTATGTATTTATTATATGATCATTCATGAAATATGGGATAATTTACAAATTTTGAGTTATTTCTAATGGCTTGGATGTGATTAATATTTAATCAGTCAAAGAACCTCTCACCGGTCTACATTACTATTGCTAGTAGGGCGGAGTCGGTTCCGTGTCGAGTGTCACTCGACAAGGCGACGAGTAGGAGGGTCGTGGCGGCGTATGCCGAAGGGCCTAGGTTCGAGCCTGTCTGGAGCAGCCGTCGGTGCATATCCTTGTGGTAGTAGAAAATTCTCTTAGACCTTAGGATAGACTGACTCGTGCGTTGTGCACGAGTCAGGCTGCGGTGCAATGGTAATATTACTATATAGAGTGAGGGGGGTACGAGAGCCACCGAGGGGTGGAATATATTGAAAAGGTAAGAGGACATGGTAAACATAGAGCAAGCGACTAATAGAATATTACTAGCAGAAAGAAAAGTGGCACCAACGAACTTGATCATTTTTCAGCAGGTACACACACAACCAAGCAACCAGAAGGAGGAAGAAGTCGATAGGGTAAACGACCAATGAGAGGACATAATCGCCGGCGTTCCAGGAGGGAAACATTTAATAGTGATGGGGGATTTGAACGCCGCGGCAGGTGAAGGAAGAAATGGCAGAAAGGTTGGGGACTGCGGTTTAGGAACGAGGCATGTCTCGGAGAAAGTAATGGAGTTCTCCAGAAGACAGGGGTGAATCATCACTAACACTTTGATTAGGCATCACAAAAGGCGTAGGCACACATAGAAAATGCCCGGGGGATCAGAGAGGCATCAGTTGGACTATATTATGATTAGGCATAGATTCAGGAACTGAGTGAACTCTCATCATTTTCCGAGAACGATTGCGGACGTTGTAGCGTCCTATTCGAAAAGGTTAAACAGGGAAAGTGGTAGAGGATATGGACTTTGGAAACGTTAAAAGGATCGATAAGAAAGGAGTATCAGCAGGGTTTCGAGAAAATTATGAGTGACAGGGAGCTGGGAGCCACATATGGAAAAAAATAGAGCCGCAAACGAAACTATGGAAACTGTTAAAAGGAAAAGGACAAAGGAAGCCGTGAGTTACGGAAGAGATGATTAGAAAGATAGATGAGAGGAGGATGTGGAAGAATATACTATAGATATAGAGTTAGGTAGAAGGAAATATAAAAAGTTGAATAATTAATTGAGATGGGTAAGAAATAGAGCAAAAGTAGCGCGATGAACGCATTGCGAGGATATAGAAAGTTTGCAGAGGAAGGGTGAGATCGATGTTCTACAGAAGGTTACAATACTGTCGGGAAGCAAGAAGGTAAAATCGGTGTTAACAATTAGAGATAAGTCAGGAAAAATATTAACATGAGAAGATTCAAGAGAGATAGAAGGATTATATAGAAGAACTGTGTTGGAAAGTACTAAGGCGAGCGAAGTTAGACAGAAAGATAATATAACGTAGCTCAGGATAGTTTAGGTCCAGGTTTACCCGACGGTAAGATAGAAAGGACATTAATTGAACTGAAATTAATTAAGGTTGTGGGGGTAGATAACATTCTTGTGGAACTACTAAAAGGTTAAGGGAAAATTTGGAGGAAGACTATAGTCAAAAGCATAATGACTATGGACTAATTCGTTGCAATGAGGTGAGGGGAACTTGGCCGAAAGACTTCGTCAGATCCATGTTAATTCTAATTACAAAAAAGGTAAAGGCAGCATCATATGAGGACTACGGAGAAATAAGTTTCATGTGTGCACGTGTGTTGCTATTGCAGTAATGAGGTAAAAAAACGAGAGGACCATGTTAAAATATTGCGATTCCAAAGATCGTAAAAGTAGACCGTAAAAATTTAAATATTTATATTTTAAAAATTGAGATGCTTCAATAAATAATTGTTTAAACATTTTAGGCACCATGATTTCATTTTTCGATAAGTATAGATATGTTAACGAGCAATTACCTGCACGAGTCTGATTCTGTCATTAGATATCTAATTCAAAATAGGCATGCCCTGAAAAACATAATATTGAAAAAAATGCATACTTTTTTTCTCTATTGGAAAACACCAATATGCCCAATACGACAATTATTTTTAAAGGTATTCAATCATTTACGGTAGGTTTTGGATGATCGCAAGTCACCAAAAAATTCCCTTACCTCTAAAAAAAAACAAAACCCAACATCCTACATTACAACTAGCCCCTCTTCATTTCGGTATACTTCCTTCCTCTTATTATTACGCCAAACATCCCTATCCTATTCCTGTCCTTACCTCATTTGCCTAATATTCTCCCCTCTATCACAGTCTTCCTCATACCACTGGCAAACATAACAGTTTCAGGCTTAACTTTGTGGAATTCCTTCATAATGGAGGCAGAAAGAGAAACTTTGCACGACCACATAAAGATTTAATGCATGGATTTATGTTGAAGTGCAAAGTTTCTTTTTCTCCCCTCACACTATTGGCAATCAATATGCTCTGCAGCCATCTTTTCAGCCTCCTTATGATGTCTCCCTAAAATCCCCCTCCCCTCCTCCACCGTAACTAGCACATACTCCCTCGTTTGTTTTCCTTTCTGTCCACCTCACATTCTTCATCATTCTCTAGATCCATATTTCAAAAGCCTTTTATCTACACGCCTTTCATCCTGCTTAAATGATCAAGTTTCCCCGCCGCACATGACCACGCTCCATGCCGAAGTTTTAACTAGCATTTTCTTAACATCCTTACTCAACGAACGAGTCATCAATTATCTCCTCCTAGTGAAAGATTCTTTGCCTCAAGTAAATCTTTTCCTTATATTCCTACTACTTGCACCATTGTGGTCCAAAACCCTTCCGAGATTCATAAACTGTTTCACTTGTTCTCGTTTTTTGCCTCCTTTTTTAACGAGTAACTTAGCCTTCCTCTTTCTGGAAAACCGAATCATCTATGTTTTATTTAAATTTATTCGCATTCCACATCTATCGCACTGTGAATTTCCAATTCACTCAACAATGCTTTTGGCTGACTGCCAAACTAAAGCTTGATCATCGGCAAACCTGATTATATCATTTCCTCACCATTTCCATTCCTAACATGCAGGTGACGCAAAACCTCTGCTTATGTTGCAAAGGAAAGCAGTTGGGATCAAAACAAGCTCGCGCTATCATGAACACCGTCGTCCACTATTTGTCAGGCTAAGAGTGATGACGGTCTTTAAACATATACATTAATAGTGCTCAATTCATGTAAAAGACAATGTAAATAACTATGCACTAAGAGGCATATGCACAGCAATAATACAAGGTCAAGAAACATGTTAAACATTATCCAATGCAGAATGTTCAAAACCTTCCACCTGTCGGATAACCCGCTCTAAAATTCTATAACAAACTGTCCCATACTGCAAAATAGACTAACCATAATAGTTGCAACAATTTTAGAGTGTACAAATCATTCGCCTTGACCGGGATCCCAGTAAAGGCGAATGATTTTACACTCTGAAATTGTTGCAATAAAATGCACGTTAGCGGATGACTCCGTTAAAAGTTACTCTTGCGGCATCTCCCGCAGTTTCTTGAAATTTAACTTCAATAGGTTCAAAAACTTGACAAGTACTTGAAGATTGGTTGATTTCAAACCCTTGTATTCTTTAAGTGAATATTTTTAACTAGACTGCTTAAGAGTGAAAATGCAATACATATTTGTATTTCTTCACCATGGTAAAGGATGTCTGTATTTGTATGTTTTTCTTTTGACGACATCTATTGTTGCAAGTGCTGCTCTTTGTGGAATAAAGATTTGATTCGATTTATCTCCTGTTTTGCCATGCCTTTCTAAACATATCCTGTAAATATACGTTGAACAAATTTGATGATGGACACCCCTATCTTACTCCTCGTCCTAACACATCCCCATCCGGTCTCTCCGTCGCCCACACGCACCTGAGTAGTCTAGGACATGTACAGTTTACGGGTAAGTCTCATATTTATTCTTCTTCTTGGTCCGAAAACAGTACTTTTGGCCTTTACATCGGACAACAATGACAACACAACAGTAACAACAATACCCAAGCCCTAGGTGGAAAAAAATCCCAACCTGGCGGGAATCGAACCCGCGACCCTTGGATTGGCAGATGAGAACTTTACCCCGCCCCGGGGTTGGCCGATTTTTCTCCAATATACTCCTATTTCCTGAAATACTTTCATCAGATTTTCCCAATTTACTCTATTAAACGGCTTTACGAAACCTACGAAATAGGCAATTGCATCGTTATTTATATTCTATGTTCCTCTCTCTATTATAGACCTCATTACTGCAATGGCATCGCGCGCGCCTCTCCCCTTTCTGAAACCAAACTGATCAACCTTTTAGTAACCATTTACCCTGTTCTCCATTCTTTCGTTGATGGTCCAGAGAACCACTTAAGCTGTGTGCCAAATCAAACTTTTAATTCTGTAGTCCTCCCATAATGTAGCCTTTACCTTTTTTGGAATAGGAGCTAACACTGAGCTGACGTGGTGTTCCGAAAAAATTTCTCTTTCATGAATGCTTCGAAATAGTTCATAAAAAATCATCCTCCTTTATTTCCCTCAACCTTTAAGTAGTTCCAAAAGAATGCTGTATACCACCACGGCCTTTTTTGCTTTCAATTCCATTAATGTCCATTATATCTCACCGTCGAGTAGGCCTGGATCTAGGGTATCTTCATCTACTTCATATCGTATTCTCTTTACGAGAGCAGGAACCCCCTCAACATATCATACTATATTTTTTGTATGCTATTTCTTTTGTATTTGCTTCCGCAATAAAAAAAGGAAAGGTATGATTGGGGAAACTCCTTCACCAACTTACCTTATTATTATCTCTAACTGTTGACACAGATATTCCCTTCTCACTTCCCGACAGTGTTTGTACCTTCCTGTATAGTCAACCAATGTCACCCTCCCTCTGCAGGCTTCCCATATCCTCGCACAGTATCTTCCACCACCCTTCGTTTCCTCTATTTTTCTCAATTTATTTTTTACTCTAATAAGTCCTTCTTTCTAACTCTGTATTTACATCCTCCCTATTCATTCTTTCATCTATCTTTCTAATCATTTCGTCAGTAACCCAAGGTTTCCTTGTCCTTTTCGTATTAAAAGTGCCTAAAGCTTTCGTCCGTAACCCAAGGTTTCCTTGTCTTTTTCCTAATAACAGTGCATATAGTTTCTTTTTGTGCTTTCAATATCCATATTTTGAAATTTTTCATTTTTCCTTGAAAGTACTCGGCTCCTTTTCCTCACTCATGATTTTGTCTACAACCTGATGATATTCCTTCTTTCAAATCCATTTACTGATTCTACATTCCATTAAGTCTAGCATATCATCTTAATTTTCCTTTTGAATCTGACGATACACTTCACAATTACTAAATTGTCATCTGAGTCCGCATCAGCTACCGGGAAACTGCGCGTATGAATCACGCTGTTGCTAAATCAATGGCTAACCATAATTTTATAACATAACTGATACCTTTCTGAGTCACCTGGCCTTTTACTTGCATACCTACTCCGTTTTTTATGTATAAACCAATTTTTGATGATGATTAACACTCGTCTCTTGCAAAACTCAATTGCTTTCTACCCGCGATCATTCCTCGTATCTAAATCGTGGTCCCCCACCTCATCATCCTCACTTTCTTTGCCTACCGTCACATTATAATCCCCAAGCACTATCAAATGTTTTCCTCTGGGAACATCCGCGATTATGTCCTGTAACCGATCGTGTACCCTTTGGTTTTTTTCTTTCCTATAATTGATTGTCGGCTTGCATACCTGAACAATGACCAAACTCTTTGGTTCTGATTTTACTTCTACTAGTAATATTATCTTTGTTGCTTGCTCTATGTTATTTAGGTTTCTTCCGACATTTTTATTCAAAATGATTTTAACCCCTCGCTGGCTCTTTTCCCCTCAGCTGTAACGGGTCTGCCCCAAAACAGGTAGGATTTATTGTTTCCCGGACGGACGGATGGCGGTTTTTCTGGCTGGATTCGAGGGAAGGAAGTCTCATGAAAGGGTGGGGGATGCAGTTGGCTCCCAGCCTTTATGGAGTGCGGATCGTTCGTTTGCGCACCCTCTATGACGTGACCTTGTTACCCTCCGTCATGAAAAGATCATTGGAACAGCGCTACGCCTTCAAATCTTTCGAGCAACAGGGCAAAACTGGGAAAGATACCCATGATTTGCTCAAGGCAGCTTATGATGATAAATCCATGGATAGATGTGGTGTTTTTCAGCGGGACAAGTTGTTCGGGAGGGAAGAGAAGATGTTGAGTTGCGCAGCACTGAGGAACAGACGCTGCGCGGACTATCTTTCGTCTGGCTCCTAAACTTCGACCTATCTGGCATGGGTGACACTAACAGGAGAAATTATTGTTACTCTCGCCAGCACAACTCTAGGGGACAACTGAACGCACAAACCCTTCCACCACGGCACGTTTGAAGTCCATGGGAAGGCAATATGTCATGTAATATACTTAAAATGCTTAGGTATAACATGAATGCATTGGGTGAAACTATAATGATGGCACATCCATTCAAAATTAAGCATTCAAATTTTAGCACTGGATTAAAAAATAATTTGTTCAATTCATAATTTGTTTTAAAAACTTGATGGAAAATTCCAAGATGCAGGTGGTCCCTATTCACTTTGATTTATGTTAATTAAAGATTTTGCAATAATTCCAAGGATCACTAAACCTAACCAAGGCCTGATGTCAAAAAGGATAATAACCTATTGATTTAATAAACATGTACCTAGTATCGCTAGCGGAAGAAATATTTCTTTCTTTCTCTTTCCCGGTTAATTTTTTATGAATTCCTCTGGGGTCATCCATAAGGCCAAGGTCTCCATTCTGAATAGATTACGGACCTTGACTCAGCGTGAAGGTCGAAAGGAATTTATACAGTTTTGGAAGTAAACTAAAGATATAGAAGTGAGCACAGAACAGGAAATATGGCAAAAAATAAGCTAACGTGTAAAACACAAAGCAAGCCGTTGGTACATATTTGCAAGCCCGTCTGTGGAATCTCTTGATCTGAAAGGTAGCTAGTCAATTGATTGGAGAGAAAAGAAAGTGCAGGAATATGAGGACTAACAATGAAAAAATGCGCCATAAAAGAATATTTATGAATTTACTCAAGAGACTAGAAAATTAGGAAAAATTTGGATATTGAAAATTTATGCAAAAAAATTCGCTGTGTATATGAAAAAGCTAATGCCTCCCTTGGGTTACTGAGAAGCCAATTTAAATTACACACCTAAGGATGCAATGTATTGTAATTGAAAGCAATTACAAGGAATATTAGTTACTGCACTGAGTTTACATTAAGTGCAGCGAAAAGATGAAAATAATATTTGAGGGAATTGTAAAATTGGATAGGTCACAATACCAATATAATTGCCATCGAAGATAAGGCCTTATGGCTGTTTTACTTGTAAACGAGAAATTAACATCTACCTCAATTTCATTGTGGTGGCGATTGTACACATGATGATAATTTCACGTGTGATATAGAAAAATCCGCCGATTAAAGGTTATTCGCATAATCTTTTTCTTCTTCCTTGGCAGCCCGGTTACAGCCCGGTGTGGACTTCAGCCTCCCTTAGGAAACTTGTATATTCTCCTCTATTTTGAGCCTTCTCTCACCATCTTAAAACCCTCATGATCCTCGAATTCTCTAATATGTCCTTTATCTTCCCCTTCTCTTCATTCCCTCCGCACTGCCATGCATGAAGTTCTTTGGCGTTCTTTCCGTACTCATTCCCTCCACGTGACCTAGCCAAACCAGTCGTAGGAGCATATACCTGACCATACGATTGAGTGGAGAGCATGTCCTATTGTCCTATTTTTAATCTCATGATTCTGTGAATGATCGATGGTAGGAGCGCGTGACATCTATGTTGTCATTTTTTATGAAAGTAGTTTTATTGCAATTAAAATTCCATATTGTCAATGATTGAGGTAAAATTGAGCCATGTTCATAGCAGCGAAAATCGTATTTCTGTGGCTATAATGAAATCTAGTTTTTGGAGATGAACTAAATCATCCTTGAATTCATACCGTATCTAACCTACGGAAGTCAAATTTAGTGTATAATTTCAAGATTGGCGCGGGTGGTACCAACCTGCATACATGTTTGCACTGTTTATTGGCCTATGGTTGAGCTGATAAGTGGTAAAACGACGCGCACCAGGGTCATCATTGTCCAGGTTTGGTAAAGTTCCCGCTGTTTTACGAAAGGTGTATTAATGCATGTAAAACTCACAAATATGTTACCATGGTCAATCGAGAATCTCTTTCAGACGGCCAGCAATATTTCGATGAACATAAATTGTCTTCCATCTAAAACTGCTGAGAAGGAAATCCCGAAATATCGACGTAAACTGCAGTAAAAAATTGGTTAACTGTCTATAATCATATCATTTTCTATGTTATTAGCGCATAAATATTTCCAAAATCTTTTTCTGGTGACTTCATCAGGCTTGATTTAATTTCCGAATAGTTTCATGTTATATCATTAGCAATACAAACCTCGTTCAAACGCCCTTTCTATAGGAGATTATACAAGGGATGTACGATAAAGAATGATGATAAATGCTTTTTCCTAATAATTTTTGCGAAAACCGTTACCTTTATATTATATTGATAACCTGATGTGTACACTATACGTGAACAAGTTCCATTGGTTAAACTCCAGTATTGTGACAGCGGAACCCATTGAAGAAATATGTTCAGTTTGCATGTCTGATTCTGATGGTGATAAGCACTTTTCACGAAGGTGTTTCAAGTTGGGGAATATGTAGCAAATGGTTGGGTTTCCACTTGATTTCCCGGTGGGTCGCGCGAAACACGCTGCTCACAAACATGCATCATTTGCAATTCTTTTGTAACCCGGGTGAAGGTGGCACCCAAGAAAATTTGCAACATTTCTAACAGTTAATCGATGATCATCTTTCACATAGACAGTAGAAGCGGCAATATTTATCATTTTAAGTGTAGCGGCTGGAACTCTTGGTCCACCTGCTTTTCAAATTGCCTCCATTACATTTTAATCATCTTCTAATTAAGTTTTGAAATGAACAGACTAACTTCATTTAACATGTACCTCAACTGACGATTTGTTCCAGCGAAAGCAAATGCTAATCGTGTGTTACCTCCATTGTTTCCGTAGGCGAATTAAACGTATTAAATTGCAATGACTGCCACTGATACACTGGTAAAGTCAAACAAGTACCACGTGCACGTATATCATACATTAATCTTGAAAAATATGACAAAATAAAAAATATCACACTAAATCATGTGAATAAAAAAAAAACTTTTTATTGAAGCGTTTCTGGTATATTGAGATACGAATTAGACGAAGAATTTAATGATCTGCAGAAAAACAAGCTTTCTGGAGAGAAGTTATTTCCTCCGAGTAGGTGTGTAATGCTGAAGAGAAAACTTTACTTAACCTGGACAAAGTAATCTATGATATCTGTTCAACTGGAAAAATTCTAATGAATTTCCATATGAGCATAATTTTCTCTATCTTCAAAAAACAGGAGAGGATTTAATATAAGTTTGGCTTTAATTTAGCTTGGCTTTAAGTATTAGGATTGCTGCAAAATAAATCGAAATTCTTGTTAAGAGTCAACTCAATTAAACCTATACCACAAACATGTTACAATTTTTTCTATAAAAATAACCAAGTTAAAAATTTCAGACAAAATCATGCGACTAAAAGAATTAGGATCACTCTTTATTGAACTACCCTTTTATATTAAAATCCGCGTTAGATGTGACAGCTAGATGTCTGAAGAATCAGAACTATGTAATCGAAAGCTGGAAGAAGTGAGAGAGTTAGGTTACTGCAGAAGCAGATTCAGCATTAATGGAAGGAGGAAATATAATAAATCATGAAAGGAGCTCACTCAAGTACAAGTTGGGCAAAGGAAAAACAACTGACACGACCATTGACAACTACTACAGGCTGAATTTAGAGGTCTGGAGATAGGTGGTGGGAATGAGAGGAATGGGAAAACTTCAGAGTGACTGATATTGGTGGTCGACGGATGGGTGTGGGAAGAGGTGGTCAAAGGCTCAAAGCGTGGGACGGGGGCAGCATGTGGGCTCGTTTATCACCTCATGAATTTTCAGCTATGTATGCTATTAATTAACGCTAACACCTCCTCCCACACATTGGTCTTTTGACCACCCACTCCCTTCCATCGACCACTAATGACATTCCAATCCCAAGTTGCCCCCTACTTCCACACTATTTCCTTTGGGTCATAAACAAACCAGTAATTAAGTAAATAGGTGGTTTTGTGGGCAAGAATATTGTTCACCTCACAGTTATCCAACTTAATAATTTTCACATCCCATGTGCCACATTCATATTAAGTTTGGTTGGTAGTTCTTTCTTCGGTGAAAAAGACCGGATCCGTAAAAAGATCCGTAAAATCACACCGCAATGACAACCTGAGTGTGTCCCTAAGTTAACGAGAATTGAACTCGGGACCTCCGGCCAGAATAACCAAAAAGGCTGTTGCAATTTTTAATGTAATATATTTTTTCCTCATTGATCACCAATAAATATTTGTCTTTTTTTTAGTCAAGCACAAATGTAACGAAGCGAACACGAGAAACCTGAGTGTTTCTGTGTGCCGTTTGCCATTTCATGGCAAGAATATTTGTCGGTATCTTTTTGCGGGGAGGCTAGCCTTGAAGGGCAGAAGCCCATAGAATTCTGGCCTTCAGGTTAGAGTATAGAGAGCAGAAATAAAATGACTGATAAAAACCCCATGTTATGAATACTTTTAGCTCCAGGGCATTGTAAGCAAAATCAGAAAATAAGTGAATGCATTCTTAAAACGGATTAGATTTAGAAAGAATCCAGAAACACCGGCTCAAGACGTAAGCACGTTGGCGTAGCAGATTACACTTCCATACAAAGGTGGCAAGCCTCGCTCCAGGGAAACTCCCCTGCGCTCCCATTTCAGCTGGCGAGCCGCTGCCAGTTTGCATGCTGCACCCCCAGAATGTTTAATGACGGAGGTAAAATGGGATCGAAATGATGAAGGCATTAATTATACATATTTTGCTTATAAGGAAGCATTTGAGCGCGCAGAGGATCTTCGAAGGATGGAGATGAATTCACTTGTCACAGCTAATCCGTTCGGGGAAGGGTGTGGTGGCAGGAAGGGGGTGTGCTACTGGAGTGAGAGAGACGGGGGACGCCAGCTGAGTGCAAGGGAGGCCGAAGTAACGGTATAGGCAGGGCATCTCCTGGGGGAGGGATCAAATCGGGGCCGGGACGTGGGCTCGCCCCGACTTGGGGTGACGCGCAGGAGCTTTCATCTCGTGGTTCCTCCGATGAAGGGGGAGATGACTTCAAGTGCACAGGCCCTAGGTTCGATTTACAGCTGTAACACGTCTTGATATCACTTACAGAAGCATACAGTCATTTACTTTGGCGTATGCAGTCGCTCAAGTACGACATGTGATTAATAAAAAATAGGGATTTTCATTTTCATCGAAGAGTTTTTGTTTATTTATCAATATTTATATTGTTTTCTTTCAAGTAATCAACTTCAGTTGTAATGTAATGATGGCGATGTTTTTTCCAATCCTAAAAAAATTTGTGGAACGCAGTTTTTGGTATAGCCTTAAGCTCATTCTGCTATTGTGTCTTTTCCACAAAGTATGTGGTCTTCGCACCATATTTCTGAATTTAAACAAGCCAAGTTTACGGTTTCCATCAAATTAAAGTCAAGTTAACCAAGAACAAGAGTTTTTTGCACAAACCTTACAATTCTATCAACAAAATGCCTTGAACTTTTAAAAATAAATCTCCAAATCGATAGATTTCCAAAAAAGTTTATAGAAAATGAACGTTTGATTATTTAGCAGCACTGTTCCAGTCTCTCGGTTGTAATTCAAATATTTCATACTTTATTGATTCAAATAAAATTTTACTAGACAGAAATTCACGTTCTTTAATGTTCATTCATGTTCGGAAGACTACAAAAACAGCTCGGAAAAATTGGCACCCGAGAGAGTAAAAGGTTTTTCAAATATTTAGTTGCACATGTCTAAAATCAATGACGCCATTGAAAAAAAATCTATAGATGATCCTCAGCACAAGCATACTGCTTTATTCCAATGACGAAATATTTTTATTAGAATAATGAAATTTCTAATGAATTCAAGAAATATGAGCTGAGTAAAATAGTATCCAATTAGCAAACAACTACTTTAACGACATCATTTTGATGAAAGGCTTAGTAATGATTTTGCCATATTTTGAAGTACCAGACTGTCCGATATCCAGTCAACATCATTATTTGTTTAACGTTTTCTAACCGAACTCCGAACAGTTACCTTTCCTACTTCCCGGCAAGAAGCTTTATGCAAAGCTTACCGCTCGTCGTTAAAATCACACTAAATCTAAAGCTGGGTAATCTTTTTTTTCTCTAGTTGGTGGGCACAATATCTTGTCTGTTCAACATGTTAATTCCAGAAAGGGGCTTAGGACACTGCAACCACATCATGCGCCTCAATTGACCCTTGCATATTTTCCCTAATTCGTGGTGGCTCGGATCACGGGGCGAGGATGATATGTGTGTTGCGGGCGGCCGCAAATCACGGCGCCGCGACACAGCTGGTGCCTTTTCTCTCTGTAGACCAAAGAATTTGTCGTTTTTCACATAGAGTGCACTGCGACTACTCAAAAATGTTCGGCAAGGCAGAAATTCATCTGTCCCTTAGACAGTCCTTGGCGACCGCATCGCCCTTTTCAAACGAAAGAAATATTTCAGCTCTAAGTGTACGATTACGCAAACGGCATCGAAAGTAACAACTTCCTGTTTAAAAAGAAAATTACACTTGTTCAACGATGACGTGAATGTCCCCAAGGACCTTAATGTATTCTTATATATAAGAAGCCTATTACATTATATATTTTAGCAGTATACTTTCAACTCTTCATCATTGATTTTACATCTCCTGCTTAGAAAGCGAAACCGTTGGGAATTAGATTGGAATTGCGGATAAGAACAACAGAAAATACGAGATAAAAACAGCTCCTTTGATCGATAATATATCAAAATGATGGATTATGCTGAAAAATTTTCTTCTTTCATTTATATGGCGACGAAATTTTCTAACCTGCGTCTGGAATACCGATTCCCAATCAAGTACGATAATATAATGTAAGGCACGTTAACTGTTTATCCACGATTGCCGTAAATACATCATTTCAGAAAACAAGTAGACGTTAGTCATCAGGCACGGGAAATAACTGCATACAGCGTGGGGGGGGGGGGAAAGAGGCTTGGACCAGACGTTTTCACAAAATGGTGGCGCGCCATAGTGGGGGAGGAGGGAGTCTCCGCAAATCTTGAAGTGGACGGGCAGAACTAAGAAAATTCGACTCTTCGATTGGGGAGCGCACGAAAGGAGCGATACCTCTGGTGTGGAGTGCCTCGAACGCCGCACAAGTCGAGGGAACTCATAATGGTGCAGAATTTTCGGATCCCGGAGGAGACGACGGGGAGGGGACCCGATGGATGCCGGCGCATTACCGCTCGCAGTCCCGCTCTCACCCCACGGTGCACACACTCGGCGTGTACCCAACCCTCCACACGACGACCACGCGACTCCGGCCTCCTCCCCCACTCGCCCCAATTCGACCTCCCCCTCTCGGCCTCCTCAAACCTCCCCTCACCCCCAAACCCTCCTCCTCAATTATCACCATTCCCATCCGCTACACCTATTCATCCACCCAGCCTTGTCCCCCCCCTCTCCGCATACATACACACCCCCTTCCAATCCAACTCCCACCCATCCCCACCTCCTCACTCTCCGCGCGCACTCTCCGCACATTTCCAAGTCAATGTCGGCTCGCAGCAAGCCCCAAGCCCCTCCCACCCGACGCTGACGTCACACCACAATGGTCGCCCGCACGCCCCACGGCGCCTGCGTATGCACGCCACACACACGGCCATCCTGCTGTCGGATCCCCAGAGTGGGGCCGGGGGGGAGGGGACAGAGTGGGAGTGCGGGGGGGGGGGGAAGAGACCCCGAGGGTGGAGGGGAGCAGTGATTGGTGTGGGTATGTGGTGGGAGGATGAGGATGGGGGGGGCAGAGGAGGACACCGGGGGGTTGGAGGGGGGTGTGCCGTCTCCCCCCGGTGGTGGTGGTGGGGGCAGCGCGGGAGAAGAGAGGAGCGCGATCAAATATGGGGCGTGTGCCGGGGTGGAGGATCGGCGGCTCAGTCTCGAGAGCTGCACCGCCGCGGTGCCCACAGACGAGAGCCCAGGGAGCGACGACCACGGGACTTGGGACCGCAGCCTCGAGGTAAGAAGGCCGACGGGCCCCGTCACCGTTGCTGATCACCTCCCACCCCTCCCACTCCCCGCGGTGGGTGATTGTGCTCCTCACGGTCACGTGTGCGACCATCTCTCCCCCCCCACGACGTGTGTGAATGTCTCCGGAGAAGGCTCCCCCCCCGTGAGTTCGAACCCTGTCGTGACCCCCCAAGCCCCCCATCCCTATGCATTCCTTGACCGACCCACGCACATTCTCTCCCCTGGGAGTGGAGACTGCCTGAGATATATGGGCCCTAGAAGCAGAAAGGTCAGCGGTTCCACTCAACCCGTCCGTCCCGACACATCCGCCCTTTCGCCCTCCGTCACCTCCATACTTCCCTTCCTCTCTCCGCCTCCCGCCCCCTCCTCTCTCCGCCCCCTCGTCCCTCCCTCCGCCCCCGCACCAGCCACAACAACCTACTTCCTCATCCGAGGCGGCATCCGCGGTGAGGAGTACGTCGCTCTGTCACCCACGTGAGAGCCTATCTCTTAAAAATAATAACTATCCGTTCCTGCCGTACTCTGGCACAATTTGGCACAAGGGTCATCCCAGACTGATTGTCACGTTCGTTGTTGCTTTTGTTGAGGAGTATATTTGGCCAAATCGCCTTATCGTTTAGCGGTTGGAACTATGAATCCAGGGACCAACGGCTTTTCGATTCTCAACTCAGAGTGGCAGGGACGAATAGATGTGCATAGAACAGATGTGATGGTATTTGCCTTGGGTGCTTCTGCTCCACAATGTCTCGATTTTGTTCCTGCCCGCCTCTGGTCTTCGTTCAGGGGGACCAAAGGGGTCCATCGCGGGAGTGCATGGGTCTTTTCCTCCTCCCTCTTGTACCACGTAAAATATTGACCAAATCATTTCCCTAAGGCTTGTGTTGGGTGACCGAGCTGCGGCTCAAAATTTATCTCGCGAGCGCTGGAATTCCGGGAGAGTCGCACGCCATGGATATATTTAGGATCGCGCCGGAAGAGTGATTTCGGCGCCACGGGGAGAGGACACTTTTGCTTTTGTACACGCGATCCGTGGTGGGGCAACCTTGCGACGCCCGGCTGCGTCCATCTCTAAGCGAGGCGAACGTTGACTTGCCGTTGGTCAGATGTTTGGATGGCGAGAGGTCTTTCCTCATCGCTGAGGCGCCTCGCTGCTCACCCCCGTCTGCGCCTCTAAGGGCGACACCTCTCCCATTGAGGGGTGCGTGTTCGGATGGGCCTTTTGTGAGGCCTTGGCCGCCTTTGGCGAGTGCAAATACGTCGGAGGGAGTGACCACAGAATGAGTGAGCCAGCTCTTCGGGAAGTGCTCTGGGGAGGGGAGTCAGTCATTCGTGGGCTGTGTGGGCCACCGCGCCGTTGCCTGTCCCCTTCCCCGCTCCAGTCGTCCTGGCCGCTTGGCCTGAACTCGATTCAACACACCCTCGCCGCTCTCGAGACGAGGCTGACTCCATTTCACGTCAGGCTTTCTTTTCGAGTCGGAATCATCTTTTCCGGTTGACTACTCCGTGTCAGATAATTTGGTGCATTCCAGCTGGCACGGGGACGAATGCGGAATTAGAGTTACGGAATTCTGTTGAGGAGCGGAGAGAAACTCACTGGAGGGCTTAATGAGTCACTACATATGGACAACATATTCAATGAATGGCTACTTTGTTTTCATTGTGTTTAAAAAAAGCTTCCCTGAATTCCTATAAGCGTAAATGGAATCCTTACGGAAGAGATTCTTCCATCGTTTCAGCCATCCTGAATTATTCTCAAAATTCAAACGTCAGCAGTGTCGCGTTCAATGGCGTCGCCCGGTCTTAAGGACGAGGAGATTAATACATATCAATGATATAAACAATTATCGCTCAAAAAGAAATGTGTTTACTTTTGACCAATAAGTACGACAATGAACGTCGTCGGTAACCTGTGTAATTGACCTTTATGTATAGTCTCTCTCTTTAGCTGAGAAGTAGGTTGCATTTTTCAGACGATCCATTTTTATTAGAAAATTTTCTTGATTATGAGCGCAGTGAAACATTGATACTTCATAGAGTAAGGATTAATCAGCAGTTAACATTGCTGTTACAATACAGTGGTAAACTATATGCACATGAGACACTTTGACATAACAGTATATGGGCATGATTTAGTTCGTGGTCTCATCATTTTATATCATCTAACAACGTAGCGAATAAAAAACTTCATTAATATTACATCTAAAATAAATCACATTTTCTCTCGTAAGATGTTTATCGTTATAATAATGGAAGGTATTTGGCAGCGTAAGTTTATTTTACTTACATTTTCTCCCGAATGCAAATATTTTCCGGGAATATTTCCTTATTACGGCGTTGTTGCATTTGTCATTGTTTATTTTTAATCCAGAGTTTTTAAAGTGTAATGAATACTCAATACTAATGCAAATACAATTTTGTATTAATTTTTTGACAAAAATAATGCCTATGAAATAATTATACTGAGTACCCATCCTAATCTTCACAGTTTTTCGAATTTTATGTTATAAATATTTTGACTTAGTCGGAATTTGACCAATTCCAAGACCATTAATAAACCAATAATCAAAGGAATAACTACTTTAAAAGCAAAATTTATGGACTGAGTTTGAAATCAGTTTCAAGTTAATTAAAAAAGCTATAGCAGAAATGGTTATATTGGTCAGAGGAAAACACAGTTGTTTATTCAATATACGGCAGGATGATCCTCGTCACTATTTTAATATTAAATTCTTATAACCTACCGTTTCAGGCACGTTTCCTTCCCCTATGCCTATACATTTTGTGAGAAAAGCTAGGATTTATCTTCAGTTTTGATCATTTGTAATTTGAAATTGTTCCATTATGCTAAAAACACCATTTTCAGGGAGAATAAGGCAAAAGATAGGGACGATCAAAGAGAAAGACTTTACAGCGAGAGTGAGCAGTTGCATGGACAAGAGTTGACGTGACAATTTATTCGCTTACCATGAAATTCACACTCTGTGACTGCTAAAGGAGAAATTTACAGTGACCAATCAGCATCCGCATTCTTGATATCTTTGATCTTATGTTATATTGTTATTAAATAACATTTTTGGAAAATTTCTAGGAAAATCTTCCCTTCGCCGTAGTCTTGATTGTCAGTTTCCATGTCAATTGGGTGCAATTCTGGAAGAATGCAGTAGTGTATAATTAAAAACCACGAAGGAAATATTAATTTCTATTTTCTTCTGGTCTATATTTATGTACCCGATTCACTTTAGTATCGTAGACACCAATTTCGGCGAATTTCAATTTGAGTGCGACCAATATTTTCTGCGCACTATCTTCTCATTCACCGTAGAGCTTTTATTTTTGTTCGATTAGTCAAAATGAAAACAGCGATTGCTTTCAGTCAGCAATCCAGACAGTAGAGTCGAAGTAGTAGAGTCAATCTATATCAACATATGCATAGAATTGGCCAGTTAACACAGTGAAAAAGTCGGCTATGCGGAAATGACACAAAAAGATCCTCCCACGTTAATTTCTGTGTTGATAACACAGCAAGTCGCGTATATTAAAGCGTACAAGCCGAAATGGTATCCAAACTGGGAAAGAAGGGAATGAGTAGCCTCCACGGAAGCGTGTTAACACAGTTTTCTCTGAGCAGGAGGCACATCATCGATTTTGCCTCGGGTGCAAGAGAGCTGAGCCTTGAGTGTGCATTTTACATTCGCTCATAATTACGTTTCCACCTCCCTGATGCCACATGGGGATCGGATGCTGAGCGCACTTAAATGATTTATTCTTTTGAAACAAATAACCAATGGAGAAATGGACGTGGGTTTAATACATAGTACATAGAAAATCATAAGCAATCGATGCTACTATCCACTGCTTTTAGTCCTATTGATATATCAATTCTGCTATAGAGTAGAGAATGTGCATTCAAAAGTAATTAGTCTGGGCGGTAAGTGTTATCGTATTTTTTTTAATGTTTCATGAAATGGATTTCACATTGTGTGTTATTTCTCTTATACCTCATAACATATCGAGCTTCATTGTATGATAAATTATCACTCATGAATGGAAAAATCTGCTGGTAAATATGGTACATAGTTTTTCTGAGGATACCTATGGCAAAATGTATAACGCTATTTCGGCTGTGGTACTTATATTTGTTTTTGTTTGTCACTGAAATTTGGTTTCAAATATCTCAGTTTAATTTTTGGTGACGTATTCTAATTTATGCTACATTGTACCACGCTTTGAATTTTTTCACTCACTATCTGTGATAAGGAAGTAGAATTTTACAAATATTTGGGAAAGAATGACGTCGTTTCATGACATCGTACCGTCGGAAACCACGATAAATAATTATAGCGCTGATATATCTGAAACGACATGCATGTTAAAACTTGGTAACACCCAAATATTACCGTGATTTAAAAACAACTCATATTACGTTAAAATTATTATTTGAGCACATAAAACATTCTGTTTCAAATAATTTTTAAATGCCCGGAAAGGAATCATTCAATTTATTTGGGATGCATATGTCTTTTTTTAATAATTGTTGATGAAAATTCGTAGGTTTTGTGATCAAATGTTATACGTTCCGTTGAAATTTTACTTATTTCTTACACCAAATTCCTGCTTTTAATTGAATCACCTGTCAATTTTGTAGAGGAGTTCTTCTCAAAAGAGTTAAAGCAATAAGGACGTAAATAACATAAACCCTGATTCATTAGTAAGTAAAATACAGGTGGCAAAAAGTAATGTATAAATGTAATAATTTACAGTTTATATTTATATCTTAATTTTACTTGCCCTGAGAATCGGCTAGTGTCTTTTTTAAATGATGATTTTTTGCCATGACTCATAGTCAGCGGATATATTTTATGAATGTAATTAAACCATCTGTGTCAAACGTGTTGAGAAGGTAGGTAAATTGAGGCTAAATTAGCTACAGAGCACTTTAATTCTTCTCCCATCCATAATATAAAAAAGGTATTAAAATAATGAATGAGATCATCTTTTCACTCAGATGACATTCACTTAGATATTTTGCCTATAAAAAAATAAAAAATTGAAGGGTCTTCCCACAGGACTTCATAAAAGCATATTCGGTTCACCCATAAAGATTTGAGAAAAATTTTAAAGAGTTTATTTTAGGTTAAGCATAGAAGTATCAACATAATACAACTATTGACTTTCGACTCCAGCATCCATTACATAAAATCGTCTCAGGGAATGATTATACCCTCGAAAACTTTGACTGGGCTAGATCGGAGGGTGGAACCTTCGTCAGCTAAGCCTCGCTGACCACTTCCGCCATGCATCCCTCGGCGTTATGTTTGTGTTTTCTTTATCGATCTGTTTAAGTCTCGCTGAATGTTTTAAATTATCGTATTACCTCTATCATGATACTTATCGGTAACCTAAGTTCATCAGCATAAATTGTAAAGATCACAAAATACATAAAACTGTATACCCAAAATCAATCGAAGCATCTTTTAACAAAATTACACACCATCGTGAGTGTTATGATTATTCGAATCAAGAAGGAATAAGCGCACCATATTATAGTACATACCATGCACATATTTATTGATTTCCGACAGTTGAAAAATCCAAGGTCAAATTCGGAAATAACGTCCATTTGTCACTGGCAGAAGAGAGCAATTAAGATCGGCAGGATACAACGATGTGTTAGTATTAATAATGTATGATTTCCATCTTTATGCTACCTTATCATAAGTGTTATAATAATTTACATTATGTTAGCTTAAAAATATACCGGTCAGATATCGGTAAAAGGCTCATCAGCGAAAAATTCTGAATTTAAAAATGTGCTAGTGTTCTTACACAATGTAGTTGGAGTGGTTCCAGAACTCTTCACGATGCATGGATTAATAATTATTATAATTAAAAATAACCTGATACAATTGGCGTTTTAAAGGGTGTTAGGGTTAAATCCGGCGCCAACGTTTTGATTTGTACTCTTGTTCAAGATTTTCAAAAAAAATTTTTTTTGTTAAAGCAGCGTTTTTTTCGAAGAATTTCTCTGGTACTAGTACTTCGTTTTGGCAACACTTAATAGATTTATCTCTTTGTAAATATTAAGATATTTTAACTGCATTAAACAGTACCATATTCAATGACTCAATAAGCCAGTTATACATGCAATCGAAAATGTTTAAAAACTAATCATGAATAAGGGGATAAGTAGTAACATATGGTAATTTGGTAACATACAGGTACGTATATAATGCAACAAGTCAGACTGACCAGAAAGAAACTTAGTAATGGGATAATTTTTTAAATTTGAATAAATGTCTCAATTGTGCTAAGTTAGAAATTCCAAAACTTGGTACACATTAAAGAATATGGTTCTTATTTCTCCCTAACACGACTAATATTTATATTCTAGCGTAATATCGATAAATTATGCCATACTCTTGGTCGAATTCCGACATAGCTGATTTACGGCAAATTATAGTTTTTCAAAAGTCACTTGCCTCTTTCAGTCAAGTAAATGCGTCAATCATTACGCTAAATAATATTTAGGCGATAGTAAATGTAACACTCCAAACCTATCGATAATCGTAAAGAATTATCGCAGAACGATTTCCTTGGCTTCTAAAGCTCGGTTAAATTGTATGCCATTTTTCAAATCATGCCAATATCATTTTCCCCGTATGTTTTCAGAACATATTGTTCCAAAATGAATTTATATTTAAGTTTACCGGCTTTTAGCATAAATATTAACTTTAAGATTTTTGTTTAAATGTACGGAATGCTTTAATATTTCTAAAAGAACTTTTCATGATCGCCTAACGCGCAGCGCTAAGTTTTCTTTTCCTCTTTAAAAGTAAATATCATAGCATTGAGTAGTCTATTTTTGCCACAAGTAAAACTGTGAACCACTGCAGTAAGGATTACGTTTCTAAAACTGTAATTGCTAGTTCTTCGCTAATAAAGAGAATTAGTAGTTAATACGAAAGGCGACCGACAGCTTATGTCGTTTGCGCAGCTAAATAGGGATCGGAGGATGGGTGGAGGAATGTCAGGCGCCTCAATTAGCCCACTCATCATGAATGTCGCCAAGTGGTTCACAGTTTTAACTTCCCGTCCAATGGACGTGGTAGGTACCGCACTTAAGTGATCTCCGCTACTCAAATAGGGATAGGATTCTATTTATAAATCCCCGCATGAAGCCAAACGTGGGCCCTTATCGTGGATAATTGAATCACACACTACAATTCAAATTATTTGATCCCTTTTCTAATATATTTTACCTAGAGTGGGAACCTGACACCGATGTCATTCCATATTTCATCCCTGGGTATTCATTTGTTAAAAAGAATTCTAGTTGAATGGTTTGCTGTACGAATTTAAAACCACGGTCTGTGTAGTCTTACATATGGTATGGCTTTGAACCGTTGTGATTTACCATGGTGAATGGTATCAATATAATATTCAGTAATTTAATATTCCTATATGACCTGCACTACCTAAAGATCTACAAGTTTTACGTAAATCTGCGTTTTCCCTATGATTCCGATAATTATTTCATAAAGTTCTCAATTTTGGAAATGCAACTACTTGTTGGTAGCCATACTAACATATCTATTCTGTCTACATTATTACAGAATTATAAAAATATATTACTATTTATGCTTATGGAGTTTAAAGAAAAATCGATAAAAATTTACCCTTGTATCAATAAAATACATTCGGTAAATTCGTACTACCTATATCAAAATCTGAATAACACTTTATAGAAACTACTTCAGAGAGCCTTACTTTTATGGGCCAATTCATTAGATTCCTTTGATGAAGAATCCGAGGATCAAATTCTTCAATGTGGAGCTTAAATTCAATAACGAGGATTTATTATTTAGGCTAATAACCCATAAAGCGCTAAAAGTGCATTTCTATAGCTTCAATAGTAGGCCGACACCCTAAACTATGAAATAAAGATAATTATCGCTTAATAAGTGGCATGATCCACAAATTCATCCGTTTTAGGACTTCTTCCGTAGGAAAAAGCTAACAAATGCGTGAACCTTGAATTCGTTTCACGTATATACACGTAGGTAGCCTTCAGTTTGCTTGAAGGTAATTCTCAAATTTCAAATTTTGTTTGTTATATCCTTGGGCAAAATAAGTCATTGTGCCACGTATACATCGCTGAAATTATATTTTACTTCCAAATGGTAGTTTAAAGTGAGATTTTTCTACTGATTTACTTATCACCTACCAATACTGCTTCACCTCAATGCACTGTATAGTGGTAATCGGCATCAAGCATGAAGTAACAAGCATCAAACTGAAGCATCGTGGCAACGGAGTCTCGTCGGAGGGTATCTTATGATGTTTATCCGGTATGATATTGATTTCCCGAGGAGTTAAATCGCGTGCACTCCCGTAGATCTGTCGGAACATCCGCGTGAATCGTATGAGAGGTTAAAACAAAACTTCCGTGGGCCAACTACGTTCCTTGCATTTGGCTTCCGATCGGTACGAGGGAAAAATCTTCAAATTTTTTCCCTCCATCTTAATCGAAGAGATTCCCACCCCCGCCTCCCCCTCTCGCACTCCCCCTCCTTCCCTCACCCTCCCCCGTGATTCAATATCTGCCCCCTCGGTCCCGACGCACCAGGCTTCGGCTCAATACCGCCTCCACGGCGAGACGACAAGCGCCGCCATTTGCAGAATGGGCCTCGCAGATCCGTTCGAGTGGCGTCGCGACTCGGGATTGGACGGGAACGTAGGAGAGTGGGGCGTCGGGGGGTGGGAAGGGGGATGGAGGATAGGAGGTAGGAGGGGTGGGTTGGGGGGAGGTGGAAGCTATGCGAAGGCATCCTAGCCTGGCAATTTGGGGCCGATCCGAGGGATTCCAACCATGAGACGGCGAGATTTGTTCCCAGAGCGCTTTCATAAGCAATTCCCATCGCCTCCGACACTCGTAACCGGATTACTTGGGTGCCTACGGTGGCTGTCGAATTCATGCCATTCGGATGGCGCTATTTCACCTAAGCGTTGATAGACCCTATTATTTCCAATTCAAATATGTCGCCATGATACTCACTCTTGCATGTTACGTACATTTACGGCCGCTAGCTGATGGGTCATCTGTAGCACTGAAAGAAAAAAAACGACGTACATTTTATAACCGAGGATGATTAAATTACAAAAGCCAGATCACTTCTAAAGCATGGGTCGTTTCTTTAAAAATTTAAGGGGGGTCGCCGAAAGCATTTTAAGGGAGAAGTCAGCCCCCTGTAGAGGTGGACGCCGGCTTTTAGCATTGGATCAAAATATACACATATCCTTATATATAGTTATGTGCAATTTGCTTACACCAAGCACACATAAATATTAAGATTTTTGTCACTTCTCCGCAGCGTCTGTTTCTCAGTGAGGCGGCTGTAATGCGTCTAATCCAAGTGGGGCGGCCATTTTAGTTATGTTCCCTCGATTAAAATACTATGGAAGTAAGAGAGTGAGGGGACATTTACATTTTTTAGGGATGCGTCCAGCAGGTTGTAAGGGTGGCAGGGTTTGCTGGGGCGATAAAAAGGTCGTAATGTACCCTGGAGAGGAAGGGGTTCACTGAGGGTGGAAACACTGAAAACAAAGGACAGCATATTGAACGCAGAGTAGGTGAACAATAGAATATTATAAACGAGTAATAGCTAAACCAACGAATTTGGTAGGTATTTATGAAGAAATAATGACAGAAGGGAGGAAGGAATACACAGTTTACATAATAAATCTGGTGAAATAATTTCGGTTGAAGAAAATATCTGATAGTGTTGGGAGATTGAGACCCAGTGGTGGGTGAAGGAGTACTGGAGCTGAAGGATACTATTGGTTAGGGACAAGTAATGACTACGTGGAAAAGCAATTTTGCAGGAGAACTGGTCTAATCATAAGGGACAATTGGTTTAAACACTATGTACAATAAACGTAGGCATATGTGAGGAATTCTTGCGCACTCAAGAGTAATCAGTTGAGTATGGTTAGGTACCTATTTAGTAATATCTTATTCAATTCGAAAACTTTTCCGGGAGTACACACGGGTTCAGATCAACATTAAATGCTAATAAATTGTATCACTGGATTCATAAGTCGCTCTGCTGCCAAGTTAGCAGTGTATCAAAACATTTAATGAGAAGACGGTTGAGGAGGTTGTAGAAGAATTAACCGAGCGGAATGCAGTAGAGTAACAGAAGACAGTGGATTAATTTATGAGGGAGGAAAGAGAAACGGGTAAATCACAAGAAAGATGGGAATGTGTAAGAAAAGGTATATCAAAGGCCACATATGAAACTATAAACCGTAAAAAGGTAAACTACAAGAAAAACATCTATTTCAGTGAGGATTTTTACCGAGATAGACGAGAAAAGTGAACGGAAGAATGTAAAAACATAGCTAAGCATGTTGAAGTAGGTACAAAGAGATAAATAATAAACTGTGGCGGGAAATTGTTTTATTATTACATATAACGAGGACAGTGAAAATATGGAAATTTTAAAAAGAAAGGGTATATTGGCAAGCTCTATAGAAAGGTGAAAGCACAGCAACGAATTAAGGTGGATAAAAAAATCCAATCCATTTGTAAGTATACATCAGGGAAAGTACGAGGAGACAACTCGTATAAAAGAATGAAGAGGAACGTAAATGCTTAGGTAGGTGATGATAAGTTTGAGTTCATGAAGGACCAGGGTACACCTGGTGACAAAGTAGTATTGAGGTCACTGATAGAAACATTTGAAATACAACCAGAATGTATTGTTTTTGTTTCGTGAATTTCGAGAAGACGTTGATATAGTAAATTGCGTAAACTTGATGATTATTTACTGAAGAAGATATAAGTAGTTTGGATGGATATGTCAATAAATAAAAGAAATAAGTTCTAGCTGACATGGGAACTTTTCTTGTAGTGACTAGTTGCTAGGAATTTCCTTCGGTAGGTTCTTTGTCTTATGGCATCATTTCACCGGACGTCTTATGGGCAACGTGCATGCGTCTCAAGACTGCTCTCGGCTCTTGAGTTTGGCGGACGAAGAGTCATGATGTGTAGGGTTTGAAAGGGGAGTAAGATACGTGTGTCCCATTATCATCCCTTGCTTTTGAACGTCTACGCGGAGGAAATGGTAAAAGGGACATGGAAACAACTGGAGACTGAACTTAAAATCTTGAGAGAATACATAAAACCAGTTGAAGTAGCAGATGATTAGGTATTGTTTGGCCAGCCAATCAAAGAGTTAACATCATTGCCGAGCCCATTGCAGAAACAGTGTGACGGGTATGGAATGTGAATCATTGTAAGAAAAACGAAGGAAAAGCCACATTCGGGAATGGGTAACCCTAAGTTATATTTTGATATTTTAGGACATGACTAAAGCAGATGGAGTTTTGCCTATCTGGGGAGTGCTTTGGATCAAGAACGTTTAGGTAGCCGGGACATAAATATCTAAAGTTTGTGAACACCTTCAAAAGGTTACACTTAGGTGTAAATTTTGAAGGAAAGTAGGCGTATAATATAATTAGAATGCGCGTGTAATATAATTGGAAGTTGATAATTTTGTATCACATGACTAACTCGCGAAAAAGTTTCATTTCATTGAGTATTAAATCCAGGAAAATATTGATTAATTTTAATCTGTAATGAAAAGCATGGGCTAATAGTGATGAAATAAATCATAACAGTGATTCAACAGAGTTTCATTATGCCAAAAGTTGGTTTTGGCATATGTCCACAATTGTGCAATATGAAAAATGGTGAAATGAACAAATTTTCATAAAAATTAATAACGTGTTTGTAACTATATTTCATATAAATTCATTTTTACCTTTTTTTCAAATAAATTCTCACTTTTTATAACATTAGCAAAAGTTTACTCGAACATCGGAAATGTCGGAAGATATTTAGTTCTCTGAGGTTTTGTTATGAAGTCTTGACAACAATGTGTATTAAGTGAATTGAAATAGTGAATTCTTAACAAGGGAAATTATTTTTGGAATTTATTATAATGGTGGTTTAAACTCCAATGAAATTTTTTTTTGCATCTTGCAATCGATATTGGAATAAATGTTTGGAGAACGTCTTCTTCTCTCGATGATACGAGAGTGTTCGGAAAATTTCACGGCTTCGCCCATAGATGACATCATTTCGCGAATGATTTTTTTCTCTCATGTTGACACACCTCTGAGTAGACACAGTCGTTTGAATCAGTTACCGGTGCGTGTGTTTCGTCGAAATGGAAAAGATCGAGTATGGTGGAGTCTTAATAATCTTCGTATAAGGTTTAATGCCGAACGAAATTTATTCGAGGATTGTAAATGTGTATGGGAAACCTTCAATTCTCATCCTGAAGAAATGGGTGGCTGAGTTTAAACGTGGCCTCGAAAGCCTCCAAGATGATTCATTCACGTGACGGACGTCGGAAAAGTGCAATTACGCCGGGATTCATCGAAAAAGTGCTCGACATAATTTAGGAAGACCGGCGTTCGAAGGTGCGTGAAATTTCCGATATTATACGGCTATCAAAATAACTCGTCGACTATACTTCACACGAGGAATTGCACATGACAAAGATTTGCGCAACATGGGTGCCGCGCGTGCTCACTGTGGATGAAAAACGCATTCGAACGACAAGTTTCAAACAGTGTTTGACGCGCTTTCCGAAAAAAAGCAGTTTTCTGCGTCGACTGTGACAATGGATGAAACGTAGATTCACCATTATACATCATAATTGTAACGACAATCCATGCAGTGGATAGGGGGCAGCGCTTCAGCTCTGCATGGGTGAGGATGGTCATGGGGTCGATTTTTTGGGATACGAAAGAAATTCTGTGGATTGACTATCATTAAAAATGTAAACAAATAACTGGGAAGTGCTATTTTAACATTCTAATGAAAACAGGAGCCAAAAGTCTTGAAAGGAGACTCGGCTTGCTGAGGACAAAAACTTTCTTTACCAGGACAATTACTCATGTAAGTATCTTGGCGATGCAAAAATTGGGACATTTGCACTATGATATGCCCAATTATTAATATTAATCCACCCTATTCCTTGGATTTGGTTCCCTCAGACTTCAACCTCTTATGAAAACTAAAACGTTTCCTCGCTGGTCAAAGTTTTTCGTCCAATCAAGAAGCGATTGCGGCTGTGTGTGCTTTGCAGGACTTCCGATAGAACACTATAGAGACGGAATAATGGATGACATGTTTTAATATTAAAGGCGATTATGTGGAAAATTAAAACATTGTTAAAACATAGTTTATCATTTTCATCGTCAGGTCGAGAACTTTTCAGATGACTCTCGTACATTTTAAACTGTGTGAGCATAGAATCTGCATGTTTACTCACTAATAAGTTGCGTGAATACTTCGCAGAGGGATATAAAATTCGTTAGAATGTAACCGTTGGCACGGCAGAACTTTGAACCTAGTATTTGAGTCACATAAATCATTAGCAAAAAATATATCCTTAATTTGAATTCCTCTGTTTCAAGATAGCCACACGGTACACATTCAAGGTAATTACGTATTATTTTCATAAGTTACCTAAAATTTTCCACCTGGCGTAAAATGTATAATTCTGTGTTTCAAGTACTTTTAAACTCTACAAATTTTCTAAATTTATATTACGATATCACAGCATATTAATTTATATAACGGATTGCCGTTCAATCGATTCCAGTGACGGTGGACTTGGCAAGCGGCGCTATCCTCTTTCATCTGCTGTAATTTAAATGCCTCCTGGCACCACGAAGTGATACGGATCAGAGAACTTAAATTGACGGCTTGAGTCAGATTCACGTTGTTAAGGGTATTCTTGTATTTTTATCATTGAGGACTACGCAGTCAAACGATTCGGTCTATCCTCGATCCTCCACTCATTACACCAGGGTGATTCAGGCTTTATTGCGTGTTTGAAGGATGAAGGGCACGAAGCGCTCAAATAACCATATTTTATGGCTCATAAATGCCTTTACGCATAAATATCACTAAAATGATGGAAGAATGAAGACATAACTCACAATTCACTGCCACATTTTCAGGCAGTAACTCTCAGTCTGCTGATCTACGGAATAATAGCTTCTGTGCACGAAAAACAAGGCCATTATGAAAAATTCGTTTTTCCCAATTCTCTTGAAATCTCTTGAAGTTGGTATAAAGACAAAATAATTCCAACATAACGCATCAGAGATAATATTTCTGGATATTATTTTGCATACGTGAATGGCATACTTTGAATTAAAATTAACATGCTTATAAAAACAGTATCGGTAATTGTAGGTTGTACTTAATCCTCAAAAGTTTCAGGTTTCGACTCACCTTTAATTTGATTTTGTGTGAAAGGTTGGTTTTGATTTGCCATATATCATTTGATTAAATCTCGACTCTTTACCAACCTCAGGCTTTGTGTGTTTTTTGTGATGAAGGAAAAGTTGAATCAACAATAATGATTATTTTTAGGAATAAATTATTATAATTAATAATAATTTTTGATAAATATACTAAGCTATTCTATTTTCTTGCTCCTCCGAGTGCGCAAAAAAATAAATTTCATATTTCCTATTTATTTTTCGTAATAGCCTATTGGTGAACGATTCACTAATTCTAAGTATGCATGCCCTAAGACTAGTTATTCTGTCGTGTATATAAATCAGGTAAATAAACTGATTATCAGATTCATAATATTCAACATACTAGAAATCACTAATTGACGGAGCCATTGCGATCTCAGCGTGCATCTCCATAGAACGTAGGTGACATCTAACCGCAGGCAACTAAGAGTTTGATGGAATTGGTACCATTTAATTGGTTCTGATGCAAAATTAAGAGGAGTAATATTTTCTGCAAGCCAACATTTTTGTAACTGAAGTATACATACGCACTTTGACCATGGAGTTCAGCAACTATGAGGGATGTTCAAAAAATTCTTTTTTACTGCAGAAAGAAATCCTTCACTAACATGTTATTGGTCAGAACCCCATCAAAGTGGTCTCCTCCCTGACGTGTACAATTATCCCAACGGTGCTTCAACTCTTGGAAACAGTCCTGGAACACTTCTTCCGGTATGCTCATAAGCTACTCCATCGACATTTTCTCTATCTCTGGAATGGTGGTAAATCTTTTTCCTTTGGGTAGGGTTTTTAGTTAGGGAATAGAAAAAAGTCACACGAGGCCGTAGGTCCTAAGTAGGGTGGGTGGGGAAGCGCAGCGGTCTTTTTTTTCGCGAAAAACTCCCGAGTTTGAGAGTCGAATGAGCTGGCTAGTTGTCGTGATGAAAAAAAGCACTCGCCGCTCCTCCGAAGTTCGGGCCGTTTTCGCCTGATTCTCTCTCTTAGGCATTTCATAACCACCAAGAGTACTCCGTGTGGCTGTCTGGTCTTTACGTAGGCGTTCCTGATGCACAACTTCCTTTGAATCGAAAGCAAAAGTCTGCATCACCTTGACATTCGTGCGAGCTTATCGATAAATTCTAAGGCGGGGAAATGTTTCACCCATCTACTGTGAAGATTGCACTTTTGTTTCGATGTCATATCCATAAACCCATGCCTCATCACCTAATATGATCCTGAGCAAGAAAGTTTCATCCTCTTCAGCTCGATAAAACAGTTCCTGACAGACTTGAACTTGATGTTTTTAATCGTCTGCTGTCACGAATTTGTTGGCGACTCGATGCATGCGGTGAGGATTTTATAACATGAACCTATTGAGATCCCATACTCCTCCGCAAGTTCCCTGAGAGTCAAACGTTGATTTGTTTAAACAAGATTATTCACTTTATCGATGTAGGGGTTATTAGTCAACGTCGATGAACTTCCAGAATGCTGATCGTCTTCCACTGATTGCCTCCATGTGGAACTAATCAGCCTTGGTAATCAACTCAAAATTTTCCGTGAAGGGTTTTGTAAATTTTCACGCAGAATTTCACAGAACAACGCTGCTCCTTCAGAGAGTTCATTTCTGTGGAACCGATTTTTTGCCGCACCTCACGAACACCTCTTCGCATAAACGGCCGTAACTAATCAACAAAACAAGATATCTACAGAGTGGTTAAAGACGGTTATTTGGGAAGCCTTCGCAAACACAACGTATTCAAGCAGATTAAAAAATAACCATCTGAAGGCGCGTTAATAAAAAAGTTTGAAGAGACCCCTTATTTTAAATTGTTTTTTAAGTGCTGCATATTCAGGGAAACAGGATATTTTGCATTCTGAACGAGCAATGGTGTTACGTTTATTTTCATGAAATTTTCCCATTTTCTTTTAGGAAAAATGAAAATTTTACCAAATCAATTACAATTATTCCCAAAAGAACTTATACTCCGGCCTAAGTAATGGTGCGATGTTGAAAAGAATCAATGAAATTACACATCCAGCGAAAAATATCTCTTTAAGCATTAATTGTTTTTTTCTAATTTCTTATTTAGCTGGATTTAGAGTAGCTCCGATTTTTGGAAAACCTCTTTGAGTGATGGTGTGAAGAATATCACACAATCGGGATTAAAATTTGTGTTGTGTAGTTTTGAGAAACACTTTAACATTAAAACCTCTGTAATTCAATATGAAAAAAGAGAGATTGCTTTATGTATAGTTAAATTTTTTAAATGATTCCTACGGCTGAATATTTCCTGGTATTTTGTATAATATCTCTCCCATAAAATACACACATTTAAACAAGACATATGATGTAATCATGGCTAAAATTTATTTTTACGTTCCTCGAATATTAAGCAAAACACTACAAAACCTCTTTTTACAAAAGAGAAGCACATTCTATAGTTTTTGGAATTGTTCAATATTAACAAAAATGTACTTTAAGCTTCTGCTCATTCTGGGTACATCAAGCACCCGTATACTAGGTCAATCCGGAAACTATTCAGTCATTTAATATTCTGAGAAAAATAACCTCCCAAGAACAACGTGGCCTTATTCCTCTTCAAAGTACTCCCCTTGAGAGTTCATACACACATCCCAGCCTCTCTCTCTCTCACTTATCAAAACAATCTACAAAGTCCTTTTTTGGAATGGTATTCAGCTCAATCGTCTCATTCTCCTTTATCTCGTCAACCGACAATTGGGAAGAACGGACTTTTGCACCAGGGTCATAGCCGTAGATCCATGATTCCATTAACGACCTTTTTAAGAAAACCTGGGTAATCTTTTTCAGCTTGGTGAAAGTCCCCAGCAGCCGCAATACGAAATTGTTTACTTTGACGAGATAAGAGAGAAAACGACGAGGCAGTTGATGACCATTCGGAGAAATGACTTTGCCGATTTCTTTTAAAAGTCGAAGAGATTCTGGGAAAAGTGCTTGAGGTTTCAAAGGGAGTATTTAGAAAGAAACTAAGGCCTAATATTGCAAGGTAGACTATTTTTTTCAACATTTTTTATGACTGGAATCTTTCCGGACAGACATCATACGGTACCACAGAGTTGACACTCGAAGATGGCATGTGATTTCGTTTTCGTAGCAAATTAGCTACAAACTGAAAAATTACAAAAAAGATACATTAATAATATTTGGGCGGTAAATTTTTGTTTTTGAACGACCGGAGGAAAACCAATTCGTAATCAGGAAAAACCAAGGAGCAAAACTCAAGGGTTTTGGTTGTAAAATAAGGAGGAAACAACCTCTCGCCAGGACTATTCAACGCACATCACGAAGAGTCAATCAAATAACCACGGGAACTGAGTATCAAAGTAGCCAGGGTGAATGGCGATGAAGTTAACATAGACCGTTTCCAGATCATAGAACGTTACTCGTGTCTTCAGAAACACAAGGGGACTTGCAGGAAAATCTGATTGCTATGGAACAGGAACTTCGGGAGAATAATAGGAGAATCAACAAGAAAAAAACTGAAATTATGGTTAGCTGACGAGAGAGTCCAATGGTATATATCACAATTCGAGGAGCGAAAATAGAGCACGTGATATCCTTCATCTACATGCGCAGCAATATAACTTGGGACGGAAGAAGTTCGACTGTCATCAAACTAAGAAGGCGTTTGTAAAGAAGAGGCAACTATAATGTTCAAAGACACTGAGAATCTCGTCAAAACGTTCGTATAGAGCATGAAACTCTACAGATCAGAGGTATGGGACATTTGATCAACGAAGGGTAGAAGCCTTTGAAACATGGTACTGGAGCAGAATGCTGAAGTAAAATGGACAAAGTTAGGAACGAGAAAGCATATATAAGGGCGGAGGACCACATGGAGAACTTTAAGGCAAAGAAGAATTAGCGGGATTAGATATATATTGAGACAACAAAACAGAATTTGGTAAAATTATAGAATGAAAAACTAAAGGGAAGGTCCTTCGAGGAAGACCATAAGACAAGTACATGGGATTATTTAAGACGGACGTAACACAGATAAACTATCGGAATGGGAAGTAAATAACGCTGCGTAGAGAAGAATGGAGAGCTGCCGTAAACCAACGGTATGAGGAAAATACTGGTAATGATGAAGGATGTGCTTGTGCCAACAGCGTTCTTACAAGGATGCTTTTCTATATATCCAGGCTACTGGACTAGAAATCAGGTTATATATGCATTAAAAAACCATAAATACAGCAATCAACCCGAAGGTCGGTTTATTAGGTGATGGTAGAGTCCACCCAGTACTAAGCCCGACGGTTAATATCCACACATCAGAGTAGGGGGACCAGTTCCTTTCCCTGAACCGTTTATGGTTTCCCAGTAAGATCTGGTACCCGGAAAATCACATAAATTGGGTGGAGTTGCAGGTGCCCAGAATGTTCGCGGGATTCAAACCCAGGACTCTCCGGTCAGTAGTACAACGCTCTACCCCCTGGACTACTGCGACCCACTTAATGATATACCCTGATTTCTAGTCCAGTGGCCTGGAATAAATATTATTTTTCTTGCTCTCGAACACTCATCCTTCGTCTTTCTGCGTGAAGATGATACCTCAGGCGTTCACTTACCATCATTAGAGTAACACTTTCTCTACCTGTAGCGTTAGGAGCGGGGCTCTCAAGTTTCATGACCTTAGCTTGATAAATGTTTTCCCTTTATTGCAATCTGGTTCTGCATGAACCCTCTCAGTATGGTAACGGTTTCTCATGTGTGATTAATGTTCATTTTTCCCCTCCTAATTAATATAACAAAACTGCTCTAATGGATAAAATTGACTCCTTTTTAAAAATAAGTTTGACGCTAACTTGTGTATCAGTGTGCAGGTTGGTTCGGGTTCTCTTTACACTCGCTTTCCAGGCATATTAAATGGATCATTTTCTTTTTACCTCAGTCCTTAAACATTGTTCTTCTCCGTTATTCCTTACCCTTTCTACCTGGCGCTTGCACCCCTTGCCACATAACCGTTTTGTGGTTTGCGGGGTGGTTGTGTGGATTTAGATGTTGGAAGAGTTTGGGTCCATTAAAACCCAGCTAAAAATTTGCAGCTGTAATTGCTACTTTTCTGCTAATATACGGTTGATATTGACCATTGGTATATTAGTATTCGCATATGACCACAGCGAGATTTCAGGTCTTGCTGTGTTTGCTTCTGAAAAGAAGTCAGTATCCTAGAAACCAGCATGATTTTGATCTTTCCCATGTGCAGTTTTTCGGGAACAGATTTCCACACTTTCCCGTGGTAGATAAGATCAGTCTAAATCTTGATCATTTGGATCGTTGTACTTCTGTCTAATTAGGCATAGTGGTCCACTTTTTTCATTGTGGTAGCCTCGTCCGCGATTGATGCCTTTCCACTTCTTGGATCGTCTGTTAGGGACATATAGCCAGTTTGAAAATTTCTTTTCCACCTCATAGTTATTTTATACGACGGGATTTCTTTTCCATAAACAGCCATAATTTTATCATGGATTTTCCAGGCACTGTAACCTTTCAAATGAAGGAAATTAACCCCACCAAGAGCCTAATATTATTTCCATACTGTGAGTTACTTCCAACTATTACTTCCTGGAACAAAACAAATCAACATTAATGGCTATTATGTGCAACAGTATGCACATAGGAATGAATTAATATGCCGAGGAAATTTTATCCAGGTGTCTCGGTTATTTTTCAGTAGTAATTGGTTAAAAAACGATATACCCTCGTACACCGTCTACCTTAATATTTGCCCAGGTTCTCACCTAAGTCACGGGTTAGCAAGATGCAATCGATTGCGGGTGTTCGGTAGGCTTCTTAGTGAAAAGAACAGCTGCGGAAAATTGTTTCCGCTTGACGAATCAGAAGTCAGTGACAGCGAGCAGCGGTACTCTGAGAGCGTGCGGTTATAACCCCTGGGTTAGAGGGGTTCAGAAATATTAAAATTCTATGAAATGAGTGACTGCCGCTTACCGATCAGCATTCAATGTTTCGGAGGAGATGGCAGAAGCACTCCCTCATAAGAAGCAAGGTTGGGACCATGGAATTCGATGTAAAAACACTTGTTTCGTTGCTATGGTGATGAAAATACCTTATTCCCATAATGGATTCATTACTGTGATGTGGAAGGCTGTATCATTAAAGTGTTTATCATTTAATCAGTGTGAACTGAAAGTTGAGGTTGAGTTGAACAATTAGAACATGAGAGAATCAAAAAGAAGAGAGGCGAACAATTGACTTCGGCGCATTATTTATTAGTGTAATGGAATGAAACGAACAAAAAGACTCCTGAAGTAGTAGCTACAGGATAATTCACTACGCATCCGTACTTGAAAATGAAGCAGTGAAGATGATGTTGAATGAACATACTGCTTCAATAGACAAAGTTTCTTGGAGGTCAGTTAAATAACCTGGCTAACTCTAGCAGCCGGTTCGGGAAAAAGGTTTAGGCTGTGTGTTTGCAGAATTAAAAAACAATGTTATTGTAGAAGGTCTCATAGTCCTGGGACACGAATTACGATCTTTGATGTCTTTGGAGATTATCAAGAAGAAAACTAACAGGAAATAGGAGCATTATTGAACGATGAGGATTGAAAAATTAAAGCAGAAAGGTAATGCAAAATATAATTACCTGAGGAAAAATCACACACCGCTAAGGCGCATGTAAGGATGCCTGGAGGCAAAAGAAGTGAGTAAATTGATTACATCGTATGATAGCTAAGGGTCTTCAATGGGTAGTACGGTGTAATGTTAACATATTTCGTTTAACAGATGGCATTGCAATAAGAAAATTAGAAATCTCATCTTTGAATACACTGGGTCGACTACTTCATAGAGATAATAAGAAAAACGGATGGATAATTGTTCGCTTAGAGTAGAGAAATGAAAACGAGTGAATACTTTCATGACTCATCAGTTCGGTCAGTCAAGCGCAGAAATCGTCCATAATGAAGAAGCGAGTAACATGCCGGAATAAGATAAAGAAATGAAATTAAGTAGCGAAGACTAAAGGTATTTGAACCAAGTGTAGAACTATATGGATCAGGTACATCAGGAAGCATTGAAAAAGCGGGTCATTGGACGCTAGAAGTCTTCAAAACCTGTGTATAAAAATTTGTTCATGGAAGCAAACGAACAGATAAAAGAAGAAACAAGGAAATGCACGTAAACTTTATCATATGAGTCAGGCTAAGGAATTTGTATATAAGGCACTGTTAAATTAAGAGATTACATAAAGTAAGGTAATTTTAATTTTTAAAAATAGCTTTTGGGAAATTCTCAAACGGCAAATTACGGCACAGGTTGCATTTTTATGACAAAAAGGGAAATAAGTTATCCTGTATTCCTTAATTCTCTCCAATCCTAAACTGCGTATATGTTTTGCACGTGAGTTCCATTTAACCGCCATTTCTTTGATATGTGGGTTATTTTTTGGTGTGTGCTGCGCATTCAGCCTATTTTTCATTCGAGTCTCCGACATGGTTGCAGATTGCATCATAAGGAACAATTATGAACAGGCCATCATTATTGATAATGCGGCCTCCATCAAGTACCAAGGTCGAACGCTAAAATAATGATGACGCAGAAACAATGAATACTCGTGAAAAATGGTAACCAACATACTTTTGAAATTTTAGAAACGAGTGAAGAACAACCGGATTATATAATTCATTTTAATTGAAGAAATCGATTAAGAGAACAATGAAAATTTCAAAAAATAAAATAAAAATGTAGCACCTAATAATTTGAAAATATATACTTCCCGCTCTCTACTGTTATTTTACGATAAATTCACGAAATAAATAAAAAATTATTTGCAATTACATGCTCTAAGGCTGGCGTCTTAACGCTTATTGATACGTATTTCATTAATTAGGTAGTAGCTGTTTGATCACAGTATTTTCAATCTGCAATTCAAGCAAATTCATTTTAATTATAAATCTGGAAATATCATCTAATTTAGCGTTAAAAAGATATGGAACTGTTTCCTTTATGATGTGGGATAAATATCACCAAAGAAAACAAACACAATCTTTGTATTCGGGAGCAATATTGGCTGCCACCTTATGAAAAATGATATAATAACTACAAGTGCCATGCGCGGAAATTAGTTCAATTCTCTTTAATGTCCTTCGTGGGTAATTGAAAATAAATTTAAATTTTCGCCAAAGTAATTTTTAAAATTACTTTCTAATTAGCCTTTCAATTTTAATTATTTTAGTTTATTAACCTTCATGTCTATTTACCTATGTATTTATTCCCCGCTAAATTACAGTAACTTAGAGAAAGCATCGAAAGATAAAGCTCTTGTGTTAAATGATTGATATTAGAATTGGCATATAGATAAAACCCCTTGTTTCGTGAAAAATTCAGTAACTCAAATGGATAATTTGATGCTTCGCCAATCTCATAAAAATAATTTAGCATACTTTATCAATTAATATCGATTTATAACACGTTATTGAAGTGATTTCCTTGAAATTTTATTTTCAACAGTTCCTACTACCTTAAGAATTCTATTCCTATAACGTAAAATTGACAGCGCCTAGAGAGTAAATGTGCAGATTCAACTCAAAATGATCATGATAGAAGTGTTAAAATATATGGCTGGGGAAACCTGGCTTTCTGCATCGTGATTTGCTTTAGTTAACTTTCAGATGGGTGTTTATTTTTCCTACTTAATGGCTTCTTTCATCAAGAAAATACAACACTGCATGTTGAAATACATGACGTCATTGATGTATGGTTCGTTATTCATGATAGATACATGAACTACATACAGCTAAGGATAGAGCTCGACCTGACCCACTGCAGAAATACATTTATGTGATTAGGTCTTTGATTCATCGTATAAGTTCATGTACATATCTTAAATGGTGATTTGGTCGCGAACCAGTTCGAACTTCTAATTCAACATCGAAGATATATCAATGTTGTAAATCCATTAAATTAAATTAAAAGTAAATTGCTTAATAATAAAGATTAAAAAAGCATTGATAATTATAGAAAGCTTTTCAAAACCATGCTGGGCTTCAAAAGATAATAGAATTATATATCTCTTTGGTGACGTGTCATCTAAGCTAATATTGGATCTTCACAACTTTAGCGCAAAATTGAGTCCTGAAATGGAATGTGAAAGTCCTTCGTGCTTGAAAAGATGAATATAATTTGAATAAAATCCTATTGCGAGGAGTATGTTGTCGTGCGAACCAGGAACTTGGTTTGCGAGGAAAGAGGATGAATTTTTAGATGAGTTTTGAGGCTTTCGAGCGCTGCTTTGGATGATGAAAAATACTTGGGAGGAAAAGAATTTGGGGTGGATGTTTGAGAAGAAAAATTCTGTAAAGAGATATTGAAAAAGACTGGATATTAATGGATCCTAAAAAATAAAATAAGATAAACTGTGTAGAAGAGAATAACAATTTTTTACATAAAAAGAGTGTAGCTTTACCAGTGTTTCAGAACTTGAAAGTCGTTTCATTGAGTTTTAATACTGTGCTAGCTGTGCAAGGAAAATATATTTCACCTTGGTTTATACATATTTCTCTTGCTAATACCTTTCCAGTATCGAATTTAATGTAGCATTTCCATTTGAGTTCAGTGAAATACTAACGAAATTATTTTTTTTCTCATTTTAAAAATAGCTTGTTTCTTTTGACGTGATCATAGACCTTTTCATAATTTATAAAAGCTCAGGGTGTTTATAAATTAAATTAACTTCCTTTCCAATAATCTATTTTAATACACAAATATAACTATATTTTTTTGACTGAACTTACAATATCAACTCTTCAACTTTTTGTATTGCATGCTCTTTTCTGAATGAAGAAATATTGTTCGCCATTCTCCAGTCATTTGGCACTTCATGTCTTGTCCTGTACATTAGAATGAATACAGTTGCTTCCTGTCTTTTGATGTTCTGTTAGATCGATGTGATCTATGCGATGCTTATTGCAATGCTTTACCCATCTTAATTTTGGCATAAAATTCATTCTAGATGCATAATTTCCTGTTTTATAATGTTTTTGCTGCTCCGTGTCTATCATTGATAGAGTATTGTAATATTTTATAAACGCGCTCCAAGATGTCATGTTTACCTGACTAAAAATAGTTTTAATGAATTTTGTAAACCCATGCAATTTTTTTCCTGGCGGTATTCCCTGTATGATTTTTCATTTATTTCAACGTTTTATCTTCCAAAAATATTCCAAGAAATGTATGCATACTAAATACTATTTATAAAGAAGTTATGAGGTTATTTCTCATCATGCTAGGAATAGACAGGATGTCCATAGTTATAACATATTCGCCCGTTGGTGGCTGCAATAACAGTTAAAAAATATTATTTTGATGAATCCATGCTGCTTCTGGGAATAACCGTCGCGTAGGTGAATTGACAGACAATTGTTTCGCCCTTAGTCCTGGAGGCATCTTCAGGTCGAAGTGATCTGCGTTGCAATTTGGCCGCTATGTATAGGAGACGCTGACTGGCCGAGAGCTTCCGGCCAGTCAGCGTCTCCTATATATAGCGGCCAAATTGCAACGCAGGTCACTTCGACCTGAAGATGCATCCGGGACTGGGGGCAAAACAGTCTATCAACTCACCTACGCGACGGTAATTCCCGGAAGCAGAGTGGATTCATCAGATAGACGTCGCGGAAACCTAAGGATTAATTTTAATTTTGTTCCTTTTTACGACGATGAGAGATTTACATCAGAAAATTTAAAAAAATACGAAACCAAATTTTGAATTAGAGGGATAATAGGGAACGTGTTGTAAACTCTAGGTGAGTGAGAAGTAGTATTCATTTTTGACGAATATTAAAAACTGTTTTCTCAGTCCAATCATTAAATCCCTATTAAATTACACAATTAAAAAAATGAGTTCATCTTATTCTATAGGAATAAATATAATTTAACAATTTAAAAGTAATATAAGAAATATATATTACACATTAACGTAATACTTTTTTCGATTTAAAGTCTCAAGCATGTGAGAAATCTGATATACGTGTACGAGCAGATTTCTTGTATCACAGGGACCAGATTTCATATTACTTAGGCAGGACTACAAAGTTATATATTTTTTTAATTCATCCCGGGTCCTTATATCTAGTTCATTTTTTTGGTTTTCATACATGGCTAGTTTCTTTCTTCAACATAACCGTTCGTTATTCGGTCCGATTGTCACATATCCCTTTCTTCTGAAAGCTTCGTGGTGCTATCCACTGGAGGAGTGAGCACTCTCTTTAGTTAATAAAGACTGCACTACCTTAATCTTGATATTAAAGAACTTTATGCACATGTTTTTCTTTTTCAATTCTGTTGAACACAATCAATTAACACAGTTCCATTTCCCATATAAATTTGAATTTTAAAAATATTTTTTAATAATTTTAGAAATAGAATACCTGAATAATGGTAGCAGGAAAACTTTAATTTTCGAGGTTTTTCTTTTTTGTTTAACCTTTGCAATGCCTTTCTACTAGTTTTGTATTTTAAATATTTAAAAATCATTCCGTTAAAAATGAAAAGTTAAAATCTCCTTAGATTCTTCCATTGTAATGTTAAGCCCTCTAAAATGAAATAAATGGTGCCGTATATTACTTTTGCCATGCATGTGATACTGCGTCACAATCATCCCATAATGATTAAATTTTGGTGAAAATTGGTCGGAAATTGAACTTTATTTTTTGGATTAGTCAACTACTGAAAAAGTAGTGGAACGTATGGGAGAAATGACGTTGGGCTGAGCTATGAAAATCCTTTTAGTAAGTGTTGTGATTGGGCATTCGCATATTATAGTGTAGTATATAAAAGTTTCTTGGAAATATTTCATGTACTCTATAATCTTATGCTGGTTTGATATGTTGAGGCTCGCTTGCTTATTACTTCTACACAGGGAGGCAGGTTGATTCTAATTTAGATTCTGGAGATGAATCTTGACTCTAAAAGAAAGGTATTATATGCAAGATTTTTCTGGATTATGAATTTATTCTACACCAGTGAGCTCTTCCTCAAATACCAAGTCGACCTTCAGGATATGATTAACTATTTTGATTGGACTAAACGAAAATGTTCATGTTTACACTACATGAAATATAAATATTCGTACCAATTAGGTTACTTTTAAAAAGGCAATCATTCACTCAAAGGAGAACTGTAAGCGGCAGTTTTAATTTTTAGTTCTCCAGAAATTTAATTTTATTCTTATCAAGTCTCTTGATATATGGATTAACTAAAGTATGCCATATGGTTATATTTTATCATAAAGAAAAATATTATACAATGAACGTAAAGCACTCGTTCATGAATGGTGACAACTTATCCACTCGAAACGGTCTTGTGAGGGACAAAATTGTCTGTGATTATTTTTAAGTTTTGGCATTGGCATATGCGTCATTGTATACTTACATCCGAAACGGTAGGAGAGAAAAATTATATAACCACCGGGAATTGATAACTTATGAATTTCCTGCGATAACTAGGTTCTTAAAAAGGAAAACGTGATCCTCCTAAGATCATCGTTAAATGTTTTCAAAGACTGGAAGATTCGTACTCAGATAAAATCCCGTCTAGTTTTCGTCTGGTCTTCCATTGAGCAAATTCACACTCGCTGGGTTTTAAAAAGAGAAAAACATTGTAAAATTTTTACGAAACAGGGTAATTTGGAATTATTAAAACTCATATTGCCAAATAATGTCTTTAGGTAATATGTAAAAAACATTAATAAAGTTTTAGGACTAAATTTTCGGTACAGATAATGCTGAATATTTAAAATGATTTCTTTCAGGTTTATTTTAATAATTTTATTTTAAAATAAACCAGTTTAAAAGATATATTTGCTTTTTGAGTTATGACATTCAGAGTTTGTTTTAGAAGAAATATTAACGTTCAATATTTCACTTTGGTTCAATGCGCCACGACACGCAAACTTCAAATTCAGTATAAATTCTTCATACATACCTGTATATAAGACCTAATCCTCTGCTAAGCAGGTGTTTCCACGATTTTTGCAAGAGTATTCTTGAATATATGTTAATGGGCGATCAAAATAATAATAATGAAAACTAAGCATATTTATAGCAATTAGGAAAAAACACTAAATTTAGAAGTATCTCTACAAGAAACGCCCCAGATCAGGGTAGCACTAATCATTGTATCAATATACAGGTATTTCCAAATAAACCTCATAAATATACTCTTAAATCAAGTCGTTTAAATTATTATTTAGAAATTAGAAGTAGTGACTAGCGATTAGGGTTAATTTTTCACTTCACCATCTTCAACTCAGTTTCCGATAAAGGCAGAGGTCACTTCGTATAATGTACAGTCGTACGACGAGTAAAATTTGAAATTAGGGTTAGGCGAGGCAGTACCTTCCTCCGTTTACGCTTCCAGGGATATAACCAAAATTTGAAACGGGTCGGTGACATAGCACCGTACGCGTCAAGCTACCGCGCTGTCTCACCTTAGGTGTACCTTACTAAACTTTAGAAAATCGCGTCTCAAATATATGAGACGACGAGGATTGAATGGAAAAGCACCGTGGGAACAAATCTCGCCGTTTCATGGTTGGACGCACTCGGATCGGCCTCAAATTGCCTGTGAGAGCGCTCTTACAACTCCCCCCCCCCCATAACGTCTGCTCATTCAACAACCCCCACCCACCAACTCCGTGCCGTTTTGCCCAATCCTGCGCCACCCCTGCAAGGAGAGGGGGCGAGGTTCTGCGCAGATGCCGCAAATGGCGACGGGGGAGGGGGCGCCCCGCGTCTCGGCCGCAGACTGCACGCCCTCGGCGCTCTCCCGCTCGCTCCCCCGAGACACCACAATAACGCCGTAGTTGTCATCACTTTTCCTCAATCTGACCCCGCACAAACAGCGTGTATCCCGCGATCAAGTTTACACTGATTAGCTCGCTTCGCTGAGGGGACGATCAAACGTCGATACGAGTATTAAGGAAGTAATTTAGGGATGCAAATTGCAAGAAGAGATTCGAGAAATCTCCATGTCCCATGCACACAATATTGCATTGCGCAGTTTAGCGCCTCTTGGAGATGATAAAACGTGAAGAGCCAACAGGGTCAGTTAAAGTAGTAACCACAGGTCAAGAGTATAGACCGAGTGAATCGAGTTCATGAAGGAAAATACTAGACTAGATTATTCCAGTGGATTTTTTAAATGATATATTTTTCCATCACGTTACGAGTGAAATCCAAATTAAATTTGAATCACTCATACTCGTTTAATCCAGTTTATTTTTTCGACGTTCTAGCGATTCACAAAATAATGTTAATTATATTTTTAGATACTCTCACGTACTCCAATTGGTCCAGACTAGTACCTCGGCGATCTCCTTTGGGACATTATAAGCTACGGAAGCCGTAATGAGCTTCAGAATTCCCTGCAAGCCTCATGTGCTTGACGAACATTCTGGAGTGCGTTTCGTGTTTTTAAGTTTCGGGTATTTTTCGCCTATGTTGAAGCGGCTTCATCACTACATGCAAATTTTTTATGCCTTGATTAACTCATCAATAAAAGAAGAAGCATTGTTAATTCCTGAGTTTTACGTTAGCATACCATTAGGCTAGTTAGTATTTTAAATCACCAGAACGTCTGTCTAATTTTTAAAATAATTACGAATACCACATTTTATTTGGTTCATATTGATAATTGTGTGTGACATCATTAAACATCAATTGAATAACCTAGAGGTTTTTTTGGAAATAAAAATCGCAGAGACGTTGCAACCAATTGGAAATTATATAACTTTCACTGGACACAAATTCAAAAATCAAAATCAAATAATATTGACCTAACAATTTTTGTTTGCGCTATTAAGATTCTCTATCAGTCTGTAAAAGAATCTAATAAAATAGTGCGACCCATCTTACAGCTTTTCGTTTAACTTGCCAAGAATTATTAGTTACTTCTTCTGGAAAGTAGTAGCCTGTACTAGTAAAACTACAGCGCTAAATGTTTTGTTACATTCAATTTTAATGTTAACCTGTGCACCTAAAAGGGATATTAAAAAATTTGGTCAGTAATATTTTTTTCTGAAAAACGCATGAAAACCAAATTCATATGTTATTGCGCTTACTTAAATTATGAAAATGCAGAGAAGAAATTATTTATTTTAAAAAGTGTTTCTAATGGAAAAAAAGAAATGAAAAAGAGTGTTATGAAAATATGTATGGAAAAATATAATTCTTTTGTAGTTTTTTTGGGGAGGCGACCGACAGCTAAGGTCATTTGCGTCATTAGGGATGGATGGGAAAGTAAGGGTGGAGAGAAACCCGGCTTCGTCGGAATTAGCCTACTCTAGTCGGAAGGAGCCAAGGGGTCCGCAGTTTAACGTCCCATCCGACGCACGTTCTCACTCAAGGTGCTCTCCACAAAGCACGTTAAGTAGGGATCGGGACACCACTGAAAAATGTTTGTTTCCAGGATTTGAACACGGTCCTTCGCGGTGTGATTGCGGTACGTTAGCCTCCACGCCATCCCGATCCCCCTGTTGCACTAGTGGACAAAGACAAAAAGAAGGAGCACAAAAAAAGAATAAAACTCACTTTAAACTCACTCATTTTTGTGTGTAGTTATAGGTTAGTTTACGGTTAAGATATGTAAAAAGTTATCTACCTAAATATTGACTAAATCTACAGCTTCTAAAATCTAAAAATTGTGTTGTCTTGATCGTTTTTCGACGCGTGACAGTAGCACCATCAAAATGAAATGTAAACATAGAGTGAGACGTAACAAATTTTGACTAAAAATCATGTAAATATTCCGTGGAGAACCACTTTATTTTTCTCATTAAACATGGAATATTTGTGTCATTAGCGGCCGAGTTTTAAGACGGTTTCCAATGACTCCAGTATTATTACTGAAATAAATAAATACTCGATGGTAAATAAATGAACGAATTTTATTATTTTTAAGTCCACCATTTAACATGCTTCACACAGATATTATAAAAAGTCGCGCAAATATAGAATTTTAGTATTTTTGGTATTGTTTGACCATTTTGCGCAAGTCCACCATAGGAACTCATTTGCCGCCTCTGGCTTTATTTCTTTCATGTGAAGAAAATCTATTTCATCCCAAAAGAAAAATTAATATTAATGCTAAACTACAGATTTGATATTAAACTCTAAAAGAAGATGACTTCGAGACGAAACCTTTATTTTGCTTCGCATCACCACAAAAAAGAATTTGAAAACACATTAGCAATGCAATTTGTCACCTTAAGATCTGTAATGCTTTAACATTTTGGTCATAAAACGGACTTCCTGAACAGAGGGAGTTGGATGCTGGCCATATTGAATTTTTCTGTCACGGTCATTAGGTGCCCTAATCTTTCGATGTTGCTTCAGGATTGATAATTTTATCAGAGATGTACTCATTTTCTGAGGACAAATTAAGGATTCTATGAGTAGATATTATTAATTTACGATAGTTTCTTGTTTCCATCAGGAATGGAAGTCTTCTTCCAATTTTCTCCAATGAACATGCAATATTTTATTACTTCTTGCAATAGTATTTGATAAATTAGGAGAATCTCTTTTGTGATCGATCTAATCTCTTAACACACCCATTCTATTTTGTCCAAATATATGCTTCGCATTTCATACGAGGATTAGATAGTGTAATTAAATATCACTTCTTGAATTTTCCATTGGTTTTCCATCACCCGTTTGATAAAAACAAGTTCTTTAAATGCGGTCCCAAACACATCTCAGATATGTGCTGTGCATACTACATTCAGTTGAAAATTCGAAATAAACATAATTCTTCTAATAGTTACAGTTCAAATTCATACTCTCTGAGGCAGAAAATTGACGGAAAGATAAAACCAGAAATATGAATGTATATCTACATTATACATATGGTTTTTCAAAGCCTTATATATGCAATTTAGTATTATTTTTTGAGTGACGGTCCTACCTGCTGATGTAAATTAAAGTTTTATACGGAATAATAATTAAGTACGTTTCCTTTTTATTCATCATGCGTAAATGACCATTTATAATGAAAGCATGACATTCGACGCTCATGATATTCAGTTCATATAGATAGGAAATTCTGAATCAGCGATGATTTTCATCTAAGGTTCAAAGGCAGAAATAAAACTGAGGCATAAAGATGAAAATTGAAAAGGAGGCAGAAATTGAGAGCCATTGACTATGCACATTTTAAATATTCAATTCACCTTTGCATCTATTATTGCGCTTTACAATTTCTCATGATTCTTAGGTGTGCATCAAGTCTTTGCTTAGGCATAAAAATAGTTTTTGAGTGAAAAATGTGAAAAACTTTATTAAATCACTTTATTTTATTTTGGTTTACCCGCAAATAAGTTTTTAAAAAAATCATGTCCATATCTAAATACGGAATCACCGGCACATATCTGTAACTACGTTGCCAATTTGGAGTTCTTCTACAAATGGAGTGGTTCATATCTTTCACCTGACCCGGTTTTAGCTGCCTCAATTACCAGAAATGACATTATTTCCACGAAAAATTGAGTTTTATTATTCAAACAAGCCTTATTGGTCACTACAGTTGGTAATAAGGATTTTGATAAGACTTCATGGGCAGATAATGTTAATTTATATAAGTATTAATCTATTAATAGTAGTGTTACAAATATTCTGGCTGATTTGCCTGTTCACAATGGTCAAGATAATATCTATTTGGGAAACTGCACGTGACAAATGAAAATGAACTGGCTCCTGTGGTGTTAAATTCTCTCTCCGTTTGATTTATTATTAGAAGAGCTCTATCATTACCCATCCAAACGCAATCATTGAAATTATTAAATAATAAATACAGTAAATAATCAGAAGGTCGGTTTGTTAGGTACTGGTAAAGTCTACCCAATATTAAGCCCGACGGCGTGCGTAATTCACACATCCGGGTAGGGGGGCATTTCCTTTTCCTTTTTTAGCTATGATTTCCCTGGTAAATCTGGTACCCGAAATATCACACAGTTTGGGTGATGCCAGAGGTACCCAAAGGTATACCCGGGAATAGAATCTGGGCTCTCCGGTCAGTAGTCCAACACTAGCCCTGGACTACTACATCCCAACTTAATTTAGGTATCAATTGAATGAAACCGCCGAATGAATATATTCAAGTAATTACTTTCCCATGATTTAAGCAGGGAAATTAAATTTAATGAAGCGATCTTCACTGCTGCACTTTCTTTGTCGTTCACCGTTCATTGATGGTTTTCTAATTCCTTTTTTGCCCGCCCCTATTACAGCTTCCTGAGGATTCCAAAGTTTCTGTGATATGGGAGTGGGCAGATTTAATATCAAGTTTCCTTATTTTTAAATACTGTTTATGCTTTCCGTATGAATATTGTTAAACCATAACTTATTTAATTGCGTTTTTTATAGCTTAATACCAGAAATGAAAATATTGTGTGAATTTAAAATAACAATAACGAATGAAGTCAGATGGGTTTTACTTTTCTTTCTCCGAGTCCTTTCATTTCTTTGTGGAATAATAATGTTTTTAGCTCTTGAATGATCCTCCACTTCTATAATTGGGTCAAATAAATAATAAATTAAAACTTTCAGGTGAAGGAGGGTTATCAGTAATAGAATACTTATTTAATCCAGCAGATATATAACTCTATATGAGTAAATATCCATATATTTTATCCTTCAGAAACTATTGGCAATAACATATTCAATATAAATTAGACTATTCGTAGGGCCAGACATTTGTGGTAACACATTCATGCACTCCCAAATCTCTGGTAAACGTTATTTATTTAGAGAATAGAATTTTCTTTATACTCATTTCGTTTGACATTTTCATAAATTTTATTCAGTTATCACTCAATGAAACCATTTTATCTTGCAGGTGGTGAGGCGGTCGACATGTTTTGCTACCACTGTCCACCTTCGCTGCACTCTTCTGCGAGCACACGCTTACACGGCCTTGACTACCCGTTCACGCCCACCCACCCGTGTAAGTATGGCTGGCGCACGTCCTGTGCTGCTCGTTCTTCGCCGTATCCCTCTTAAATACTAAAAACGTTTTCCAGGTAAACTTTTTTGAGAAAGCTCTAAATCAAATGGTTGTGATTTTCATGCGAAATCGAGAATACGAAGAATGAAAATTCAATCGGCTATCGGGGCCAAGTGTGATGCCAAGCAGCAAAGACTAAACTTTGGCGTTCACCGTCACAAAAAATCCTAGAGCACCCACTTGAGCGGTAGCAGGCAAGAAAAGGATTTCCACCGTGGGAATGGGGGCCTGAATTGTTAGGACGATGCTGGAGAAAGAAAAGTGGGTAAACGTCAAGCAAAACATGGAGAAAGGAAGTATGGACAAGTAAGATTTGTACGAGATGAGATGGAAAAATAGCGGGAATTATTGGAGTCTTAGTTAGAGAGTAACATATAGCGGCATGGCGAAGATTCAACTTCGAGTAGCGATAGCACTAAATGGGAAACTAAGGAAAAGAGAAGTGACCGTGGAACAGGCAAATAACAAAACTTTAATAGAAAAATAGCAGACACGGTCAATCTGGTGGTAATCCGAGTGTACATCCCGATCAGCAGTTATTAAGAGGAAGGAGTAAATAGTATATACAATTGGTTGGACCCAAAGATTGCGAATGTATTTGTAAGAAAACACTTAATTGCAATGGGGGCCTGGAGTGCGACTGTAGGGAAAGGAGAGACAGTCACAGGCAGAAGAATATGGTTTAGCAGAATGGAATCGAAGAATATAACCAACACACGGTATAAACACCACTATCAATGTTAATATGTATGGAAAATGCCAGGAGAAACAAGTGGATACCAGCTAGATTATGTTATGGTCATGGTAGTTTATGAATAGCGTGATCAAATCGGGTAGTATACCGGAAGCAGATGTATATTCTGATCTAAATATTATGTTCATGAATTTTGATGTTAAAATTGAAGAGATAGATAGTACTGGAAGAACTTAAGAAACTGGAACATAGAAAGTCTTCCTGGGACAAAAAGTACCAGGAGGTAATTGATTACATACCCGAATATGTCAATTGGGTTGATGCGGTAGACGAAATATGAGAAAAACGAGTATACAGAAAACGGCAAACGAAACAACAGGTACAGCGAGTCGAAAAGAGATGGGTAGCGGTTGACTAGAGAGGAAATGACTGAGAAGGTGAATAATAAAAGGAAATGGAAGAACGTGAAGAAAGTTTGGGAGAAAAAAGCACAAAGAACTATATTATTAACTGAGGTGAGAAATCAATAGGGGAAAGGGAAAATGTTAGAAAGGGGAGTATAAGGGTATGGAGAAACTCGTTAAGGAAGGTCAGGGCAACCTTAGAAAGAAAAGAGAAAAAGTGCGCAGGCACTGATTGAGATGCAATGGGTAAAATATTAGGAAAAGAAGGAGAGGCTCTGATTAGTAGGAACGAAAAATATACGATCTCTATGATTAAATTAAAAGGCGAGTGAGTTTGGATAGAGAAATTGAATATGTCGTGCATTAAGATAGCTTATGGGCAGGAATACTTGCATGTGAGATAGAATAGACATTGAAGAATAGGAAATAAAAGAGGGCTATGAGAATAAATAATATACCTGCAGAACCGGGGTCATTGAAAAAACGGGGAAGAATTGTCATTCATGAACTCATTTGTAGGAATTAAGATGGAGGCATTTGGCCGGAAGACTGGGATAAGCATTGATGCGTATAATGCTTAGGATGAGGCAATATAGCGTGACTTAAGGACAATAGAACAATACGTTTGATATCAAAGTTATTACTCAGGATTATCAGCAAAAGGATGGTGAAGAGAGCAAATACTATAAGTACTTAAGCGAAGAACTTAAGTTGGGTACAGAAAGGATAGAGGCGCGCGTGATGTCTTTGCAATAATTAGGTCACTGTTACACATTAAAATAGAGGGTAAACTAGGCCTTATTTCTATGCTTCTCAGATTTTTTTAAGCGTTAGTAAACTGAGCAAAATTAGGAAACATTTGGAGAAGATATGGGCAACCTGGATAGAGTGATACGGGGTGCACTCCAAAAGTAATGCAATTTAATTTTCCGCCCCGCTGCTATTTGTCAGAGTGAAATCAAACCACTTGGATTAGGTAGACGGACTTTTAAATTTCCCATGAAACTAGTCTCAGTGCTCTTCAAGCTGTAAAAGTGTCAGGACGATAGTTATTGTAAACCTCTGCGCGCCCACCGTGTCACGAAAGACCAACCGAGCGGAAACTTCAAGTGAACTTTTGCTGAAATTAAAAATGAACCTCATTATTTGGACAACGTCATCATTGGATATGAAACCTGGGTTTCTGAATACGACCCAGAAAGAAAATGCTAAAGCTCTGAGTGGCACACCGACCAGCCTCCCAAGTCCAAAAATGCAAGAATGAACAAATCAAAAGTGAAAACAATCCTCGTTGTCTTTTTCGACAGAAAAAGAGTGGTCCATAAGGAGTTTGTTCCACAAGGACAGGCAGTTAACGCTACCTACTACGTTAATACGTTGGTAAGACTCCTACAAAGGGTCATCAGAACGAGAAAAGACATCTCCGCTAGCTGACAACTCCATCACGACAATGAGGTGGCAACACGACAATACCAGGTGGCAACACTGTCTCACTCCCCCCTATAGTCCAGACGTCGCCCCAGCAGACTTTTTTATGTTCTCTTGGATTATAGCAGTCCTGAAATGAACCCGTTTTTCGTCCATAGAGAGATCCAATCAGCCGTGACGAAGACATTGCGACAGGTCCCCGAAGACGCATTCCAGGGCACGTACCGGTCATGGCGGAGTCGCTGAAAAAAATATACAGAGGCCCAAGAACAGTACTTTGAAGAATTATATGTGTTTTGTGCAGATTTGTAAAATAAATTGCTTTTAAAAAAAAAGCATCACTTTTGGAACACGCTGTAGCTTAATCGGATGCTGAATATGCGTCAGACCGAACAGGTGAGGATAAAATACTAGAGTCTTAAATCGGCAGTGAATGGGAGGAGGACAGGAGTATACACTATCGCCTATTCATTTCAAAATGATCCAGTGAGAACGGTAACCGAGGTATTGGAAAGGCTGGGAAGTGGAAAATCCTTTGATTCACATTTGCTGATGATTAAGGGATTCTAAGCTAGTTAGTCAAGATTGAAATAAGTAATGTAGCGTATTGCAAAATTTATGTGACAGTTATGAGATTAAAATTAATTTGTAATAAAAGAGAGAAAATGAGGATCTGAAGAAATTGAAAAGCTAAGTTAAATATTAGGGCTTGAGGGTAAGTTGGAGCAGATAAAAGAGTTCAAATAACTAGGAGGTATTTTGCATTTAAAGAAAATTCTGTTAGTTAACGGAGCTTTTCGAAGAAAATGTAGTTGAAAATAAGCACTTTAAGTGAACACGTAAACAACGGCTAAGGAAAACCTTAATATGGAACACAGTTTTATATAATTCGGTATGCTATATATAGGGGAAGAAGATAATAGAAGATCAAAGACTTATGAGATGTCCCAGCATGAAGTAGCATGGAGAAAATAAAATATACGGAAATGGAAAACCAAAGATAAGAAAGGCATAGGAATTGAAAAAATACGGTTGCAGGGAGAAATTCAAAGAAGGGAAAACAACTGGTTGAAAGAGATGCTGAGAGGCAAAGGAATGCTGACTGACTGCTGAGGTTCAAGAGCGGAGAATGTTGGGAAAGCGAGCTAGAGTTTGGAAAAGAATAGAAATGAAGGATACAAATAATGAATATGAAGTATATAGAGCTCAGGAATGAGTTATTATATTATGTTTCGTGAATTATTTGTGTCATTACGTTGAGAGGTACGAGCAAAGTAGTGCTTAGTACCGAAGTCTATCAAAAAACCTTCTGCAGATCACTGGCGAGTTCAGTTCTTTGGTCAAAATCCTAAAGGCAATTGATGAAATGTTTTTGACAATTGTACAAAACAACTACATTTGTTTCAAATAGCAATGTGGGACGGTATTATTCTCTACTTTTAACGTATTCTGCACTTTCAGAGCTGTGACCAGGTGGCTGTAGACGAAAATGAAGAACATACCTGATGTTTTCTACCCTTGTGCCAAGCCAGCTATCAATTTCCACTTCCAACCAAATTATGATAAATATTTTTCTAAGATATCAATTAAATTCATAATTTTTCTACATACACGCCATGCTATAGTCAAGTAAAAAGTGTATCATGGCCTGATGGCATTGTTTTCCAAGATTATTGGGTTGGGCTGTTCATTTTTTTCTGAATTGCAGATTGGTGCTCTCATTTTTTTAGGGTGTTGTTATGGTTAATGCAGATTACTCAATAAATTGGCCCCTTTGTTGAGAGGAAAACTACAGTGAAAAAATTAAGTTAACCAACGTTCCCGCTCACATTTCAAGCATGAATAATAATAGCCTTCCCGGCTACTATCAATCCAAGTTTGCTGGTCTGAGTTTAGGTCGTTTTTGCCATGAAGTATTACCCATGCAGGATTGTAATCTCCTCTCCATTAGTGATGATTTCACCGAAACTAACAAATGTCCACTTTTGTTACTAATAACTTGTCATCTTTGGTGAAATGTAGTCATATTCACCATGGTCAGTCTCATGTGCCTATAATCGCACTTTTGACAAATATGATTTCTCTCAGAATTAGGAATCATTTAAATGATAGGTAATCTTACTGAAGGACGTATTAATATTTTTAATCCATGAAAAATGAAATTTTATTAAATGCTCACGTACGTTCAGATCGGATCAAACTCACTATTTGTGCTGCGTATTCCAAAGAGTTTAGAAAGTAATTATCTGATAAAATATTTTCAGGGCCGGTAGGTAAACACCGTTTCACTGTCGGTCAAAATATTGAAAAAATTATAAACTTTGATATTTACGGTTGATTTAACTTGAACTAAGCCAAAAGTTAAAAAAATTTCATTCATTAAGGTGTCTTTAGTTAATATTTTTTTACATACAATTGAACCATAGTTCCTTGTCTCTGAAAATTAATCAAATGTACTTGTTAATAATCTGGAAATTGGCCATTTGCATGGGGTCTCCTGTTGAACGGATTCGACTTATTAGGCATATCGATTTCCCATTGCACAAAAAAATTTCTATCAGCTGTATTAAGTTAGTACTAATTTTAATACTATGCACAGCCTTGACATGAATGATCAGTGTCATTATAATTTCTCACAATTATAATAAATGTCGGGACTTGTTGTTGACGATTGATCATGGAAGTGCCACACGAAGTTGTTTACAATGCATTCCTTTCTCGTTGTAGTCCGGAGATGCAGGCTTTTGATCTCGGGGAAGGGGCCGACTGCTCAAGTGGCCTCGGCGGGCCAAGAACTGGCGGTGGAGCGTGACGGTGAGGCGGGTGCTCGCGCGCAGGCGCTGTGGGGCGCTTAGGATCGGTGCGCGGGGCGGGTGCGCGGGGAAGGCGGAAGGGGGGAACAGAAGCTCGTTACCCTCGCGAACACCCGTTCCTTGGGGATTCACCGAAAGGAGCGGTCTAAACGACCCCCTTCCTTTACTCTCTCCCGTCCTTCTCTTCCTTGGAGCACTCGCAAAGGGACGAAGGAATTCAAGATCTTTGACGACGACTCTGCCCTTCGTAACCAGTCGTTGGGTGACTCTGGACGAAACAGCATAAATTTATAAATGCTCACGTGCATTCAAAGTTTATAGTTTTTCGTCCACTTTTTCCAAACGCTCACCCAGTTTCGCCGCTGTGATTGGCCTGACCCACCACCCCTCTCCGCACAGGAAAATAACTGATATGCTCCCTTTTACGAATTAATCCTGCCGTCATCCCGTTTAGCGGGAATGAGGAAGGATAATACCGAACGTTATGGTACATCTATTACACATTAGCGATAAGTGAATACGGTTCACGCGAAATATTACGGAGAATGGCATGTCGTAAAGTAAAATATCAGCCCCATATGGGTTCACTTTCGTTATGCCTATTAATTATTCTTTGAGTAAGATAAACACGGATCTTTCTCTGAAACGATATAACATATTTTACTCCTTCCTCATCCTCAATCCTCATTCTAAAAAAAGATGGGAATGGAAATATTTAGGAAAAATGATTGCTTCAATTCTTGAAATACATTTGTAGAGGTTTTCCCCTGAGGGAATTTTAATCAAAGAGAGTTTGTTTAAGAATATTATTTTAAAATACACACATAACTATTCAAGTCTAAAAGCAATGAGATTTGAATAATGCCGAAGTTTGATACATTTTTATTGTAACACGTCACCGATGTTCTAATCAACGGGAATTCCTCTTTAATTATTTTCAAAAACGCTGATTAAAAACCAATTAGATAGTGCATCACCTTATAATTAAGTTAGCGAAAGAGTACTTTGACATATTTTCTGTTTAAGTTAAAATCTAAAACGGTTTGGAAAAAGTGAAAAATTAATATTTTTGCTCTTTCAATCACCTATTTCACTTCCAGTAGTAGTATTTGGTCATCTACAAAGGAAATTAAAAATCTTTTACGAGCCCTCTCTAGAGTAACACATTCTAATAACCTGGTATGCTGGATCATTTGAATACAGGGAACACGACGAAAAACAGGTAGCATTGTTAAAATGTTTTTTCAATTTCCCTTGATCATAAATAGTTACAATGTATATAAGTGGAATATAGGCAATTAGGAATTTACAGCAAAGCACAGACTTAAAAATACATTCAGTAATATATAGTAATATTGATATTTACCTATAAGTAAACTATTTTATAATTACATATTACGCGGGATATTAAGAGACGGATAAGGAGCGACCATTTCACATCGCCAATATCTCTAAATCCAACCATTTTAGTGACCCTAGCTTGACATTGAAAAAATATTTCTAAAATATTCGGATTTTACGATAATCTATTAAGAATCATAAAAAAGTTATGCGTTATTGCATAATTCCCTATAAAAAAATATTAAATAATTTTATTTGGCCGGTAGTGTGAATTATCCGGATTCATAAAACCACTGACGTTCAATTACTTCATAAAGCCATGAGAAAGTTCACATATCCAATGTTTCACCACTGCTCTTACGAGATTGACGGGTAACTTTGATTTATTTAGATAATTCATTTTTTGATTACGGATAAACTTTTTAGCCATAATTTAGATCAAATGGATGATCGGCACCTGCAAATTACCCCACGATCCACCAAAAGGGCGTGTAGAAGGGGGTATAAGTACCAGGCAGAAAGGTTTATGGAAAAAGAGTAGGGTTTTTTAGTGTGAGGGAAAGTGGAAAAAAACGTCCACTTAAAATTGATGAAAAGACGTGGGTGGCGGTGCAAATTGGTGGTGCACAGATTTGCGGAAAACTTAGTTTTAATTAAGTGTCCGTTTTACCACCACAAAATTTCTCCAGCATATTAAATATGAAAGATTTAAAATAAACATCAAAAGTACTATTGTATCATTCTTGCAATACTATATTTTTTTGCAATATTGCCAAACAGATTTATCATTCCAAACCTATTCTTTTCTCATTTGAGTAGCTTTTCATTTACGCTGATATTTTTGAAATATGCCGCCATGTTTTAATTCTTGCTTCATAGCGAGTAATAAACCGAACAAAAATAAAGAAATGCATACAGGACACTCATTTTAAATACAAATACGGAGGAGAGTACACGGAGATAAAACAAGAAATGAAATAATTAGCGTAAATAAAAATACGCACGGAAAATTATCGCGGAATGACTGTCCAATCCGTATTTAGAAATATATACGATATCACAATAAAAATCTCAAACGGATATACATAAAATACACAAAGGAAATTCTTACTAGTGCATTAAATAATTTCAAATATTGCGAGTATTTCTTGTACGCTGGACACCTATTTTGAAAGTGTGATCCCCTTTTTCATTTTATATTGGTTTTCTACCGTTTTAGTTGGGTTTTGGATAGACGCAAAGACTACCTTATACAACGACATTTAATTGCCTCTCCCAACATAACAAAAGCTGATCTCTTACACTATAACAAACCCTCCTTCAATTCAACATGCTTTTTTCCTCCTTTCATTCCTTCCAGTATTTCCATCCTCTTTCTACCGCTTACTCGCTAGCCCAACATTCTTCCATCTATCACAGTCTGCAACGTCTCAGTGCCAACCAAAACACTCTGTATTTATTTTTTCTGCATCATTTAGATTTATCCTATTGATTCCCTCTTCTCTCTCTCAAATTATAGCTCTTCATTGTTCGTTTTTTCTGCCCATATCATCTTGTCCTTTCTTCTCGACACAAAAAATTGAAAAGGTTTCAATATACGCTTGTCGTCTTGCTACAATAACCATATTTCTGTGCCGTACAAAATCACGCTACTTTTAAAGATTTAACGAGCCTTTAGTTCTTAACGAACATCTTAACTCACCGTTTCTGGCACCAATTTCTTCCTCTTCGTGAAAGTTCCTTTACCTAACGAACTTCTTCTTCTTATGTCTCTGCTGCTTTCTCAATTTTGTTCCAACAACTTTCAATAGAGGTAATCTGCTCCTTCTGATCTAATTTTTAACAACCGATTTAAGTATTTAACTTTTATTTCTCGAAAAGCACGAAAACTTTGTTTTGTTTACATTTATTCACATCCCGTACCTATCGTATTGAATATGCTATGCTCTCAGCAATGCTTGCAACCTCTCGACCACCGCTAAATTCAAACTTGATCATCCACAATACTAACTGATTTTACGTATAGGAATTTTATTTTTCCCGGGTGATAATGGAAAACCATGGCTTGCTCCTCTTCCTTCCACTGATTTTCCCGATTATCCATCTCCCACTCGCACCGGAGCAGTCTGATACGTGTGCAGGTTGCAGAAAAGTCGCCTGTTCCCCTAATCTAGTCCTAGTTTTTTTGCGCTAATATCATTAGATCTATCAAATTTACTCTTTCAAGTGCCTAGAAATACACGATGCAAATAACTGAACCTTGATTTTATGTTCCTCTCTTTCAGCGACCATTTCTCGTATTGCTATTGAGTAACGCGTCACTCTCTCCTTTTCTGAATCAAAACTGATTATCCCCCAAGTAATAATAAACCCTCCCCTTCAACAACTAATTGAATAAACCCAAGTACGATTTTAGCAAATATCAAAACTATTGCTCTATTTTCTTCTCATGTTAACTTTATCTTTTTTGGAATGGTAATTTTTCTCTCATTTGAAAAAACCTTCCGATTAAATTCCTCTCAAGTTTCTCCCATGTTTCCGTAAACCATTAACTTGGTCTCGGGAGTTTTGCTCAGCGCCACGATCTTATTTAATTTTTTCAATATTCGCCATCAATAATGCCTGAACCTATATAAGGTATCCCCAATCTTTGTGCATATTCTCTTTCTATGGCTAAGGTTAAAGACTTATGTTTTTGCCATATACATGTAGACCTGCATATTTAGTTCCTGTATTCCTTCCATCTAACTTGAATCTTACGTGTTTCGACTAACTGGCTTATTACTGGCTACTTTTTACTGGCTTACCATCGAATTTTCTCTTTGTGCTTCCTGACGATGCTTCCATATTTCTCTACTGTGTACCAATTTTATCCTTCATTTTTAAAACTCCTCATCCTCGTAGTGCATCTTCCCCCGCATTTATTTCGATATAAAAGTTTCCCACCTTAGTCAATTAGTCAAATTTTTATGCTCCCTCTACCTGATTCTGTGCTCACCTTCTTCCGTTTCCTTCTATTGTCCAAACTTCTAATCACCTTGTCTGTAATCCATGGTTTCTTCGTCTTTTTCCAATTTACAGTTCCCATGGTATCGTTTGCCGTCCTATTAATCCAGTATCCATGCTCTCACTCACTCTTATTGCTCCTGTAAATGCTTTTAAATTTTATTTGCTAAATCATCGTCCCTGTTTTATCATCACGAATCTGACGCTACACTACTTTGATGTTAAAATATGATCTGATCCTCAAGTGTTTGTTATGATTAAATTTTGTCAAATGCAGAACTCTATTGCAGTCTCCCCGCGCTCATTTAGGTTCAAAACCGTAGTTTTCTACATTTCTACCGTATGTTCTTTCGACTACGGTCGCGTTCCAATACCTTATCATTTGTTTCCTTCCAGGGGCGCCAGCAATTATTTCCTCGAATCGATTGTATACCCAGGCCTATTATCCCTCCCTTTGGTTAATTATTTCCATGTCAACCTGTGCAGCGACCAAATTCTTTGGTTCGACTTTTACATCTTCTGTAAAATTCAATCTCTAAAAACTTATTTCTCTATGTTTACTAATCTTCTTCCAAATTTTTACTTGAAATTATTGACCTCTCTTGCTGACTCTTTTCTCGCAATGCTCTATAACTATTACTCTAGTAATCCTTATCTATCCTTTCACCTACCATCACGCAACTCTAAAATCTCTATTTCCTCTCTCCATCTCATATATTATGTTTTCTAATTTATCTGTCCCCAACTTTCAAACTCAGCTGAGAATACCCAGAAGCTTCACACCAAGTCAAAGCCCGCTCCTACGACCAGTCTACAGGCGTTCTTACAATTGGGCTACACACTCTATCTATCCTTTCACCTACCATCACGCAACTCTAAAATCTCTATTTCCTCTCTCCATCTCATATATTATGTTTTCTAATTTATCTGTCCCCAACTTTCAAACTCAGCTGAGAATACCCAGAAGCTTCACACCAAGTCAAAGCCCGCTCCTACGACCAGTCTACAGGCGTTCTTACAATTGGGCTACACACTCCAGTTAGTTCCTTCTGTACTATTTATCGAAATCATGATAATTCTTCAGAGTTTTAGATAAAATGAAATTTACATGATTAAGTAATTGTAGCTTTTCTGTAAGAATTCTGATAGCCAAAGCCGCCTTAATTTTTCTTTCTTGATATCTCATAAAAAATAGTGTTGTCGTGCGCAATCACAAATAAACGCGCCCACACACATGCACCCACACACACATACATAGTTATTCTCTGCTTATTTCCCTTTTTAAACTTCGTGCGCTCGTGCGTCGCTGTTGGTTGCAAACTCTTAGTCAAATGTTTTGACTGATTTTCAAAATATTTTCTAAATTCTCAGGCAAATTGTCCAAGGTCTAGGATCTTATTTGCATGAAAACAAATGAAATATGCTCTTTATTTTGATGCCAGTAAAGCGTCAGTTACAATATATTCTTCTGATTTGTTCACTTGAACACTTAAATTACTCCTATATGTCTCAGGCTACTTTAATTTGCCTTATTTTCCATACCAATTTTGTATCCCGCTACCATCGAGTGCAATCAAATACCATAGAGTATGTGCCACGTAAATTATAAGTAGCAGCTCTACCTGCTCTTCACCTACCTTAAAAGTTCAATGCTTTCCTTTACGCTTTTTAGAGCTAATGTCGCTCTTGATATAGACAAATCATTTTTGGAATTTTTTATATTTTTTTCAAAAATATTCTCGTAAATTCCTTGCGTATAGTTTGCATATCACCATTTCCTTGTTTTACACTCTCTTCAATGGACAACTGTTCACCTATATTTTTAATGTATCATAGACAGCAGATCTATTGATTCTTTTTTCCACTAGCTTTTCACCCTCCAGAATTATTCTTTCATTAGCTTGTATATTTTTGGATATCGTTCAGTCAACTCGTCAATAGTAGCCATTTAATGTATACAATATGCTGGTTCTTGAAACTTTCGCATTGGATTTAAGAATCTACACTCCAATGAGATAAGCTCATTCTACATTTGTTATATTTTTTGTTCCTGGCATCCTTACCCATACTTTTGGCGTTGGAACAAAACATGAAGCAAATATCTTAAACACGAGTTCGTAATGAATGAATAACTTGTTTAGAGTTACTCAATTAAATTTAATTGGCTTTGTTTGCATTGATATTGCATTTTTACGCCTTATTCCTACTTCCTTATTCTTTATCAATTAAAAATTTTTCAAAGTCTAATTTTAAAAATATAAAATACGCAATGCTATGCTATACTCTCGTAGTACAATGAACGCTCCATATTTGCTCCACTATTATCTTCTTGGATTTATTTTCATAGTAGGTTCACCTTTTTCTCCGTTGAAGAAAGCTTGCCACTTTCAGTCTAACAGCATTACGTACGTAATCCTATTATCCAATTTCTGTATTTTCTTCCAAATTCCATGAATTTCTAAAACTTCGAGATCAAATATCTTCAATGAAATTTATGATAATAAGATCCTTATTAAATCTGAAATCTAAAGGAAACACTTATTTAAATTGCGTCACTCATGTAACTTAAGCAATCATTGGCTGAAATTTCAAGCTGTGCAATTTTATGCTTTTGGAATATTCTACCCAAGAAAATCTAATTACATATGCCATTAAGTCATTAAAAAAAACCACTTAGTAATTAAATCCTGACTCCATAGGTTATTGATATGTTTTTGCTGACTATCATCAACGATTCAATACTGAATCAGATTTTCATTAACTTTTAACTAGGCTTTTTCGGAGATGCATGTGGATTTACCAAACGACCATCCTTCACTCACATAGGAAGTTAGTTTATTCATCCTAATAGTTTCCTGAGCATATAAAATATCTATAGATTTTTATTTTTGCTCAAACATTTCACACTGAAAACTTATTAACTATTTAGTCTTTCGAAGTTTTTCGAAGAAGAAGTTTTACAAATGTTTCTTGATCGCAAGTTGGATTTGGGGCCTACTCTGGCAGGAGATGGTCAACTCACTGAGCAGATATAACGTATCACTCAGTTGATTTATAACGATACTAAAACCGCTGCTTTTATTTTATTTGACAAACTCTTATGATTCTTCTTAATTGATCTAAGTCGGTATCAGAAGCAATGAAGACAACGGAAAATTGATACAGCCTGGATTTTTCCTCTCCTGTCACCAATTTACTCCTACCTCATTTACTAAATATCTCCCTTCAAACACGGTCTTCAATATCCGATGACCACTTTATATTTACTCCACTCACATTATCTACCATCTTCAAATATCCACCTACTATCCCAAACTCTCTCTCTCTCTCTTTAGCTTGGTCGTTTTCATTTCTTAATCTGCAGGTATTACTGTATGAACAAATCTAAACTCTCGATCAAAGTTTTCACTAAATGTTCTCTAAGTCTTTCATGGATATGAATAATTGAGGTGTATTTAAAGAATTGTTTTAAAAAACTTTTTTAACTAATTACAAAATTATTCATTTTTTGCACCTGAAATATATGCCAGTAGCTGAGCATTCTACTAATTGCCACTACGCATTGAAAATGAGTTGTTCGTTAGGTTATTCTAATATTCGTATCCATCAATTAATGAAGCATAGTAATTAGCTAATTTTCGTTCCAAAACGCCCGTAGTAACATATATTATCAGTTGCTAAATTGATAATTATAGGAGATGAAAAATTATAGAAATCCAACAGGAACTGAAAAATCACATGTAGTGTCAAATTAGATATCTCTGCAATTTCATTAGAAATCCCTTATCTCTTTATTTTCCCCCATAGCGTCGTTTTTGCTACAATTTTGACCAAACATAAATTTTATATCATAAAGGTTTACATATAGTTTTACTGTGATAGAGTTGCCAAACATTATTTCAAATTAGATGTAAAAAACCTTGTTTGTCATCCATTCTACCAATTCATCCATGTTTTTTTCAATGAACGTAGACTTAAAAAAAACCATCAAAGAAGTTTTGAAAAGTTTAACTGTAGAAAGAAGCGCAAGAAAATGAATATTAATATGGAATAAAATTGGCGCAATTGATCGATAATCGATGATCATATACAAGGACGTCCAATACAAAATTAAATATCTGATTGATGGAATGTTAGGGAATATGGACTCACACGTCTTTTAAGTATATTCTAAGAAACTTTTCAATATGCCTACAAATATGATACATAGGAACGATCAATTTTCTCTCTCATCTCTACGATATAGTTACGCAGCTGGTCAGTGTGAACATTAAAGAATAACTGATACTACCAACGTCTGTATATATGTAAACCACATTTGACAATGTTGTGTATTCACTGTCACTTGATACACTCGTTGCCATTCAATTTGACTAAATCAGTTCTTTCCAAATCTAATTCTTCAATTCTTGGAGTAAAATATATTAGTGTCATGCATTTTTATTCTTCTAAAAGGGGTAGTATTAGTAAAGCCTATCAATACGTCTCGACTTGAATTTCACTGCTTAAAGTGTTGGTCTACCATCTTCTTGTGTGTGGTGGCAACACCGAACCCTTCAAATAATGAATACACAGTCGTATGTACTTACCACAGGACACATCATTTACCATATATCTTGCGTTTAGTCAATATTGAGGAGAAGCCTACAAGATTAAGTTTATGCTGGTCCAGCTCCCACGAATAAAATGACTATTAGTCGTAACCCGACCGCGATAGGTTCGCAAATCTTCATCTCCTTCCGAACGGCTTGGCCTGATATTTTGGTAGCATAAACAAAACACCACTGCCATAGATTACGAGCACCACCTATACCATGGCGATTACTGGAAATCCTTCAATATCAATTAAAATCATTCTTTAAATCAACAAAAAATTTAAAAAAACACAATATTAATTTGTATGGCAGGCAGCATATATCCTTTTTTCCTCTTATTGCTTGAAATAATTGTAATGTTGCACAGTTACGATGCAAGTAGAAAAATCACAAAAGAAGCCCATTAAAAATGTATTTTACACGGGAAGTGAAAATGAATGTATGAGTTTTTTGGTGATAAAATTTACGTTATATCACATCAAGGCACAGATAAATATTGTATATGATTTGACATATTTTTAATGGAGGAAAATATAATTATTATAATAATACAGGATATCACAACACGAAGGACATCTTACCCTGCCAAAAAAATTCAGAGAAAATCACGACAAAGTGAGAGAGACAATCACGTCAAATTTGAAAATAACGAAACATCACAAGCAAACAGCGTTTTCTACGCTGTCCTCTTCATGGATGCATTAAGTAATATTAAAATGTAAGATACCAAAATTTTACACCTACACTATAGCTAAAGAAAGAAGAAAAGATGAAAGAAGAATAAATGCATTCTAACATGTATTTAAAAATGTAACAAACATTTGCTTAGCTTCTTTTGTAGATATATTTGATTATAGACAGAGTTTCCTCTGCAACTTCATATTAAATTTTTACATGTGTAAACTTTTGGCGTAATGGTTACTGGGAATGTCCGAGGAAGCTGTGTTCCTTCCGAATAAGAATTCTTACACCGTGCTTGGTTACTACTAATAATACAATATTGAGTAACATTAATTTATTAAAACTATTCAATTTAATTCTTAATGACAATTAAACTTTTAAGTACTGAAAATTAACTTTTTAATTCATGAGGTCAATTTTCCCAAATGATTTAACCAAAAATTGGATAACATTGTTTTAAAGTCCTCTAAATAGTCTTAAATCCTTGAGGTTAACCTATAAATTAAGTTGTCAACTTTACATTACCCTGGAAACTCTTTTGAGAAGGGAAGGCTGTGATTGTAAATACTGCAAGGTATTATTGCCCTAAAAATGATAATTAATTTTATCCCTGTTTATCGCTATCCCCATTTAATTTACAGCTCAGTCACATCCATGTAAAATGACAAGTATATGACGGGGCTGTCTGGTACCATCATTGGTGATACTAGAATCAATCGATGAAGAGCCTCAAAATACCTCCCTATATCCTAAAAATAAAATAAACGAAGCTATAAACTAAAAGTAAAATACCTATCGAAGGAGCAAATGTACCCAAAGGCAATCGCTTGTTGATCTTTTTTGATGACCAATCATCAGATTTCACTACAATAGTTTCATTTTTCAATTCCAATTTCACTTGCAAAACCACTTTTTAATTTAATCCTTCATAATGTTTAAACCCCGACAAAACCTTGTCATTTTCCAGTGACAACATTTCCCCATTTTTTTCTTCTTATGAATTTTAACAGAATCTTGTCACTTGTAGCGCTCCTAAAAGCTATCAATTTTCCAGATCGTAAAGATAATCATTTGCATCGATTGTTACTACAAATTTTATGTGGTTCTGCGTGAATAAATGTTGATATCCTGTCGTCTTGGATATATTGTTGATATAGTACGCTTGTCAATAACAGCTTTCTTTCCACGCTAGGTAAACCCAGCGCCTTTGCTCCGTGTTTGGGCGATTTTGCGCCCCATGACTGGTCTTTTTAGCCCTCTAAATTCTACTATGGTCGTTGTTCCTTACCCTATACCTTATGTGAAATATTTACTTTTTTCCTGTATGGTTCTTTAAAGTTTCGAGTATAATGAATCGCGGAAGTAACAATGGACCAATAGTAGCACTTTTCCACCACATATTTATTTAAACCGCAACCGGTTTCGATGTACTACTGCTTTCGATCTGCGTATTCATATATAAGTTGGCACCACAACACTGCAGTTTTCACCTGAAGATCGATATTACATCCTAACTGATCGTGGTTTAAATAAATATACTTCTACTATAGTAAAGTTTTCTGCTATTTATTCATTATTATGCGCTGCATTACTCCTGAAAAATACCTGTCCGTATATATTTCTATATATATATATAGAAATATGATCAGAAATCGTCATCAGATCTGATGACGACGGTGGTGCCGTCGAAACGCCAATTTCTACTGTAAGTGTCCTTCATTTATGTTTCTGTGTGTGGAATATTTATTATCGGAGTGTTTGTGTGTTTGTGCGTCGCTGGAGAGCGTCAATTTCAAGGATATATAGTATATTATTTCACACATAGAAAAATATATAAGGAAAGGGGATAGGAAAACATATAAAAGACAAACACAGGGAAGGTGGGGAAGGCGAATTTGAGCAGATCACAAATGTAAAAATATTTCCTTATCCGGGTTTTGAACGCCGGACCTTCCAGTTGCCGGGCGGATGCTCTACCATGACTATATATATATATATATATATATATATATATATATATATATATATATATATATATATATATATATATATATATATATATGGAAGTGTGGGTCGCGGTGGTCTAGCGGGTAGAGCGTTGGACTACTGACCGGAGGGTCCCGGGTTCGATTCCCGGGCTAGGCACTTTGGGCACCTGCAGCTCCACCCAAGCTAGTTGATTTTTCGGGTACCAGATCTTCCTGGGAAACCATAACCGGCACAGGGAAAGGAACTGGCCCCCCTACCCTGATGTGTGAATATTCACACGCCGTTGGGCTTGGTACACGGGTGAGCTCTACCATCACCTACTAAACCGACCTTCGGGTTGATTACTGTGTTTATGGTTTATATATGGAAGTGGAAGGTCTGGCGTTCAAATCCCGGATAAGGGAATATTTTTACATTGTGATCTGCTAAAATTCGCCTTATATATATATATATATATATATATATATATATATATATATATATATATATATATATATATATATATATATATATATATATATATAATATTTATATATATATATATATATATATAAAACCATAAACACAGTAATCAACCCGAAGGTCCGTTTAGTAGGTGATGGTAGAGCTCACCCATGCACCAAGCCCGACGGCGTGTGAAGATTCACACATCAGGGTAGGGGGGCCAGTTCCTTTCCCTGTGCCGGTTATGGTTTCCCAGGAAGATCTGGTACCCGAAAAATCAAGCTTGGGTGGAGCTGCAGGTGCCCAAAGTGCCTTGCCCTGGAATCGAACCCTGGACCCTCCGGTCAGCAGTCCAAAGCTCTACCCGCTAGACCACCGCGACCCGCTATATATATATATATATATACATATATATATATATATATATATACAAACTTGAAAATCCCGCCATACGGCGCACAAATATTCATTCAAACAGAAATAGGCATAAGGAAAGGGGATAGGAAAACACATAAAAGGCGAACACAGGACATGTGGGGAAGGCGGTTTTTGAGCAGATCACGAAAGTAAAAATATTTCCTTATATATATACATACATATATATATATATATATATATATATATATATATATATATATATATATATATATATATATATATATATATATATATATATATATTTCTATAAAAAACTTAGACAGTAACACACAGCATGAGAACACATAAAAAGAACACTCACAATAATATCTTGATAATTTCGACGGACTCGAACTCCGTCTTCCTCGGAAGATAAGAAAACACCCAAAAATAGAAGAGTTTTTTTTTATTTCTGTGGTTTACATACATTATTATTTCGCATCCGTGAGACTTTCATGAAAGTGAAATGCACGCACTTTGGATGTCGCACAAACTCTGCTGACTGCATTAAAAATCTTTTAGGGATGAGCATATTTCCGTTTTTTTGAGTATTTATCACATCGCTATCCTAGATTTCCGTAGAAAATAATAAGGCAAAAAAATAGAACCGTCGCTAGCTTTACGCTTTCCCTCACAAAAGGAAATAGTTTAATTGGTATTTGTATGTACATAATTTAATAAGTGCTTTGCTTAATACGACATAATCTAAGGAGTACTTTGCTGTAAATTATTTAATTCTACACCAAAGAATAAATTTGAAAAAATTCTCCCATAAAAATTTCATAGGGGCTGATAGTGTATATGTGTCCCGCTTACATACTTAACTACGTGTAAATATAGCCAAGATTCATTTAGGCTTCCAAATGTTAAGTCAAATGCTTCGTCCAAAGCTGTCAAATTTACAGGCGTGGTGACGAGAAAGATAATTTCTCATCGGCGGTTACAAACCGTGCCGAATCGATTGAAGCAAGTAAATATTAAATAATATGTGATTGATAAAATATATTAAACCGTATCTCCATAAGTTTGCCTAAGCTTAATGAGGAGATTTCATTCAGTTTACATAATCTTGTGCACAGGAAACAACGCTCGTTCTGATTCGTCGAGTGCCCTCAGTAATAAGAGTTAAATATTTGATACTCATCTAACAAACGGGACGAAATTTCACACTGGGGCGGTTGGATGGTAGATAAAATCCCACCATTTCCAGAGATACTTCTTTCTACAGAAAAAATCATGTGGTCTCATCCTAAAATCCATCACCCTCCCTCTATTTCCTTCAAAATCTTTTTTTTCTGGAAATTTTAAAGCTAACATAAAAACATTACGAATTCAACTCGCAGTAATTTCATCAAGAAATAATGCCTCTTGTCGACAGCGTAAAGAATTTCTTGGTAGCAAATACCAGTTTTAATTGGGAAGATATATCATTTCCTTGGGCTAATTTTCATAGCTGAAACATATAATCGATTTTTTTGCTTTTATTCTGACAAGGCATTCTAAATCATTCCTTTTTCTTTTGGTTCACCTAAAACTCCCCTAACAGGATTAACTTCATGGCAATCATAACTCAGTCGTTCAACCACGAGAATGGAAGGTGACTAGCAAAGTTGACCTGTTTCCTGCATAATTTCTCCAAAGTACGTTTGGAATCCTAAGTCTCCTTCAATTGAGATTAAAATAACTTAATGTTGATTTTCTGCAGTCTTTTTAGTCCCATCTAAGTCATACAACTGGTTTTCATAACTTTCAAAGTTGTCACTGCATTGTTGAACCAAAGAGACAAATAAATCTAATGGTATCCGTTTCATGTACTCCACAGATACCAGCTACACATACCACCCGGCAATACACGAAGACACATTCGTTAGAAGAAAACAGCGGCGAAATAGAACTACGTTCACGCTACAACAGGTAAGAATATTTCCTCATTTACCTTACTTTCTGGGGGCTTTTCGCTTTTTTTGATGCATCCGACTCCATAGCCAACACTCGTAGTGCAAAAAACGTTATCAATTCCCTCTTAAACAGAAAAAATAATAATGTTATTAAAATATAAATTAATTTAAAGCCCAAATAATAAATATGCATTAATCGCAATGATGAAGTACTTGTATCACTTGACAAATTTGGCCCTTGAGTAATAAACTTGGCGAGGGAATCAATCTACTTTTTTAGATTAACCATAGACAATTTCAATGACTTGGACTTTTAAGTGATTTGTGAGTTGATATTGATAATTCGATATAAATATATGGAAAATTAAAAAAGTTGTCTATCCAATTTTTGAAATAATTTTCTCAATTTTGGATCGGGGATTTGTGTATCCTTTTATTTTTGGTTCATGTTTTAATGTAGTTTTTACCATTATTCGGCATGAAACTAAACTCCAATCTTATTCTCTGTATTTCCATGCTTGGATGTTGAAACTAGCTTGAGGAACTGGAGACTGCCTTCTCGCAAACGCATTACCCGGATGTATTCACAAGAGAGGACCTCGCAATGAAGATTAATCTCACAGAAGCGAGAGTCCAGGTGAGTACACATTACGTCCATCCCCAAAAAGGGATAACTTTGACAACTCCTTCATATTTCTGAAAAAAATCATCCAAAATTGCACTACTCTGACTCGATTAAATAAAGGTCTCCCTTTTGTACAGCCTTTCATGTGGGTGCGACGCGTTTAATTGTTACGTGATGAGTGTACAGCGTTCGGAAATTTTGGAAATTCATTGGAAAATATTCTTAATAAATACTATTAATTAAAATATAATATAGTAATCACTGCTACATCTAGAGAGTATACACCTACCTTTGGGTTAAAACACGCCTGTTGCCATCGGAGCATGTGGCAGGTGGTGTTGGTACAGAATAATATTTTAAATAACTTCAGACGAATGTGGTGTATTTGCAGCGGGGCTGTGAGTTTAAAATTAGATTTTGGTAAATATTTGCATGGATGTCATCAGAACTGCACCCATTGCGATCGCGAATCGTTTGGGAGAAGAGAGAGTATCAGAATCTCACTGTGATTGCGTTTACCCTCATCTGGGTGATAATATACAGATATACTGCGAAACTCCACTAATGGATTCTCTTAGAGCTACAGGTAAACTTTGCTCCAAAAAAATTTGAAATTTGTAATGTCGCATGATGCTTGTCATCAAACGCGTTAACATGCTAAAAACTGTGTGTTCCTTAGAACTGCATAACGAATTTACTCAAATTAGAAACTGCAGTAGTCACTGATTATATAAGATACTCGTACATTTTAAGTACATGCCGATGCCTATATCCCTTGGTTGTAAATAATGCTGCAAAAGTTTTCGAGGAATGAGATGCGCGATGTTTGTCATTACTTAGCCGCTACTGATGGCGTCCTCTGTAATGAGGAATAATCATGGGAAAACATTTCAGATCCAAACAACTAAAGCTTAGTCAACACCTGTGAGATACTGCCTTAGATAAATATCTGCGAATAGGAATAATTATTCAGAGGAACATGGCAATCAGGGTGGCATTTAACTGGGCGTGATGGTAAATCTCAAGTAGGAATGTCGTATTTGCCTTAAAAATTGTTAATTATATCCACGATGTCAATTTTCACTATCAGAATAAGTTTTTAAAATCGTAAATACAATAAATGATTAATGAGTTGCGAAACTCGTTTATAAATTTCTTCCTAAGAGTCATTTTGGCCACTTACGGAAATGATTGGTCAGAAAAAGTGATTTTTATTGGTCATTATACGAGTATATCATTTAACGATAACCAGATGCAATTAAATATAGCCTCGAGGTATTGTATTTTATGGATATTTCCCACTCGTCGGCTACTGAATGACTCCAAAAATATTGTTTTACACATTTTCATACAATGCAGGATGCAGCAGCGTTAAGTGCAAAGGTAGTTTAATGATCACTTAAAAGGGTGTTAATTTATTACTATGTTCAATTTTTCTTATGTCACACACAAGAAAAACCACCTATTCAATCAATCCTAAAATGTTGTCATCGAATAAAATACACTAAAATACCAATTCCTAAGGAATGAACCCAATGAAGAAACCAATATCTAATGAGTAAAGTCTGAAAAATATTTTAAACACAATACAACATACATTTGTGGAATACTGGTAATATTCACAAAAAATCTGAAAAACGAGGAAAATATATTAAAGCTTTTTTTGATTAAATGTTTTCGGGGTAAATATTTTGAAGATATTACAAATATTTCCGAATTACCGGAGCAGGGGTTCTCTAGTCTTCATTCTTCGCAGCATTATATTGAACGCTAACTTATCGAGTTAAGTTAGCGAACATCGCAAAAATATACGCTAAATGCAGAAATTAAATTTATTATCTTTTCCAAAAAAGAAAAATAACACTCTCTAAATTGTCAATAATGTTAAATTTTGTCATAAAAAACATTTAATTTCTGCTCAACAATAACGCAGTTCAGCATAAGGCACAGAAATAAACCATATAATTTTTATAATTTAAAAGATAAGGGGAAAAAATTGCAATTTTGACTTTAATTTGTAGCTTGGATAAACTAATTAGGACCTAAGTTACAAACGAAATTATTTCTGGTTATATCTGACATCGGATACACGTACTCTTTCACTACTTCTCACAACTATTTAATGCTATTGATGCGAATGACTTGATTCTTCAACTTTAGAGTGACTAGCATTTGCTCATTGAATGAGTAAATATCAAAATATGGCCGATGTGATATCATTTTACGTAAAATTTCTGGTAGCATTCCATAATGATTATTTTATTTTGAAATTTTCTTTGGAATGTAGCGGGTACATATGATAGCGAGCATAACCTAAAAGAGGCAGAGCAGTTCACCTATTAAGGTATTTTGGAGGAAGAATAATTGTGTTACCTACGGAAGTGTTTACAATGAGATGGGAATTGATGACAGGCACCTTAAATAAAGGCGCGTAGAAAAAACTAGGAAAATTTTTCATGTGGAGAACAGTTTTGCATGGTTCAGAAACTGAGTCGTTTAGGTTTATAGATTAAAATAATAACACAATAGATTTTTGGGGTGGGTGTAGAGAATAATGTGAAAATAGAATAAACTTAACATAAAACAAGCAATAGATTTCTAGGTATGTTAGGGGAAGACAGGAATATGTTGGAATAAACTTGAAGAGGATAACAGGATATTACTGAGGGAGAATGGGATGCTGTCAGTAGTGATGGAGCGAAGGTTGCTTGGAAAGTGAGTTAAATTGAGGGAAACAATAGAAACTTTTGGTGGAATTAGGGAATATAAGTAGAGAATATTCAAAGGTAAAGAATGAGTTATTTTAATGTTAATCATAGATTTAAGGATATTTTGTGTAATATTAGTTAGGTTTCAAAGAGAAGGTAGCGTGTAATACCAGAGTTCACCAAAACTGCCATAGCCGGTAGATTGTAGCTATAATATGACAACAAATGTAATTCAATGATCCTCGGATTTTCCCCTCTTATCTTACGAAACCATCATTAACATTACGCGTCAATCTCGGTCCCTGTCCCTAATGGCCCTCCATGGAATATCTCTTTCCAATGAAATGCAACTGTGCAAATGCGGCAGCAAGTGCCTGATGCAGTTACTCCGACTTGTTGACGTCATAGATGCGTCCATTCGTTTGAACTGGGTATCGAGGTGAGACGTTTTCTATTTAAGATTGCCTTACAGCGTCACCGCCATCACTTCGGTACATTTCCACTAAGGTCTCTCGTTTCGTTAAGTGGGATGGACGCTGCTTGTTGCTCTAGCGAGTTAGTTCCTCACCCTTACAGCAATCATTTTAACAGCTGAATGGAAGGCGTTAGAGGCAAGTGGCATGAGACTATTAAGTAAGGCCAATGGCTAACATTTACAATGTTACCATATCACAATATAATGCTCGGTATAAGATGATGGTATAAGGACGGCAATTTATACTATACTTACCATTTGGCTTCGATTCAGAAAAATATTGTGTCTGAAAAGATGAGGATAAAGAAAATCTCTTAAAGTAAGGGTTGTTGGTTCAAGCGTAGCTTCTGGATTCAAGAACCCATATCCAAAAACATTTGCTCTCAAATATTATGTAAAAGGTGTTATTTATCATTGCCATAGGTTTTTCTAAAGAAAAACCTCATTAAGTGAAATCCTTCCTTCGCAATGTCTTGTGCACTGTGAATCTTAAAAATCTGTTGCCAATTCATATTTTCAGGTAGTCCCACGCATTTATTAATTATCATAAGCTGGGCCCGGTGGCGGAGGGGTAACGTCCTCGTCGGCCAGCCCAGATGGTTTTTTTCTCCACCTAGGGTTTGGGTATATGTAATTGTCAAATTGTTATATTGATGTTCAAAGTCCGATGTAAAGGTCGAAGTGCTATTTATGGGCTAATGCAAAATAAATAAATAAGATGGTTGAGGGAAGTGGTAACTCACTGTACGTAGCTCATTTTGAGAATGTCTTCTTCAGGCACGTATAATAATACTTATCTACATTGTATTAGCGAAACAGTTTTAATCTGACTAAATTTATCCAAGAAGTAGATAAATTCCAAAAGCTTCCCTCGTTTCGCCAATCACGCCGACGAACGAAACCCTCCGCAATTTTTGAAAAACAATCATAATTTGACGGAGTATCCCCCAATTTAAATGAACTAGCCATAGTAGAACTCTGAAACCACTGAACTTGAAGGTCAAGCAATCATCGCCTTGGCTTTTTGAACGGATTTAACTGAATTATAGTTAATTTTTTTATTTCGGTTTCACCAGGGGCTAATAAAACGGAATTTCAGAGTAGTAGCGTTCGAAACAACGGGTTGGCGAAGTGGATTGCGATCTGAAGTGGACTGGGAGCAATCAGTTCACCCCTTCACTACGTGTTCACTCGTCATAAACAATCTGACACAGAGGATATATAGGACGGGACAATTTCTACATGGTGAACAAGTTAAGTTCAAGTGCCTTTACAGGGTGATAACCACTTTTGGTAGACACGTGCTGACCATTAATGAAAGGGCGAAATTGTCACATTTAATGCCAACGAAAAGGCTAATCATTAACAAAGGAAGGGCTTTCGACTTTGTACTTCATAGTTCAAATCTAACACGAGTTGAACTTTCCTATCTTTATATCATCTCACTGACTACTATCCGTGTCGCGAGGCCATAAATTAATTTCCGTATGGTGATACTTCAGAATATTCGGCGCCGCCACACATGCCTTCTACCAAACATCTCTATTCAACGCTCGTCAGATTGAATCACAAGAAAGAAGCCTTCGTGAACATAAAATACAAAATTATATTATCCAGATAGAAATAATTAAATGCGTATATTAGGACTATTGTTCTTCGACGGGAGATAAACGTAAAACAGAGTAAAGATTAATACGTGCATCTATAATTCACATCGTCGCACAACTTATAGAAATTATGCTTTTATCAAACCAAAAAGGTATTAGACACCAACTGGTGCGTTAAAATTAGTCCTTTTCAAATTTGAATAATTTGAAGAGGCATAATGAACCATCATTAGCACATTTTTAAACTGATAAAATGCTGATTTTGTATTTTCCTACGCTTCATATCTGGGCTAAACTAACCCATTGCAATTTGCATATAGATGAACAGATGCTCATTTTTTCTCATCCAGACGGGCTATGTGAATCCCGAGGAATGGACCAATGACGAATCGATTGTACCACTTAATATAGCCTAGGGTAAAATTTTAATAGCCAATGGCTGTACTTTTCCAGCGGCCCGCGGGCCAAAATACACCCCGAAGCGGGGGCGTAAATTGGGATCAAGGTTTTGACGCAGAAGTCTGTCAGGAAAGACAGTCGTCTCCAAAAACGTCCGTATCGATGGCGAATATAAAGCGGAGATGGAGTACACGCGATAAATTAATAAAACGACTCGGTTGAGTGCAAGCTGCGTAGATGGCGGTGTTAGTTTTGCGTATGGAGCGTGAGTGGTCGTTTGGTTTAAGGGAGCATTCGCTTCGTCGTCGGTGTCCCTTGGCATCCGATCTCCGCTCCCTAATGGCATCAAGGAAATAAATTTATCTGCAGCCGGGAGAGCCTCGTTAACAGACCAAATCGAGGCATTCAATGTGGCGCGGAGGAAGCACTCAGGCCCAGTCACCGCATCCCACCCCCGCCGCCACCCCCTTTCGCCCACCCTCCTCAGCCCCCGCTCACATCCCTCAGGGCCCTCACCCTGCCGTCCCTCAAAACCCCTTCCTGCCTCCGCCCCAAACGCCCCCCACCCGCCCCCCTCCCTCCCCCGACACATTAATCCTCCGCCTGGTCCCCTCCCTCCACCCAACCCACCCTTGGTCCCCCCCCCGCACAAGAGCCTACTCCCACCCCCCCCCCTGGGCCCCCGACAACAGCCGCCCGCTCGGCCACGGCTGGCTGTGGAGGGGGAGGGGGGGTGAGGGGGAGAGGGATAGGCAGTCGGCGGCCAATCCGCGCTCAGGAATCGTTCCGTTGCCGGGCAACGGAAAATCATGGGAAGATGGAGCGGAGGTGGAGGAGGGGGAGAGGGCGTAGGAATGGTTAGATGTGATGGGGGGGGGGGCGGTGTGGGTGGAGAAAGGAGTGGATGGTGGGGCGGGGGCGATGGGAGGAAATAAATAAGTGCGGTTGGGGGAGGGGTGAGATAATGGAGGGGGAGTCAGTAGGCACGGAGGAGAGGAGGAACCGAGAAAATTCGGATACGATATTTTGCTTTTAACAACTTTTACATCGAATCCGACGGACTTAACGTAAAAATAGGACTTAACCCCTATTACAGGAACGCATGCTCATTTCATTCGCGCGCAATGAAATTTTGCGAAGACTCGAAGACGGCGAGGGTTTGCGATGGAGGGGAATTTTTTTAGCGAATGAACTCGATTCTGGAATTCGTAAATTTGGTTGCAATGGACGATCCCCTATGGTGAACGTAATTCATTTGTTCGGATCCACGTAAATTTCAATGCGTTCCGAAAATTTCTTTTACAAAGAATTCTTTATCACGAACTTCGAATGACTTTAACTTCGGTGTTGGCAAACATCCAAATTAAAATTTTCCAGGTACAAAAATTTCACTCAAATGGAATTTTTGGGAATTATTTTTTTTCTAACGTGGAAGTTTTTAAGAAGCTGGTTCTCTTTCATAATCCCTGGTTCGGAAGAATTTGGCGCGTCGAAATGGAAAAAAAGGGGAAGGGGGCCCGCGAAAAATTCATGTGGTTACAGGATGCCAAGGTGTTTTCCAATGTACGGTCACTTCGTGCTAATCGAGGGAGTGAAGTGCACAGACTATGAATTATCACACATTAAAAAGTCCATTAAGACAGCAGTAATCAAGTACCGGGAAAAAAATTGCGATCACAGTGTAAGTTAATTATTAAGCATTTCAATACCATTGATATTGTGTTAGGTTTCAGTTACGCACTCGCTTCCGAAAAAAGTCATTTCAGACTTATTTAAACTAGGATACTATGAACCAATGGTCCTCGTACCAGTAGGCTCTTGTAAATCGACTAAAATTTTATTAAATAAGAACTAACTATTTGATAACACTTTTATTTAATCAAAATTCCATTGAACAAAATTTCGTCCTATGGTCATTTTTGGAAACAAATCCTTTTTATTGCCTTGTGAAGGAGCATTGCATTGGAACCCTCGGGGTATTAGAATGTATGCTATTTCAGCGATTAGTACGAATTTTCGTCCGTAATACTCAAGGATTTCTTCGAGAATTTGAGTGCCTAATCAGAGGATTGAATTCATACCAGATTAGATGAAATTTGTATGAAATGAGATGAGAAAAAACGAGAAGAGGTTAAAACTGCAATTCTATTCTGATTTAAAATTAAGTTTTCCTTATTTTCATCACAAATAAAAATATATTTGTATTATTCCTAACGGGTGGGTCGCGGTAGTCCAGGGGTAGCACGTTGGACTACTGACTGGGGAAGGCCCGGGTTCGATTCCAGGTCAGGCTTCTCTGGGCACTTGCATGTGCATTTGGCACCCAAGCTATGTTATTTTTCGGGACCAGATCTTCCTGGGAAACAGTAGCCGGCACAGGGAAAGGAACTGCCCCCACTACCCTGATGTGTGAATATCACACGCTGTCGGACTTAGTACTGGGTGAGCTCTTCTGTCATCCCCTACCTAACCAACCTTAGGGTTGATTACTGTTTTTATGGTTTTTTTTATTATTCCTAACGCTTGGTTCTAGCCGGCAGGGTCTCTAGTCTTAGCCTGAAGTACTTCTGGTCCTAAGGATGATTTACAGAATAAATGTGGTTTTGTTGTTCATTTATCTGTTAGGCGTTTCAATGACAAAAACACACAAAGAAACGGGCGAAACTTCCAATATCTCCCAAATTTTCGAAAGAAAAAAATTCTGGACTTGGTGAAGGACTACTACACCAAAAAAAGTTTCAACAAATTCCCTTAACAGATTGGCAAACAACGGACGCAGGGAAGCTTAGCGATACCACCAACGTCGGCTGTAAAAGTATGCACCTTCACTCAAAAAGAGAACTTTTGATGCAAAGAGCGTTTCCCAGTTCCAAGTTTCCCAGAAAAATTTCCCAGTTGAAGATCAAATTCTTAATTCATGTATCGGCTATTCCATCAATGAAATGAAACACTAGTCTGAAAAAGATGGACAATAGGTAAAGTACTTTGAAGAGCCACTTTCCGGATCAAGTACTACTGAGTGTTTGGTACATAGTATTTACTAACGCTCCGAAGAACAAGGTCATAAATAATCAAAGAGAAAAACTCCCTAAGTATTGTTAAAGGAAACAACTTATCCTTAACTTGGAATCCAGCTGACGAACCGTTAAATGTTTTCACGCAAATGACCATCCCTCAGACCAGCACGATCGCTGTTTTCTTCCGTTGACTTCAGGTAAAACCAATGCAGGAAAAGATGTAATGAACTTTATCAGGTGTTTGCATTACAAATAACCAAAGGAAATTGACATAATAAATTAGAACATCGAAAAGTAAATTTGATATGCTATCTTGGAAACACAATCCCGATTGGAAGTCACCGAGAACCCTGCTTCATTAGGTATTCTTGAATAATTAATTCGCAAAACGCTACTGATTTTTTTATTATTTTTGGATTCACTACCATCAAGGCATATCTTCTGTTAACTCAATTAGAATTTTGAAATATCGCCAGAGCATAGGTAATTGTGTTTTTTGCCGACGATTTTACAAACGGGTGCAAATTGAAAACTTCACTCCGCTGAAAAAAAAGATGTGCGGATGAGGAAAGAATTAGTGGGTTGTTAAGCAGGAAATCAATATATCATTGCTTCAATCAATTTGGAGTATCGGTTCCCATGAGTCTTCGTTCTCGATCTTGGGTTCCGGACACCGAATGGTAGCTCCTAGCAGATGGTGCCCATACTATGTGAGGAAGTCCAAGTCCTTTAATCTAACGCGCTTTTCACAATCAATCAGGAAGCTCCCGGGATTCACGCTCTGGTCATCGACAAGGGAAGGTCGCCAACCAGCTAGCATCTACGATATTATTTAGGCCAGGGATATATATTACAACCTCTTGCATAGGAAAGCATACGGTCGCCATTAGAAAAAATGGAAAACATTACGAACTGGTAAGCTTAGGATTAGGAAGGTGGTTGTAGCATATATTTGACACTCAGACATATAGCGTCAACGTTATTTACCTTAGGTGATGAGCTTAGGGACGTGAACCGTTTGGCTGCGACGGCTTCAAACAGCCTGCGGAGATTTATTTCATTAGGAGTGGAACGAAAACGAGTATGATTTTCAAACAGAATGTAAGGTCTAGAAAATAAAAGAGGAACGGCTTTTGGCATGGTGAGGAGAGGAGAATCACAAATCGAACTCCTCTTTTAAAAGAATTTAATATTTGTTAATATGTTAAAGAAGTTATAATGCAGTATATGCATGTATTAAGCACCACACTTGAAGGAGTGCAATTATACCTAAAAAAGTATTTGAAACGTAATTCACTATCTGCTTTGACGCTAAAGGAACTAATCATATCTTGACAACATTAATAATTAATAAGGGTATAATATTTGTGTCGCATCAAAAAAGGAACTGTTAATAATGGCATGTAATTTTTTCCTGAATACTGTATCGTTACATAACCCTTTACCTCTGTCATTTGCATACATTTTGCACGAAATGTTCCTAAAAAGTTCCTAAAAATTTGAATATTACATTCCTTTAACTATTCTGTTCAAAGAAAGGAATATTTAACGCTTCTCATGACCTTAATAGCAATAAACAATTGATTATTTAATTTATACACTCTCAAAACCTTTAAAAATAACATGAAACTACCTTGTTCGGTGCCTTATTCAATACAACAAATGCCCATTCATCTTTCTTTTTCACATCCAAGAATTTTTTACAGGTACCTGTATATAGTAGTCTGAACAGATGGCCAATACATCCCCAACAAGGTGCAAACCCAAATATCTCTCTCTATATCTAATCAAATACTACCTTCTGTGTGCTTTCAGCAAAATACTATACATGAAGCTACTACTGTATGAAAAACCACAGTTCTCAACCCTAATTTCTATTTAATAGGCGAGGATAGAGATAACCAAGCACTAAGCCCAACGGCGGCTGAAATTCATTCAATAGGACAGGGGGGGCAGTCCCTTTTCCTGTGGCACCTGTGGTTTCCCAGAAAGATTTTGCACCCTAAATATCACACACCCTGAGTGAAGCTGAGGTTGGCCAGAGGTGTGTCCATAAATCGAACGCTGGTCCTACGGTTGATGTCGAATCAATACCGGTCATTAGTCAAACTTTCTACCCACTGGACTCACTGGACTACCACGTCCCTAACACTTAATATTACTATTTAATACTTCCCACGGTACGCTCAATCTACAAATTCCTCTACAATTTCCCATTCTGCCATGCTCCCGTCCTTATACAGAGAAACGTCCTTAAAGAATAAAAATACTTTTTATTCTTTAAGTCTATGCGAAAACTATAAGATTTTAATTGCCCGTAATAAGTTCGCGCACATAACTTGTCAGCAATTTGCACCTAGAATTCAACATCCCCAAAAGGCTATACCACCTTTTCTGAAGCTATCCATCAAACCATCCCCCTTATCATGCCTTCTAATAACATTTTTCCACCTTTTCCTTCGCGTTTTTTATTTCACGATCCATTTTGGTGCAGCATTATACGCGTCAATTGAATAGCAAATTTCATAACATTCAAGAGCAATACACAAGAGCATAGGGACACTACCGGGGCTCGAAAGTGGTTGAATGTGATTTTTTTTCGGAAATAAAAGCTATTTCCTTTGAATATTACAAGAATAAATTTGAGTTTCAAATTGGAACTCTTTTTCCAACAGATCAAAAAATATCCGACGAATGTCAGCTAAAATTCGGCGTAGTAACCATTACTTTAAACTCGCCTCTCCTGAGCGCCATCTCAGTGCTCTATGGATTTTTGTAGTGGACCGACAAAAGTCACTTCATTTTTTATTTGTGGAGTCACTTAAAACATCCTGACTCTCAAAATCTCTAGCTAAGGTCTAAATGACTGTATATAATTAGGATTTGAACGACTACCTCACGTTCTGAAAATACGAGTCGAAATTTGGGCGTCGAACTCGTATGCGGCAGGTTTTCGCACTGGGAGTGGAATTTGTCAACACTTATATCGGCATAACAAATTAAACCAACTGTGGACTCTCTTCTTAAATATGTTTTTTCACACTTTTCATTGTGAACAGGATATATTGGCCTACAGACTCAACACTTATAATTTCTCACAGATTTTCGAAGAACTCCAAAAATTCGCTGAACCGGGCATAAGAAAAACATATTTTTCAATTTTTAGCTAAAAGGAATGCATAGCAAATGTTTGGTTATGAACTTATTCAATATCCACTACACAATATTCCGTGAATGGGTTCTTATTCGTCTCATGCAACTACTTCAATTACATGTTCATTTCATACTAGAGGGTGTCGACTAATTGGTATGATGACAGCTGGGGAAAAACACGTAAATAGGCAGAAAACCCCTGTATTTTCCATAAGGCTATTGGTAAAAAAATGTCAATCCTCGCCGAACCGATTGTGCAGCTTGACGGATTTGTTCAACCCATTGATGTTGAACAATGAGAATTGAGCGGAAGCATTTTTTCGGAAAACCTTTGATTGTCACCTGACACGGGGAAAATTGGAACTACGTGGAAACCAAAGTCAAAATATTGGTTGCATGATTTTTTGGCCCTTGAGCCGAGATAATACATGTAATGGTACACATTGTGAGGAAAGGTTGAATATTTTTAATAAACTTGATTCCACCGGTATTACTTAGTGGTTTTGACTAGATTTCTCTCCGGTTTTGTCCAAAATGGTAGTAGCGTCCTGTCTTAGTAATGAGCTGCGACAAGCGACCATATCTCTTTACGGCGAGAACACCTCAGCTGTCGAAAAACTTAAACAAAACTAAACTGAGTTAATAACATACTCAGCGGAATACGAACCGGATCTGAGAAAAATTGCATGTAATAAGACCATGATCTGCATATAAAAATAGTAAATGTTCCCTTAATGTTACTTATCAATCCGACGTTCCCACATTTTGCCCAGTCAAAATTTTGAACTGGATGTTCGTTTGAATCCCAAACATTTTATCCTCGAGAATCACACGTTCTCTGAATTACTCAACTCATGACTTCCGGGGGAATGAAAGGGTCAAGACCCAATCGAATATCTGGTGGTGCATTCAACAAGATGATGCGGGAAGGGAAAGAAAAGATTAAAGGAATGGAACTCGATGAACAATTCAAAAACCATGACGAGGAAAGAATATTAAATTATGCCGCAAGACATATATTTCCGAATAAAAATCACTTTTTAGTCCAACAAGATGTTTTATCGGCAGAAGGATCAATATGAATGGTACGGTTCTGGAAACATACGTTATAAATAAAACATATTTTCGTCAAAGTGGCTACCGTTAAAAAATGAGGCATAATTAAACTTACAATGTGGCTAAATATTTTCAAATAAGCATTCTAGAAAAAGATAAAATGCAGGAAAGACATGGTAGCTTGTTAAGTTACTACCGCTGTTAAACTAAAAAAATATTCAGAGTAGTAAAATGAAAGTGAACCTGTTTATACCAAATAAAACAAATCAAATATTTCAAACACAGTATTTCCTCTAAATAATCAACCAAATGTTCCGTCAAATGTTACAGGTACTCTTGACCGGCCGTAAAAGACAGAATCATACGAACATAAGAGAGCGTGAAAGTGAAATTTGAGTTTAAACCAAACTGAAGCCTTTCTAAGGAGTTTTCGATTAAGTGGTTATAAATTACGTGCAAACGAAAAGTAAAGTAGAGTAAAAAAGATGGAAAAAGCAAGAAATGGAATGAAATATTAATCTTCGTAGAGTGTGATTTATGTTATTTCAGAATGGACCGTTAGCATTAATACGAACAAATGGATTCACACCAGGTCCATATTTCATACAGATTGTGGTTAGTCAAGTTTTTGTCCCAAATTCGGCCCAATTTTCCCGTAGTCTGTTTTGCACAAGCTATATCATCTGTAATCAATCCCGAATATATCACCAGTGTTTGCGTGATCACTCATGTAATTGCTCAGAACAATGCCAGTTTTTCATCTGATTTCACGTTCAAGCATACAGATGTTAAAGCAAGGTGTACTTTGTATAGAATTATCGATATCACAGACTGGTGACGGAGATGAAGTTTCCATGCAACAAACATGACAGAATATTCTCCATACACGTAAGCTAACCGAGTTGCACAAGAATAAAGTTAGATAACACACTTTTCTCATAAAATTACTTGGAACTACCAATTACGTACACGTAATAGTTTGAAGGCATCATAGTTAGAATAAATTATTGTCACAATTGAACAGTTGATGACGCGATACTAGGCGAAATTTACGCATAAATATGAATTAGTGGGATAAAGGCACCACGAATGCCTTAACTCTCAAGGAAAAAACCATTCATACGTTCTCTTCAATGAAAAAAAATAAAATGGATCCTTCCATTGAGTTGCTTGAGAAGGTGTAAGTATATTTTTCGTTTTTATAAAAACATATTTCCAGAGTAAAATATTTTCAGGTGCAACTGTTTTCGACAACATTTGTCGAAAATATTTCTCCGCGTGAAAAAATAATTCTCTTGCAAAAAGACGAAGATTACTTTTTGTAATGAAGATGCTTCCTTCGGAGTAAGTTTTATTCCTATGCGCTTTCCTACGGGTCTTGAAAGAATGGCCATTAGGGAAGTTGCATGCAAGCAGGACCGGATATTTTCTCGGACGAAACGTTCTGCGGCTACCGAAACGAAGCACTCGTGACTTGGACTAGTACTGAAAAATAAAAGTTGAAATCAATGGCCGTAGAGTGGTTTTATCACTATCATGTTATGCTGAAGTGACTGGAGACCTGACACGCATGGGATCGACTGAAGGGATGACACGAATTTAGTTCCAGTCCGCCCGAAGGCTGATCGAAAACCCGACGAACACCGGGATCGAGCTACTCCTCACGAGAGCTAATGGCGGCAGCTGACCTCAGGGAGGCTTTGCATTCCTAAAACGCGAGATTGCGATGGACGGAGATACAATTTTGTCCTGCTGCAGTTTGGGCCGATGGGTTGCTTACATTGATTAGGTGCGTTGTCCGTGGGAGGGGAGGAGTGGAGAAGAAAGGGGAGGGTTGCCGTGAACGGGAAGAAAGGGAGGGGGGAGAGGGGAAAGGACGGGTGGCGGAGTGGGTGGGACGGATTTAGGCGGGGATGGCGCGCTAAGACGGCAGCGATGTCGATGCATGAAGTTGATCTCGCCGAGGAGGAAGTGAGAGCTGTGGGAAGTCTGTTGAGGAGGGTCGGGAGGGGTCGAGAAACCAGGAATGGCACCGCGTGTTGGGGAGCGAAACTTATAGCGAACAACTGAACCCCGGGATGTTGGCCCAGATTCAGTTTATGTTGCCGTTGCGGTAAAATAGCAACAAGCAAGGGTCGTCTTTGTTCTGTCAGGTTTAGTGCTTTAGTGAGTGAGGAAGGAGTAGCGTCCTTAGAGAAGTCACGATGTGGGACAAAATCTAACGCATGTCGTAAATTGCTTAAAAGCTTCCCCAACAGATTTTTTCTTCACATCAACAATAGGTCACAACGGAATTAATTTCTGCACCAGTGTTTTTTCGAGTTCTATTAGTAAAATCAGTATGGACACGTTTAGACGGGGCTAATCATCAAGTCACTTGAGCTACAAAATGACTTGATAATTGAAGCCTATAAAAATGTCGGCTCTCAAAGAATGACCGAAATCTACAAAGTATCTTATGAAATCTTATCAAAGTACCCGACGTTATTATGATAATTTTTTATGAACATATATATGTTTATTGGAGGGGATCGGGATGGTGCGGAAGCTAATTTACTGGCTTCCCACCAAAAGGACCCGATTCAAATCCCGGAGGTGGCACATATTTTTCAGTGGTATCCCGATATCAACTTGAGGTGCTTTGTGGAGATGGGACGTTAAACTGCGGACCCCTTGGCGCCTTTCGTGAAGAGTAGGCTAATGCTGACGCCGGGTTTCTCTGCACTCTTCCTCCTTTCCTATTCGTCCATAATGTCGATAATGATCGCTCGGTCGCCTCCTCTAAAGCTAGAACTAGTATATTTAGTAGAATATGGTGTAATATGACGTATTGGGGTAGTAGTAAATAGTTATAAATATTTTGCAAAAAATATGTTGCCACGAGTAAGGCAATACCAGATCTCAAAGTCCATCCCAAAAGTGCAAGGGTTACGATCGTCTAAATCCTCGTTAATGGAAGGAAAATGTTTAAGTCTGATTAAAAAAATATATTAGCTACAGTAAAGCATATAATAACTTGATAATAGTACAAACTCCGCTTCGCACAGCTAATTGTTGGGCAACCGATTTCAATTAAAAAATATTGCAGAACCTCAGAGAAAATGCGTTCAAAGCTAATGCGTCTCAGTTTATTCTAGGCCATTATCAATCTAATAATTGAGATAAATTTGTTATTAAGAAAGAAATATCGAACATCTCTATAAATACAGTTAGCTAATTAAAAAACCACTGCCTTATCATTATCTTTGGAAGTAATGAATTTTTTTCTCTAATAAAAATTAGGAAAATAAAAAGTTCATATGTAAAATAATTCAAGAGGGATACATTTGACAACGATACCACCGACGTATTGTTATTTGCTCTGATTAAACCCTACAAATCCTTCCCTCATGATGTTGGTAATTAATCCAATGGTCAAATCGAAATCATAAAACAAGCATTTTGTTGAATTTTCCATCATGAATTGGCGAGGAATTATTCTAATCAGTTTCCAGATAGATTTTAGTCAAACAAAACTAGATGAAAATTGGTGATAAATTTAAAGTAGGATCCCTAATTGGGTCCTCAGTGCATGTGGTTGATATTCTGGCGTTAATTTCCCTAATTGGAATAATCACCCGAGGCGGAAGTGACAGAGCAAATCATTTGTTGGAGTACGTTTTGCAAATATTTTTGGCAGTGATTCTTATGAAAAACTAGCACCGACTGATTCTCATTCCCTTCCTCCCTCCTCACCCCCTTCTCTTTGCCCGACACTTTTTTCTTCAACTGTCCCGCATCTTCTCACAATCGGCTTGAAAATGCCCAATAGAGGTCACGTGATCATGATATTAAAAAATATTCAAGAGTTGCAAAGCCTTATAAAATCTGCACAAAACACAAACGAAAGCTAGGACGGGTGGCTCTATATTCGTTGCATCTTTTTTGGTAGACTTTAATACTCATAATAAGAATGCTACCGGTAGATTTTAAAGAAAATTCAAAGGATAAAAAGGTGGTGTTTCTTCCACCAAATTAATATTTTTAGCTTTCTAGATTTAGCACATAAGCTACACATCATTATTCAATGATAATCATGTCAAAAAGTATGCATTTACAAACGTACGTACTAACAATGGCATTAATCATTACATGCACATATAAGGTTGCATATATTGCACTAAAAATGCTGCCTCAAATGACAATCTATACGGGGTGATGGCTCACACCTAGCGTGTAATTGATTATAGTGCTTTTACTTAGAAAAAATTGAGCGAATCTCGGATATGCATGCTAAGAGAGTTTAAGTTAAGACGCATATTTCTGCACTAATTTATATTCTCGTTCTCAGCTACTAACAGGGCCAGGAGCTCATGTCTTATTTACGACCAATTTAAATTTGTTGCTGCAATGGCTTGTAAACGAGTTGGAAGGGACTATTGGCAATAAAAAATAAATGAAACAAAGCACCAATGATAACCTCTGTAATTGGTCTAATGCGTTAAGCTTGGACTAGTAATTTCCCCTCAGGGTGAGTTTTTGGTGAGCGCAACATTTTCAGTGTCGATAAAATTACTCAAAAATTAATGACTTAAGAACCAATAACTCAAGAAATCTGGTCCCATATGGTATATGCAGAATTTGAAATGAATATGGAGTGGTACAATAAATAATATTGAAAGTATATTTCGCACTTAAATTCTTTTAGTGCTGTCCAATATTTGCACATGTAATAATAAAAAATTATTTTTCAATTTATAAAATATCATTATTTTTCTCAGCAATGACATTTTTACTGTGAAAAAATTGAAAGATTTAGAACAAAATCACAATATTTACAATAAAAATCAAGGAAAAAGAAAATTGGTGATTGATGAAAATAACATAATATTGCATTTATAGATTGTGGTTAGCAAACTTATCCACACTAAAAAATTGATTTTCGACAGTTTACATTACAGTTGATTCTATTGGGTGGAAGAATTGATGACTGATTTTGAAATGTATCGCATAAATCGGAGGTAAAATACAGTTTAAGCTATTGACAGCGTAGAATAGTTTCGGCTCTTAACGTGGAAGCACTCTCTTTACAGACATAAATTCACATGGAGAGTTTATTCCACACTTAAAAGAGAATTTCATAATTTATCTTTAATTATGTTTCCTCATCACCACGTCCTGATATCTCGTCTCGCCATTTAATTTGACGATTAGTGTACCACGTAGCAAACACCACGTCACAGCGATTTCAAGTCGTGCATACTTTGTATTCATATGGAAAAAGTTCAATGATTGGCTTCGCAGTATTACGATGCGTGTTGCACAAATGTCACGTGTCGTCGTCGGCGTATCCCAAAATCGTACACCAGGGGGTTTCGGTCAAACAACTACCCACAGAGTATGTTCAGTTACTTACGTGAGTGAACATTCTGCGCGGTGAATGCATCAATGACCTAAACTCTTACGGTTTTGTCTAAATGATTTTTGTTCTACATTTCTCAAGGGTTCACCAAGGAAAACGCCGAAGGAACAGGATAACTTTCATGTTTTCATGAAGGTCCCCTAACTGAGTTCGTTTCCTTCACTCGAAGTGAGTAGGAGGGAGTAGACAACCGCCACGTAAACTCACCACCCTAGCGGCCGCCTCGGACCCCACGAGGGCGAAGAAATGGGGAGGGAAATCCCTAGCGTCTTCGGGGGTTCGGAGCCACGGCTCTTAGGGGTGGGGATGGAAGGACGACGAGGCGTCAGAGGTCTGCGTCGGCGGCGCCGGCTCACGTGGGCGTGCGGCGACGGCCCCGTTCCCTCCTTCCCCCTAGCTCCCTCCCTCTCCCTCTCGCAGCCTCGCCCCTCCCGCACCCACCGGGCGGGCGTGGCGTGTGCGGGGGCCCCCGCGCCACGCTGGATTCCCCCGGGAGCTTCGGTCCCCGAGAGAGGCAGCGGCGGGGAAGGGGGCGGGAGGGGGACACGGTGTGTCTCACCCTCGCCTTCCCGACGCCGCCGATTTTGAAAGAGCTCTGCGGGAGGGTCACAGCGGTCGGCGGATTTCAAGGGATGTGTAGTGGGGAGTGGCTCTAGCCACCCTCACCATGCTAATGGCATCCATCAGCACCTGGCACACCCACATTGATAGGAGATGAAAGCCACTTATGTAAAAGTCATTCTTGAAGCATCCCCTGCCTACTTATTTAACGTGTATATAGCATGTTAAGTACGTGTACATATCATACATACGTCTTTCCTAAGCTACTCATACGCCCCTATTGTTTTTAAACTGACGTCAAAATCTGAGTATTTAATGTTTTTTATTGATGGAATTAAAACTATTACTAAAACCTACGTTTTGCATAAATGCTACTAGTGGGTTGTTTGCGCTGCACTTACTTATATATTTGGAGATGAATGTATTATTTCACTACCATAAAGCGTGTTTTGTGTGTGAACCATTAATTATTGCGTGAGTGGACTAAATGGGTTGAGGGAATTTAATACCAATGATACTTCTTCAAACCAATCATATTTACACCACCTCAACTCTGTTTGTCTTAATATTCTTTTTCGCAATATCCACTCAGGAAAGGTCCCAAATTCTGCTAAATATTGAGAAGGATATATTTGGTTACACTAACAAAGGTTTAAAAATCGAGCTATTACCAATAAGGGTACTTCATCAATTCAAGAAATGGTGGGATCGTCGAATTATAAGTAAATCCCAAATAGAACATGGTTACCAAAGTACACGTAACTTTGGTGACCAAACACTTAATATACATGATACAAGTAACGCTTCATAACGCTTGATACCTGTAAATGTGGGAGAATCAATCTGATTTCCTGAATCTTAATTGTGAGAGGAAGTCATAACTGCTTCATTTAACTCATAAATATTTAAAAAAGAAAATAATAACCATTCAGCAATATCGTTTTCTTTATAAGCTGCAATAAATTGCATGATTGGAACAATCGTGTAATCTTTTTTTTATTTCAATACAGCGATTTTTTTAAATAGTCTAGCGTCTATCCATAGCTTTTAGTCTTTTCCTAATTGTTCATATGTAATACATTGGAAATAATAAAGTACTACAGTGGAAAATATAGTTGTGATAGAGGGACACCAAAGGGTATCACCTTAAGTTTGAATTTAAACAAGCAGAAACAGGTGGTTGGAGCTTGTTCATATGATTGTTTATGTCGTAATAGAGTACTCAGAAGGAGAATAATTTGACGGCACAAATTGTACAACCACGCACATGTATATAGAATTAGAAGTTATAAAGGATGAATAACAGCTTTTGAAATCCCCTGAAATGTCTACTTATGAAAAGCCTCTAGAATGAAACTTTTATTTCTAAACTATTGGACATTGTAAAAAAAGCCATAAACACAGTAACTAACCCGAAGATCGGTTTGGTAAGTGATGGTAGAGTTCACCCAGTACTAAATTCAAAGGCGTGTAAAATTCACAAATCAAGTAGTAGTGATCAGGCAGTTCCTTTCTCTGTCCCGGTTATAGTTAGTTTCTCAGGAAGATCTCTACCCAAAAAATCATACAGCTTGGGTGGAGCTGAGGCGTGTCAGGGAATCGAACCCGGACCCTCCGGCCAGTAGTCCAATGCTCTATAGTATGTTTGAAAAACTTTTCTGTTTTCTTCATCATATTATTTCATCCTGAGCTCTGCCTTATATTTACTAGTTAGGTATTTCTTACCCTACATGTAATATAAGCAAAACTGGGGTAAGTTTCTGTTCACTACGTTCTCTCGTATCTTATAAGTAGTGCATCTTCAAGGCATAAAACACTCGCACTATTTTATATGTGATGTTTTAATTTGGTAGTGTTCATTTTTCAGAGATCTTTAAGGTTTGAGAGAAATTGAGTGGAGTTTGAGGAGGAAAAATGGTAGTGTGATTCAAACTTAAGCCGAAGTGTTTTTACGTTTGGACCCATCCCAAGAATGGCGCATGAAGTTAATGGTATTTCAACACAAAACCGTTCTCGTAGCAGCTGAAATAACGATGAAAAATTCTCGTAAATTTTTGCTTGATCCCTAGGATAGAAGGTCCGTAAAATTACTTAGTTATTTGATGATATCCTTGTTGTAGTAGTATCCATCAATCAAATCCTCTCAACACACCTATGCCATTCATATCTCCCCAAATAAAAATTTCTGTCTTGTCTTTCCGCAACTCATCGTGTAGCTATCACAAAATACATTTTTATTCCTTTCTCTTTCCACCCAGTTCCACTTATTCTATTATCAAATATTCAATCCTCAATGTGATTAGTAAATACACATTGTTCTTTCCATAACACAGACGTGTCTGAAATATTTTCATGCAGTTATGTTTTTATAGACTATTTTCAATTTAATTTAACAGTTACTTTCCCTCTCGATAACTGTATATTATATTTCAATTCTTCCTACCCTCCATCTGTCTTCATGCCGTTCACAACACTTCCCTTTTTACGTTAACCTAACACTGTCCGTTATATCTCGGCCTAAACATACAATTGTCGAAAGCCATATTTAAAACTTCTTCTGTACCCGAATTTCAACCAGAATTTCTCTCTTCGTCCACCATATTTAATATTTAGTCATTGGTCTTTCTCTCCATCCACGTTATTTTTTCCACTCTTTTTCACACCCACATCTCAAAAGCCTGCAATTGACGCTCATCCCCTTGCCTCAAAGATCAGTTTTCGTACCAATGCAACGATACGTACGATACTCACGCTTCAACAGCTACGCAAATACCCCACGATCCAACGAAAGGTGCTTGGCGGGCGGTGTATATGTCAGTTGGGAAGGAAAAGGGATAATTGAGTGGAAAGGTGTTCACAGGGCTAAACAAGGGAAAAATCTAAGAAAATATATGAAAAAATTTGCATGGTGGTGCAAATCCATTTATATATATAAACCATAAACACAGTAATCAACCCGAAGGTCGGTTTAATAGGTGATGGTAGAGCTCACCCATGTACCAAGCCCGACGGCGTGTGAATATTCACACATCAGGGTAGGGGGGCCAGTTCCTTTCCCTGTGCCGGTTATGGTTTCCCAGGAAGATCTGGTACCCGAAAAATCAACTAGCTTGAGTGGAGCTGCAGGTGCCCAAAGTGCCTTGCCCGGGAATCGAACCCGGGACCCTCCGGTCAGTAGTCCAACGCTCTACCCACTAGACCACCGCGACCCGCATATATATATATATATATATATATATATATATATATATATATATATATATATATATATATATATATATATATAAGACGTTAAAACTTAGTTCCGATTAGGTGTTGATTTCATCTACTGTAATGGTTCTCGGGTATATTAAAAGAAGGGAATAAAAATTAATCAGAAGCACGCAAACGATGGACAAATTATTCAAGAATTTTCACTTATCTGTATTTTAGTGCACCTGCCATCAATCCCATTCCCCCTCGAAATACTTCTTTCCCAAATCAATTTTTTTGTTTTCACTTTGGCTAAAATTTCGTGTAGTAAAGGAGATATTACGTGAAAACCTGTGAATGTGGGGAACTTAACTTTTTGGATTGATTTACCCATATAGTTGGCTTCGAAATATTGATGAAGAACTTAAATTTCCTGGATTTATTAAGTAAACCAATCACAGATTGCCCATTACCAAACCAAATCATTACCAAGTATTTATAATTCACCCTTTGAAAACATACTGGGACTCAAGGGCTGGCCACTGCATTAACTTTCCTATTCATACTCCAAGAGTTATTATTTAGATCATAATGGATTTTCTTTTCCTGGAGAATTTTCGCACCGCTATTATTATCGCTTCATTACCTTTTTCGATCTAAAGATAAATTACTGTGAATCTAACAAAATGTCAGCATCTTTCGCCCTCCCCTTATTCAGTATTTTATCATTGAAGTTTTCTTAACCCTTTTGATATTCTCAAAAGCAGTCCAATATCTTATATCCCTGCCCTATATAGAAATGTGTTCGGAAGTATTGGCAACTTAACGAATTACAGCGTCAAACCTGAATGGTAAACATGTCACCCTTCACCCTGACAGTGCCCATCTCGCTTCTTTCAGTCATCTACATGCAATGCGTAATTGGGAATGGAGGAAAAACTAATCAGCATAGTAGAAAAATAACTTAGAGTAAGGAATGAGTTCCAAGGAATGATGAATTGCAGAGACAAGGGGTGGAGTCACTGGGGAAGACGGTCATACCTAGCCTTCAATAAACACTCATTTGAAAACAAGCATGTGATCCAACTTGCGCTCCCGCTGGCGAGCTGTCACTTCCCGTAACACTGAGTGTTGAGTATACCCGTTGAAGATGGCCGGTCCCAAAAATTAACATTTTTGTCCCTGATTCAATTACTTCAATTTACAATCTCGAAACAGAATACACGCAGGCATGGTATTGAATTTTATGTTTAAAAATTAATCAATCGTTTATATAGGACCCCTCCGGGATGAATTTTTTAATGTAATGTTCTCCGAATTTTTAATGTCATCAACGTTTTTGAAATGCCATATTAATTACAAAATATTTAAAACATTCTAAAATATTAATAAAAGAGAAAATGAAGCAATATGATATTCGAAAAACAACAAAACTAACGGCATATTCTAGATTATCTTACTTTAAATTACTGGAAACCACCGAAATATCAAGTCACTGAAACTATGAAAACATATATTAAGTGTTAATATTTAAGTAATGATATGCCGGCATCATGTATAACTGTGCCAGTTTTTCTATGCTCAGGCCTGTAGAAAACTTCACTCTTTTCTTGAGACTGTCGGAAAGGATAATTAAAAATGAAAGATCAGAAGTACCCTTGGCCATATTTCTCTATAGCAAAAATTCTATTACCTCTGTTAGATACTTGGCAAAGCCAAAATTCGTAGAATTTCATATTGAATGAAAATGGATATTGCATTTTTCCGCTATTCTTTGTAATACCAAAATACAATGCATTCAAGGGTTCAAGGCGTCGTTCAAGGTGGATGTTTTTGTTGTTGTTGCTGTTGTTTTGTCATTGTTGTCCGTTTCTAGTAATTACCTAATTGTCCGTTTCTAGTTGTTAACTAATTGTTCGTTTCTAGTTGTTAACTAATTGTCGTTCGCTGTAAAAGTCAAAAAGTGCTGTTTTCGAACCATAACAAAAACAAATAAATAAACGTTTTTCGATATCGACATGCTAGCGAAAAACTTTTTTATTTTATAAAATTTGCAGACAATTGCAGTTTCTGGGAAGTTAATCATAGACTGCTGGATATATTATTCCATTTATGTATCTAAAATACGCTTACGTACACGTTTAACGATCGAAACAGGAGCATAGAGGAACTTTTATTATTTTCTAGTTATTAACTAATTAAATTTCATCACTATTTTGGTGTTAACGAAATTGTAATAGCTGTGGACCCAATAATATATGCAGATGTAATACATACCTTTGCTTCAAACTCTAAGAAATTTTCTAAAATTGGTAAACAGATCATTTACTACCCAAGTATATACAGTTATTATAACAATAAATTAAATGCCGTCAAGCATATTTGTCAGTCAATGGTTATGATATGCCCCTAACAGACAAATATTACACGTCAGAAATTGGCAAAGAAAGTTATTTCCGACATTGTTTCCATTCCTCTTACCTTAGCTACTACTAACTCAACCAACTGGTGCAACTGATCGTTTCTAGGTAAAATCTGTTATTAAACTTCTAAATGTCTCCTTAAAATAAGCTTCAAATAGCGTTTTATCATTCGGCCGCCTTATCTAAATTACTCTGTGACACGAAAGATAAGACTGGCAACGTCAAATTAGAGTGTACTTGGTGCCATTCTTTTCGTAAGTAATGTAATGAGTAGCAATTTCAAGCCTACGCTAAAAACACGCCAGAGACGTGTTCTTTAAGACTCTTCACCCTTAATGGCTAAGAATCTGATATATCTTTCACATTGTTTCAGAACTCTTAAGCCTGGAGTCAAAATGGAGACGGCTATACATTAAAAAAGTTTAAATTGTCTAACAATATAAAAAGGAAACTGATTTGGGTTGACATTCTATACATTTTTGCCTAATCTTAGTCTGTTGAAAAAAAACTCCTTCCTCCTAGAAATACTCATGCCTTACTTAAAGCGTCTACCACCATCCGTTGAAAATACCTTGCTCTCAGTTATCCCTATTCTAGTCTCACTATTTTTCGGACCCACAACCCCCGCCTCCCCAAACGAGTTCAGAGATTTCTATAAATACTCGGCCAAGGTGATCTCAAAGCTTCATTGTGTCGGATGACATATTGAACGATGAAACTCGTTGTAAGAAGAGAGTAGGGGAAAATTCAATATCTATTTTCCTCAAGCTATTTTCTCTTCTAAATGGACCGATTTGAGAAGTCACCTAATGATGTTTTCCGTGTGAAAGTCGGCAGAAAATTGGGTTAGTGGCTAGAGAGTTCACCACTGGTGATTTTGTGCAGTGTACTGAAACAGGAGGGCGTACTACTGAAAATACTACGTGAATAAAGGTAATTATGGGAATTGGAAACATTTTTATGGCATAAATCGATAGTTTTCAATTGTGCACATCTGGTGGCTCAATAAATTAACTATATCGGCAAATTTGAGTAAGACCGATGTTAGACAATTGGATAGTCCTGAGCGAAACGACTTTGATTGTTTCCGTCTCAGTATCCCAAGTACCCTTGATGCGTACGTTGCTACAATATAAACAGTGTATGACATGCCCTACCCTGTCTTTGTACAATGAATGTATTTTTAACGTTACTTTTTTATCTCTTTTAAAATTATTTTGAACTAAATACGGAAAATTATTTGTTTGAAACGAGGACTAGTAAACCGAAAAATTTAGATAACATTCCTTACATTATCTTATTGGTGGAAGCTCTTTTGTATTTTGTAATTACATAGATAATAAGCTAAATAGCTTTATTCAAATATAAAATATATATATGCATCTTCAAGCCATCTTTTTCATCATTAAAGGCCTCTCAACCTCCATTATTGCATGATTTTGGTACTACACGTCCACTTTTATTGGGCGTTAATGCTGTGACCCGAATGTGGCCCAATTCATATAAAAAGTACTTAAAAATAATAACAAATTGGTAGAGAAATAAAATTACCATTAGCTCTATGGGAGCACATTTAAAGGGGCTCGCGTGTGTGCTCTCTGTGCATCAGGAGTCTTCCCTTCCGCATGTACAGGAACTCCGCCACTGCGACTCCAAAGCAATTCCACCAGGAGCCAGTGAAGAGAATATAGACGGCTAATGTCAGGGAAGACATGGTTTTATCGTTTTAAAAATCGAATTAACTTGGCTTTCGAGACCGTTTCGTGAGGCGGCTCAATGTGCCGATTCTGTAGTCGCCGACAATTGAATTGAAAAGACGCCGGAGAGGAGAGAGAGGAGAGCGAGGGGTGAGGGGTGGGCTCACTCGCCGCCTTTTCCTCCTCGCTCACGCACACACAAGTCAGAACAAATGGACGTCTGCGGAGAAAGATAAAAGATTCGCTTCCTCCTCTCCCCCTAACGGACTCCTCCCTCTTCTACTCACATCCTCACGATGCTCGACGAACACCCATCCAGAAATTAACAGCTCAAACCCAAAGACGCCCCCAGATATGAGCTCGACTCATGGTCTTCAACACTCGGAGCGAAATCATTAAAGTTGATCTTTTGTAAATTTAATCTTGCGTAAAATTTTTTGTTGATAGTGTATTAAATACGCCAGTGGTTGTGTGCTTCAGTGATGGCGACGCCACATCATATCGCCCGATATCCGTGAATCAGGCAAAGTTCGCGGATATTAATATGAATTGCGATCATGCGGGGCTGGTGCTCTGTTGGCCATCCACGCAAAGCTTAGCTTAACTACACACATGGCAGTGAAAGAATAACAAGACACACATGTAAAGGTCTGGTGAGGAGTAAGGGATGTACGGAAAAAATTAGTAATTGGGTTGTTTTAGTTCGTAAATGATTTTGATCACTTCATAAACGATCTACTCCATGCGGTTTAACTATAAGAATGTTATTCCAATATTAGCACAACCAAAATGTAACATAAGTAGTTTATCCTATTATTTTGGTCTGAAAGATGGACTTGAGTGCGAGATTAATAAAACGAAAATAAAATGAATGAAAATAATAGATACAGGTAAAGAGAAATGATAATAAACAATTGTGATTTCCACTATACTATAGTAGAAATCACAATTGTTAATTACCATTTCCCTCCAATAGGGAGAGTTTCCACAAAGTTAACCCTGAAACTATACGGTTCGTTAAGATACAGTTGAGTAGCTGAATTTATTCGAAGGATTAATTCAACCTTAAGAAGAAAGAAGACAAATGATGAAGTAACTGACTTGTGCTGACTCAAAATGTGCGCTGCGAAATAGATTCCGCATTTAGATCGTACTTAGTTTCTCATATATGATTGAATATGCGAGTTGCGTCTAATTACGTATAACCTACAGCCATGTGTGACGGAAGTAAAATCCTCCCTGGTATCTATATAAACCAAAAAGTAAAGTAAACCCTGAAGTCATATCCTAGAATATTTGGTCCATTAAGTTCGACGAGGAACTCGCTACTTGGATAAAACTCATTACAAAGCTTATTACAAGTACTGAGGCCAATTCCATAAAAACCCCACAACACACCTGCGGTAGAATTCGAAACATTATCGCAAAAGTCTTCTTTTCAATTATCTTAGTAAATAGAGACTGAATTCGCCTCAAAAGCCTACTTATAAGAATTTTGTTTCTCGGAGACATTTCTGCCCATGACCAGCTATTTCGTCAATGGCAAATTGCATTGGACAGACAAAATTGAATTGCGACATTACTTACTATATCAAAGTGATCATAGCATTGCCAATTGCTGTCAACCTCCCCGAACCAATGAATAATTTAAACCGGTGTCCTCCCATGACAGATAACAATATTACTTTCTATTTGTGAATGATTCCCTTAATATTAATCAAATGCGTATCTTGGAAAGATGTTGGGGGAGATTGAAGGGCTATCGAGGGGAGTGGTGTCGGCGTGGAGCCCTGGGGGGGTGGCGGGTGAAGGTGGGGAAACAGAGAGCAGGGACGGAGAAGGGTGCTGAGCGGGTGTAAGGGGGGCTCACGGGGACGGGGGTGGGGTGTTGGGGCGGATGTGCCGCGCCCGGGGGAAGGGAAAGGCTTTGAGTTCTGGCACGAGCAGCCTTCGCTGAGGTGGCTTTGAGAATTGGCAAAATATCATGCGCGGGAGTGAGACCCTTACCTTGACCCTTCAAGCGTGAGCACTGCTGTATGATAGTAGTGGAACATTTCTAACGTATCGACATCGTTTTCGATGTTTTTATGGTATGCATGAGATTGGCCACTCTACTTGTCATGTGGCGTACATTGAGGAAGAATCTTGACAACATCGATACGGGAGATATAGGTCTATTCTTTGATACACCCACTCTATCTCCTGGTCACATGAGGAGCCGATTGGGAAGTGTTATGCTTCACAGTGACAAATTACATTACAAAACCATATCCAAATGCGATATTACATGAACATCACAAATGAAAAACAAGGCAAGGAAATGTTGTGCATCTTTACTTCAAACATGACTCGAAAATATCATTTTGTGAAGAAAAATTTAATACGCGGTGGGACCTACGAGTTCCACATAACCGCGTATTGTGCTTGCTTCCCTTTCAGCTAATTCAGTAATAACGGTGTATGCACATATTTCAGATCCTTATTGATTGGTTCCATTTTGAGTAGAACTAACTCCCTAAATAATCATCAAATGGTCACTCTGAGGTACGAGTAGTAACAGGTGGTGATACGCAATTAGGTTGTCGAAGTTCTCCGAAAACTGAGGTGACCATATTCTATTGTTTCAGGCTTTACTTCGTGGAAGTATTTAACATCCATACTAAAAAGAAAGACTTGTACTTTTCCACAGATTTTATTAAATGATGTACCTGATGATGCCTCAAGTCGGTGAAACGCGCTGTACCATTTAATAAAATCTGTGGAAAAGTATAAGTCTTCCTTTTTAGTATGGGATGACCATGTTTTGTAAACTAAGGCATCGTTTGCAATTCATTTACACGAGCACCGTGATAGAGGTGGACCATGGGCCAATTCACAACCGCGGCCATGAAATCGAACCCGATGGACCACCAGTGGCCTCTATTGTTGTACAATACAGTAGAAGTTGGGTAGAGTAAAATGAGTAGGTACAATGAAGAGGATAACAAATACCTGCATGGGTCACCATATCCAGTGTTCAAAATAGAATGGTGTGGAGAAAGACACTGAGTACGTGTCCATCTGAACATGCCTCTCTGTAAGTTTCACAAAGGGAATTAGGGGAAAATCAATCTAAAACTCGATGGGATATTCTCTGGTCGCGCTAGTTGTGTTACATGACCTTAAACTCTTGAAATTTAATGGAATTTGAAAGTACGGAATTAGCTTTTGAGGGGCTTGGAAGATACGAGCAGAGGAGAAAATTGGATGAGAAGCAATCGAGAGATGGCACAGAATAAGCCATGGATGTCCCCATGCACACCCATATATTATTGTTTGCTGAAGACCGTAACTGAAGAAAGTACGGGTGAAAAAATGCCAGAAGAAGAATAAGCGTCTAAACTATGGAGAAGCAAGCGCAAGGAAGTATGAGGGAATGAAGAGATTCCAATGAAACAAGATATCTCGGAGAGTTGTCGTAAATCAATACGCGGATTCACAACCCGTGATTATGATTGAATTACTGCCCCACTAGCTGCTTTTCACGTCTGCTTTAGATAAAATGCAAACGTTCATAAAGAGTTCACGTTAACACATAACTTTCCCATTTAAAATCCAATTAAATTAACTAAATTACCCTATGGTGATTAATTACGGCTCAATGAAAGGGAAATTTTAAAGAGGTAAACATTTTGAAAAATTAGATTCAAATAAAGAGCCAAACAATGCTTATATCATAATTGCATTTCAACGGTTTTATCACACATCTAGGCTCCGGGGCTGAATAAATGTCCATGAAATGCATTCACATCACAACTAATCTTACAAGTTAATGGAAACAATCAAGAAATGGGTCGAAAGGGGTCAAATAATAAAATATAGTAGACATGAATACATACAGGTACATTATATGTATAGGTTCCATCACGAGCGAGCCAAATTAAATTAGAACAGAATTCGAAATTGAACAGTATTAAGAATTATCTCCAATGTGGTAGATGTTTTGTTGCAGAAGATTTTGATTGGATAAATGCGGATTACTCTACGAAAAGACGATTACAATAAAAATTTATTTCTATCGGATAAGGAGAAAAATACGTAGTTATAATAAACACGATATTTTTTTCGAAATATATAGAAAAATACGTACATTCATAAAAAAGAAAACCCCAATTCCATACGTTTTGCGCGAGGCGGCAAGCCTAACGTGGACCCGTTTCACAGAATTCGCAAGGGTAAGGAGAGCGAAGGGGGCGTTGAACCCCCTTTCCCCTCCCTCGCCAAATGGCCTCCTCTCGACCGACGCGGCTCGATGTTTTCGGGGCCGCCGTCAGCGTCGATGTATCGTGACGTCGCAACTCCCCCGGCCGCAGGGGCAGGAATAAAGTGCCGCTGGAGCAAAGAGAGATGCGCCAGGCAGGGGTGTTGGGGAAGGGGGAGCGGAGAGTGAGTGCGGGGTGCGGCAGAGAGTGGTGTGTATGTGTATGTGTGTGGGGAGCGGCGTGCGGAGGATTTGCGACAGCGGCGGGGGAGAGGGGTTAGGATGAGGGGTTGATGTGTGCCGAGGGATGGATGATGTTTGGCCGAGGGAAGCACGCCTGCCACCCTGCCTACCGACTCCCCCACCCCTCACCGCCTCCCTCGCCCTTCTCCCAAGACGACCCATGGGGGGCGCGTGCTCATTTGCCCTTGTGGGCCGCACAATGGAATCCCCCCGGGGGGAAAGGGTGGAGGGAGAGGGTGTGGGGAGGGGGGGGAGGCGCACGCCAGCCCTCCCATCATGCACTTCACCCCTCGGGGCCAGAAACTCGACACCCTCCCTCTCCACCTGCTCCCCGCCCCACAACCCCCCATCCATAACCCCTCACCCTCCCGCCCCGACTCATTCTCCCGCCCTTGTAACTCATTGCCGCTAATGATATGCTCTCTGTGTTCACCCCTCTCCAACCCCCCCCCTCTCCACTCCCACTCTCATTATCTGCCTAATTGGATCTCCACTTGTAAATCTAATCGAGCGGGTAGGTGGGGATGCTGGGTAATGGGGTTGCGGGGACGGGGGGCTGCGGGTGAGGAGGGGGAGGCGCAGGTGCAGGGGGGTCCGTAAGGCAGTGGCGGTGGCCCTCCACCCACTCCTCCCACGTCCTTCCTCCTTCTCCCCACCCCCTCCTCTCCTAGGGGATTTCGTTCGGGGCTCCGGGTGGTGTTGGGTTGGGGAGTGCCGGAGACGTGGGAGGGGTAATTGGAATGGATTGGGGAGGTAGCGGATGGGAGGTTTGAATGGCAAATGGAGCTTTGAGTGACACCCTTGAGTTGTTTGATATTTTTCCTCCCTTGCACGCGTCTTATTTAGCATCCGTACGATTCCGTCGACCGCCAAATCGGAAGCAACATCGCGATCCCGTCATTGCGACCATTGTCCCATTTATGCTGGCTTCCCGCCCTATGTTTCCGGCGGGGACACTTTGGAATGTGAGACGACCATATGAGCCCATGAGGCTCAAATCGAAGAGACTTCGATGTCTTTCTATTGGTGATCCCGTTGGCATGCCTGCGAATGATGCTGAGAACCCTTTGATCTAGCATTGTGCACGCGAATATCCCGACTTTTTGTAATGGAATTAGGATAAAATTTTCCCCAAAAAACTTCATGCATGAGCCAATCCTTTTTCCTTTTCCTGAATCTACCGCATTTTAGCATAACAAATAATTGCTATCATTTATAATTTCTCGATGTTGGCTTTCATTGGCCAAAATTGCGAACTCGAGTTTTTCATTTTGAAATACGATAGTAAAAATACGAGTTATTTAAAATTGAATGTCTGTTTTTATTATGAGATCCTTTGATAAGATGTTCATGAATTCCATGGATATTTATGTTTCGATGGATTTCGGCCATCTGAATCGCCGCTTCCTATTTTTTCTTAGCCCAGGCATTTTTAATGTTGAGAACAATTGACTGGTTCAATTAATCGAGTATTGTACCTTATTTAGCATTCTGTTGATTTGAAAACTAATTGTACGTAATGTTTTCATCTTCGTAGGGAATTGAGATTGTAGAATTATTTTTCACCTACATCAAGCTGATATTTTGTTTAAGTTGTACCCGTCATCCGCGAGGGGCATGCTTTAACTGATTATCGGTTTTCAGGTTCCAATTACTGGTTTATAAATAGGTAGTTTCAAATTTGTGGTTGATGAAAAATTCTTCTAAATGCGATTATGCTGTAAGCATACTAGCTTTAAAGTCAATTTCTAATTCAAATGTTCGTTTTTAGACACTACGAATAAAAAATTGTCATTTTCCTATTGTTATTTTCTACTTAGAATGCTAACATTTATGTACGTTCATTTTAATATTATTTATAAGGAAATAAATTTCATTATCAAATGCATTGATTTAAATACAAAGGTTTTGTCGGCAGTGGTCTATCAATTCCTCTTACTTTTTTGGTATCAGGAAGCGATCACTCGCATTGCAAATAACACTTTATTATTTTTTTGCAAAAAAATATATTTTTTGTGCACACTTATGTATATTGTTTCTCTTGACAGTAGCTTATATTTTGATACGCCGATTTTCTGTTCCCTATGGTTAATTCGAATTTCGGTTTATGAATTTTCGGTTTCGATTAATCGGTAATTTCGACCAACTTCAGTTTATCGTCGGAATTAATTTCTTTCCTTCTCATCGCTTCCATTGCACGTGAATATTTCTCACATCTTAAGGTACATCATGTGCCGAATCGAACTCTTGAATATCCATTTATGAAATCGCGCATTTTCTATTCCCTGCGGTCACAAAAATTAAAAATTGTTTTATGTTACATGATTGACAGTATCATAATGTGGTTTCCCAATGTTAAAGAGGTATTGTGGCTTCCACTATCATTACCATCACTTTGGTTATTCAAAAAAAAATTAATTATATATTTGTACTTGAAATGCAGGAAGGGACTTGATTTATTATTCAGTTCGGAACTGTCATCAAAAGCACTCGTTTGTTGAAGCACACCAATATCAATGCCATTAAATTACTCCTGTGTAACGCTTGTTTAATCATTAAAGCTCTAACTCGATGAATCAAATACGTATTCCACGGATAGTCCAGGTAAGGAAATTCTATTTAGCCTATCTAATAAAGATGTCGTTGCAAACAGATGACATAGCAATATAGTTAAGAGAAATTACGCTAATAATCGAAGTTGATGAAGCCAATATTTAACGCACTATAATTTAATAATATATTATTAACATATCGAATGGTATCAATGGAAATAGCCAAACAAACATTCACCCTGAATTAGACAGAAACATTGCTAGATTACAATGCAACAATTTCAGAGTGTAAAATTCATTCCCCTTAATTTGGATGACCGGGATACATTTAGTGGATGCCTCCTTTAAAAGTTACGGTGGCATCTCCCGCATTTTCTTGGAATCGTTAGATTAAACTAACTGCAAGTGTTCATTTAAACAGTTATAAAGTATTTCGGGGGAATAATTTGTAATGAGTATTTCCTATCTTTTAGAAATTCCGAATATATTTTAAATGATTATGAAAATCTTATTTTGCTCATAGCAAATTCCAGGTCAAGATCTTATGTGACTTTTATATTGGGTGATAAAGTGGAAGAGTCAATCGGGAATAATATTCTGAAAGCTGAAGTTGAGAGGAGAAGAGCTATATAAAATTCAACTCAACTTGTTAGAGTTTTCATTTTAACAAGTAGAACTCTCATGAGAGTTCTTCTTCCCCATTTTCAGGAAAATTATTGACTTTAGCGACCTGGAAATTCCATTGTGTGACACATTCGCTGAATAGCTTGTCAGTTTCTGACGCGTTCGCTCTCTGTTTCGGACTCGTCAGCTTTGCTTTAGAGTGTGCTATGACCTTAGCAACTAAAACGAATTTTAAAAAAAAGTGAAGATATTTAAATATCAGTCAAAATCAAATACCTATCAAGAAGCTCATAATCCGATATGAGATACCCGTACTACTCGATTAGTCTGATGATCTATTAAACCATTTTTCTTGATCATTTTCTGAAAACTTTTATCCAGGTACATATTGAAAATGGCATCGAATCGATCAAAGCATACGCATACCTTCTACTCAAATTTAAATATACAATAATGTACTCACCAAATGACTCCTTTCATTTGATTTTCATCCGCCTAATTAGGTTTTCTGTTCCCGTTTTTTCCAAAAATCGTTAAATTGTGATTTTGCGAATCAGTTAAACCCGAACACAACGAGTCTTTTGAATAAAAGTAATTTATCTCAAATTTCCCTCGAGGTGTTATAAAATATAACCTTTAGTATACAACAATATTTTTATTTTGTATATCGCACACTCAGGTTTAGTGACTTCCGGTTATGTATCTATGTGCGATGCCATGAAGATCTGTCTTATTTGTAACCCTCATGTTAAGAGTTAACTAATGTCGAATGAAATTCAACTTTTTGTACGCTTTAGTAAATGAAATCGAATCTTTGGGTATACGTAATATATAAAAGAAAAGTTGGAGAAAATTCTGCTAGGGAGAATCACATTCATGTATAATATGGAATCAATCCGAGACCTATGGAACAATCAAAAGATATGACACCAACCCTCAATTTCGAAGCCTGAGGTTGCATAGGTATTTTTTCCGGTAATCAGGATACTTTGAGTATAAATCAAGGATTGATTACAAGTCATTACAATCTTGTTTTAATTAATTCTTATCAAGATAGCCAAAAATTATGACTCTGCTACCATAATTTACACTAAAAGGAGTTTTGAATAATAATTGAGAATTTCAGCTAATGCAAGGATTACAAGACTTGTGTGGGAAATGATTGTTCCTCATCTCGATAGTGTGTTACTCCGATCTTAGCTTAATGTTTCTTTTGAACAATGATTCTATTTCAACATTTAACGTTAAAATGTATCTAAAACTTATGTATTTTGAAAGAATGATATTGATTTAGGATGTAAAAGAACTTTACACATTATTTCGTATTTCATTGTTGTTCAAAGTAATAAAATTTTATCCGTGTTTTTATTTTGATATGAATGCTGACTTTTTTAAAATTTAATAAATACAGTGATTAAAACTGAATACCAGTTAATATGTCATCATACCTGAAGTAATATTATCTTCGAATGATTTACTAAAAAACTATCAGCACAAACTTAAGCGAGAAAATAACGAAAATAATTATAAGAGATTTTTTGCATAGTTTTATACGTTTTTACGTGTAAAATATATCATCAAGAGAATAGAGAGGATTAGGAATAATTGAAATATAATGCTCGAACTGAAAAATTATTGTAAAATGTTTAGAACGAATGATGACTAATGATAAGGTAAATGTGAGAATATGAAAGCCGTGAAAATCGGTAAGATGACGGGACATTCGTTTAGTAAACCCTAAAATAAAATGGCTTCAGGTGCATAATGATAAGAGATAGATGAGATAGAAAGTCCTATACAGTAATACTAAGAGTGAATTGTGAAAAAATGAATGAATGAAAAATTTTACAAAGATTTGAAGAGGCTAACTGAGAAGAATAAAGAGCAGCACACAAATCTTGTAATTTAAAACATTTCGTATTATTTCTTTTAATCATCAGTGGACATCAGCTCTATAATTCATTTGATGTTGTTCCATCCTAACAGTTAGTTGTTCCTTCTAACAGTTAGTTGTTCCTTCTAACAGTTAGCCTCTTTATATAACCATTTTCTCGGATGTCGGCTTATCCTTTGCAATTCTACCTGGTCAGAATTAATTGTAAATTTTTTTTTCCGCTAGCTAACGTGCCTTTCTAAAATGACTACGTACATCTTCTTCCAAAGCTTTTTTCTTTATACATCTATTTCCACTAATTACAGAACTTGTTCAGCTACTTTATCCAATTATTTTTTCCTTATCACTTTGAATGATAATTGCACTGTCAGCAACTGTTTTCTCTCCACTAATGTGAACACCCCTGTCCACCCATAAGTAACTGAATCTCGCTGAACTTAATTTATGATGCATTACCAAGATCCAAACCTCTGAGTCTATTACCCTATATTTTAATAACGTAGAAAATTTAACAAATAATATTTGATCCAATACACTCTCACACAACCCCATCCGCATTTATTGAATTGATCCTCAAGACGAGCATATCATTGAAGAAGTAGATAAGAAAATGGTAATCATTCAACTTCATTTTTACCGGATTTCCTTTTCTAGATAAAGGAAAAGTTATCTGGTGTATTTACTCAGAGAAATGTTGATTTTTATCCTTAATTAAATTAGATAATGGAAGTAAATATATGATAAATATAATTTATATTATATTTCCTAGGATAACTCTTAGGTTTTATCTGAACTTTCATCAACAATATGCTCACTCAAATCAATGTTTCACCCGATGAAAGTTTCATTCTTATCTTTGATTCCGGAGGCAAATCTGCTCCAAACTGGCATCAGAACCTTTGGTGCCTTGCATGGTGCCCTCACGGACGTGATGGGCGAGAATCAAGGCAATCATGAAAGGGTCTGCAAGGTAGCAACTCAATCATTGCTGCGTGAATTGACGATTGCCCCTTCATAGTGGCGGTCCCCTCTCAATCAACGCTCTCCCCTCTCGACACAGGCCACAGGCCGTGCTCGATGACTAGTGGTCTTCCTCTCGGTCTACCACGTGACCCAAATTACATCCTACTTGTGAAGGGGTCAAGGTCATACGACCCCGGGATGGATTTACGGGTCACCTCCGCCTCATCTTCACTCGTATATTTCTGTCGCCGTTCCAAAGAGGAAGGCAATCGTCCGCAATTAGGACGGAGCTACATATATCACACGACCCCAAGAAATTTGACCCACTTTCCTTCTTAACTCTCTTCGACCACCGTACTCGTTCTGCCATTGACGATTAGGTAAAAATCCCTTTGCCGCTGAGTTCTAATTTCAAATCACCCTAAGCGCCAAAATGACTAGCATCGACCAGCCCTCAAAATCACAGGTGCGATGCTTGACTTATTTCTACTTTATACTCTGAGCAGTCAAACGCATTCAGAATTTGCGCTTAAAATTAGTTCGCGCTTTTTTTCATGCTTTTGATCTAATTTACCTTTTAGCATCGCTCACTTTTGGCTCTCCAAAAGCTGATGCGTATGAATAAAAGCACGAGTGAAGCATGGGGGCGTCCAATATAAAAGTCAGCGGACGGGTTCAGATGAAACGGGAGCAAAAGGTACCAAATCAAATTCATTAAGAAAACATAAAGTTTTAGTAGCATACATCTGTAACAGTCACTGCGAGTCCATTTGCGCCCCGTATTCACTGAGAGGCCCCGAAGAAAGTTCAATCAGCACCAGTGATGCATTCCTGTACTCTGGTTCGCCGAGGTAGAAAACAAAACGATAAAAATGAACGAACATACGGAGTGGTATTTTTCTAGAATTTCGTTACCCTACATTTCGTTACCCCGAACCTCGGGGATAATTTGAAAAACATTTTTTGCCAAATTTTTCGTACTCCCGTATCCTATGAAATAAATTTAAACGAATAATATTTTCTCAAATCGGCATTTTGGTCAACCAGTAGACTACCATTTAGGGTAGAAAAGTGTGTGGTAGGCCTGGCGCGGGAAGGGATGAGTTCTGAGTTACTCTCCGCAGTCGAATACGTGGTAAAGCGAGAGAAATACCTAAAAGTCTGGTTATCTGATGTGGGGTGCGGACGTCTCTCTTTTGTCGTTCCCGTGTAGTGATTTTTGAAAATGGAAAAATATGAGATTCGAACAGTGACTAAATACTTCGTAAAAGGTATGTGAAAGCAAAGGAAATTCACGCCGACTCTCAGATCACTCTGGGGGATTCCGCTCCTATTCAACTGTTACTAAATGGACAAACGACTTTAAATTTGGCCGGGACAGCTAAGACATGATCCGCATAGTGTTCCTACCAAAATGTGCCACTACCCCAGAATGTTTTGCAAAAGTGCATAAAATAGCCATGAAGGGCTCATTGGAGAACTCATTTCCGGCTGAAAGTGCGAGAAATCGCTGAGAATGTGTGGATGTCATTTGAAGGGGTATATCACCTTTTAACTGTGAAATTAGAAATGATCAAATTATCCGCTAGTTGGGTTCCACGACTCAGGATCACACACGCATCAGAATGGAAATTTCCGAACAATGTTTGACTCGTTTAAAGAGCAACCACCAAGACTTTAAGCGCCGGTTGGTGACCACAGATGAAACTTGGGTCCACTACTATACCTCAGAGACAAAACAGCAGTCAAAGCACTGGAAACATGTTGATTCACCACCACCAAAGAAAGCAATGCGGTCGTCCAGAAATGTGATGGCTTCAGTTTTCTGGTATGCGAAAGGGATTTGCTGATAGATTACACAGGCCAACAGTGGTTTTGGTGCCGGAGCTTTTAATGTTGATTTAAAGAACAATTGGGGTGCTGAATCCAATTATGACACTAGTTTTTTCCTATCAGCTATTGTTTTCAAGATATAGATATGTTGTTACTTACGTAAAAAAATCTTCTACATGATGATATGGGAATATTATATTAATAATTAACTTCCCACTGGTCAAACAATTACTGGGAAATACTACACTAGCATCCTGGACCAAGTGCAGCAAAAGATACATGAAAACATTCCAAGTTTGGCAAAGAAGGTGCATCATCAAGGCATCACCAAGACAATGCACGCCCACACACAACTGTCGTTGCTATGGCAAAAATACGTGAACTAAGATACGAATTGTTGCCACACCCCCCTTTTGATTTGGCTCCATCATATTTCCATATTCTCCCCAAGCTCAAAATATTCCGCAGTGAACGGAGTTTTTCTTCGAGCAAAGAACTAACAGCCAAAGTAGACGGCTATTCTGCAGGCTTAAAGAAATGTAATTTTCGAGATTGGTTCAAGACATTGGAAAATTGCTGGACGAAGTGCATTAGCGTACAGGGAGACTACATTGAAAGATAATAACGTTTTCACTGAAATAAGTCCTTTATTTCTGTTCTATTTCGAGAACTTTTCCAATTACCTCGCATATCAGGACGTCAAAAGTTCGATAGTCATTCTCATATCATTCCATTGGTCACGCCTGTTAGATTGCTTGGAAAATAATGGAATTCAAATTGGCGATTGGCGAAAAATGGATGAGTTATCAAATCTGAAGCCAGCCGCTGCAGTGGATGAAGAAATTTTATGAAGTGAGCATCCATCTACTCCGTTGCAACATAGTGCCATTATTGTCGATTTAACATCGGTTTCCAATGTGAGCGATCACCAGAGCCGATCCCCATTCCGAACCATACATAAAAGAGTCGTTATAATCTCTTCCGAAAGATGGATTCTGTCTCTGAAGAGGGATTTCTCTGGATTCGTGAAGTACCTGCGTACTAATTGCTTTATATACAGCGCAACGGCGTCGACTCTTCCGCACAACAACGAGTACTGGAGGTTGAGAGCACGACTGTGTCTCTGGGATTAGCGTGGATCTCGAAATTTATAGCCATTGGTGGGGCGTGGAAGAGAGGGGAGAAGGAGAGCGTGAGCGTGGGCAGCATCGGTGGGCGAGTGGGAGTAAAGAAAGGGTAGGCGGCGCGCCTCCCTCTAACTCCCACCCCTCCGTACCAACCTCTGTTGTTGATGCTGCATAATTTAGTGTCCCGTCGACGGCTTTAGTCATTAGCGTCTTTGGGAGAAGGAAGAGGAGGAGAGTTGGAGGAGGAAGGCAAGGACGGTGGACGGAAACCTAGGTAAGGATTTAGAGCAGCTCTATGCTTTCCAATGGATGTTGCTCGGGCCAAAGCCAAGGGAGATCTCTATTGCGAGTTCTGCACATACAGCCTTTTTCAAAGTAAATCCATTACGTACGTGTACTCTCAAATGAGAGATGAAGTGTGCTTGAATTAGCTTTGGGGTAAGTTAAAACGCCTCCGTTACTTTAATGCGATGTTCTCCAACCAAATGTTTGATGAGTCGTAATTCTTGCAACACCTAGAAAATCATTCAAGGATACGTAGACTCACTTAACATTGTGCGTAATAGACATTTTCAACCTCTAAAATGAATATTTGGAATAAGTTTTCCCAACAACAACCATAATTTATGTGTGAGTCCAAAGATTTAAGAAGGGTATATTTCTTCAGCAAATAATTTACATCGTCATTTTCGTGTGATCATAAGCAGCCTTACTTTAACGATTGGCTATAAATAATTACTTAATATTGGGCATACATTTATTTTATAGAGACGAATTATATGCTAAAGGACACCTGAAACCAACACAAGGATTGCGAACGAAGACAAATATAAATTAATTCAAATGCTAAAATTTTCTCATGGAATCATTTTATTTTGGTCTGTTCCAACCGGATCATATGGCCTAATGCAAGTATACTCTTCATTCCTTATCAGTGTTCACTAACATCGCCTTTTCTATCGCTTTTCGCTTTCACCATCAATGAACGGATAACCGTAATTCATTACTCGTTATTCTTCACAAGGTAATCCTCCAGATTTACTTGAAGTTTACGCTTCAACTACATCTCCTTCTACAGCCACTTCTTCTTTTTCTTCCATTTCACCATATCCGGCACTAAATAATAAGGCGAAAATCGAAAATTTACATCGCATCAAAACACCTTTGGAAAAACAAGCCGACGTTTATTTAATTTTAGGTGAAAATTCAGGAATTCAAGTAATGGATATTGCATACCATTTCCGATTTCCTAAAACGTCTCTCAACACTGAATCAATTAATTTTTTTATTCGGTGATCTGTGAGATAAGGCTGAAGATGAAACTTACCTCATCTGTGCTAACTAAATCTCGCAACGTGAAAAGGCCACTTGAAGCAGCTCTTATCTCCATGCCAAGGGGACTCTAAGGAGTCACAGAAGGCCTCACTTTGTTGGGAATTAGTTGGGAATATCTAGAGGTACCACCCGGATTTGAATTCTTGGCTTAAAGATTTGATGTCAGGCGTTCTATCAATACCGCAAAATACTGGTGATAAATTAATTTTCGACTGTAACTTCAACCATATGTATCTACAAATATTGAAATGAACCGATCGGTATTTACATCTACAAAATACCCCGTAAGCTGCCACAAGGGTGGATGTTGGGGGGTTTTAGGACACCACCTGTGAAAGAGAATGCAACTGCATACAAAACAAACCAAAACATACCAATGCACACGCAAACAGACGAGCATGCCCATGCAAAACTTACTCTAGCTTATACACATGAAAATACAAATACAAATAGCCAATTTACATAACACATGCTCAGATGCGGACGAAGCATTGAATTTTTTCCACGCATGTAATGCGATTTTTTAAAATTTTGACTCTGATATTTTACTATTATGAATCCTGATTGTCCAAGGAAAGAACGGATATATATATATTTTTTATCTATACTGAAGTCTATCTCCCTTATCTCATCATTGTGGTCTAATTTACCAAATTAGTGCAAAGCCATCATAATTCCCTTTGTGTCACAGTCAAATTCGTGTGTTCTGAACCCTATTAGGTAAAAGTCTCGCGAGTTCTCTTCGCGTGTCAAGCGGTTCACAGCCTAATTCCTCTTAAAGACCTGTCATACTCGTTTTCTTTTTGTAAGAATAAATGAGGCCCACTAAAGCGAAATAACACCCCTCTGTAACTACTGAATTACATTTCCTCACCGCTCATTTGATGAAGCCGAGTTTCTTTAAGGAGGATCCGCATATTCTCGTAGCATGTGCTCCCCATGAAAGGCATGGTGTTAGAACTACCTCAAAATATTTAACTTGATCTGCCGTGGCTAACACTTGCATGATATATATCCTGCTCATCACTTATATTCTTCCAAAATGTCAAACTGCTCATTTGCTTATGTTCTGTTCTAATTTCCATCCCTTTCATAAATGGCTGATCCCCAATATTTAGCAATCCAAATTTCACATTGGATTATTTTTATCTGCATTACACATGAGTCATTCACCAATTTGTACAGTGATAATATGTAATTGTTACTTGTGTTTCCATGATATGTATCACTCTTTCGCTAATATTAGATAACCACACATTAGTCATATTTCGGTAGGTTTTTCAGGATTATATCACCCATTTACCTATGTCGGTGTTTTCCTGCAGTGAATTTTTTGTCAACGATATCAATTCATAGTCCCCCTTTTAGTTTTCCCCACAAACGTATGCCTCTCTTCACACCCTACCCATTGTTCTTCTTTAACCCAATGTAGGATTTATTTTAGCTATTATTATTTTACATATTTTATTTCGTATTTTCCAATCATCACTGTAAAAATTTGCTATTTGCTACTGTCAATCTTCCCCCAATAAAGATTTATTATTATTTGGATTTTCGCTCCCTCAACTTGAGTCACTAGGGCGAAAATGTGAAGTCATCTAGGTACTGTAACGATTGCTTTTCTTCTGCCCACTAGGTGTGGTTCCAAAACCGACGAGCCAAGTGGAGGAAAGCGGAGCGGCTGAAGGAGGAGCAGAGGAAACGGGACGAGCAGCGGGAGCGGCGGGAGGAGGAGTGCGAAGAAGAGGTGAGCATAACTCCGGCACCCATTTCCACCCACTCGCCCACCCCGCATATAATCCCAACTAATCATGTCATTGGAGATTAGAGCCCCTAAGGAATTGCGTTGATCGTTCTGTGCTTTGAACCTGATTAAAATCAGCATTTAAGCATTATTAAAATGTCCGTTCCAACTTTAAATAAGGCATTAATCAGGGTCCGCATACCCAAAAAACTACGATAGATTTTACTTTTCCAACCGTGGGCCAAACGGAAATATCAAACGTCAATTCACAGTGCATAGAACTGTAATTGTTATGATCAATATCGCGTTTCGACAGTATTTACCATTTCCTCTTTATTATTATTTTTTTTAATTTCACCCAGATATTAAGTAAGTAAACAGAACTGAATATTCCACTGAAGCCCATATTGGTGTTACCCTAGATGCCAGTTAGCCAGACAGCACAATAAATTAATGTATTTTATCCATAACGGGTAGATTGGTAAAACAAGTTAGGTAGTGATCGAAGAAAAATAGAGATGAGACCCAGATTAAGTTATAGTTTAGTTAGACCCAGTTAAATAATATGTAATTATTGATCATGGTTTTGATCAGAAGACTCGCAGTGTCTTGCATTAGCGTTCGACCCCTGTGAAGGCTGAAGTGTCATTCGAGGGGTTCATCAAGGATCCTTTCAGGAGAGTTTCAGCTACCAACCCCTGGAGCGAAGAACGCTAACCGTTCAACATTTTGCATATTTTCATTTTACAAAGAAAAATAGCAAATTTAAATCCACACCACTAGTTTCCATATAGATTCTATTCGGTATTTAAACGATATCGGCATTTTTAGCAATATTAACATAGTTCCATCTTATGGACAATAGCTAGATAGTAAGCTAAAATTTTATGACCGAATTTTCTTCCGCATTAGCCCCCAAATCAGTTTCGTTTTTTTCTTCCTCGTTTTTACATCTACGATGTTACTATCCTCGAATTCATTCTTAGTTTCAATCTCAGATACATAGTTTTATCCTTGAAATTAGGTTGTGGACAGCCATACGGACTAAAACCCCTTCTATTTTTTTATAGTTCTCAACTAACACGACACAAAGAGACACTATGCACCCTTCTTCATATCCACTCATTTCTAGCCTCTCTTCATTCCGACCTGTATGCCTATTTTTTCTTCCTCTAACTCGCATATCTTACATTCCGGTTTCTCTCATTTTCCTCCACATTTCTTCGCCCAACAAAATGTTACGCGTCCTCTTTTCAGCCTATTTTAAATTCATCCCTGCTATGCCTAGTAATTTATCGTTTGTTTTCCGTCTTGCTTCGTCTTAACGTTCTTACTAAATTTACCATCTCCTTCCAAAACACTTCCTAGATCATTGAATTTGAGTCTCTTCTCTAGTTTATATGTCCTATTTTAATGTTTAAATTTACATTCCAATTTATTGAGAAGCTCTTTAGCCCTGTCCTATTTTTATTGATTATCCTCCCAATATTATTATACAGATTTCGTTTTGTCCTCTGCAGTGATTGTAACCATTTGACCAACTGGTTGACTAAACCCTGGCTATCCGTAAATTTGATTATGTGAATCCTCCATCTACTTTTATTCCTACCATCAGCTCATCCAATAAATCCTTCAACATTTCTTTTGCGTATGAGTAAAAAGCATGTGTGATGGTGGCCTAAGACTTTCCACCCGTGTCTTTGCAGTCTATAGCACGAACATGTTCTAAACAGGTAGACTTATATTCCTGCATACTTCCATCTGCAGTCTTTTATTCTATCCTCTTTACTGCCAATTGCAATTTCACTCTTTTGATTCCATATTTATTTTAATGAGTAATGGTATTAGACTATGCCTTTGCCGTTCTAAAACGAAACTTTTCAATCTACAATTAAGCATTTCCCTCTTCTACATTCTTTTCTTGATGACCCTAGTACTTTTTCATCTGCGTGAGAAATATTCATATACTTATTGCACCAGAGTCCTAACATACAGTCAGACATCTCTCTCCAAGTCATTTTTTGTGAAACAAATACTGATCAAATGAAATCTTTCGGCCCAGAACCTTCCTCATATGTTACGAATGAGTCAGGTAAACTTTTACTCTTGCGATTGCCTAATTCCTTAGCATGTAGTTCCATGGGGATATTATCTATTCTTACTGCCTGGTTCTATTTTATTATCTTTGGTGTTTTTTTTATATTTCCCATCCAAGTATGCCCGGATCTACAGATAAGTCTCACTAGTACCTGTAAGTCTCACTACCTTAATGTTCTCTTTCCAAGACTAAATTTGTTTTCGCTCTATCTTTCCCCATATCCTTTTCTATGTGTCCCAGTCCTAGTCTGTTGGGACAAGTAATTTGGATGATTTCCCGTAGTCTTTCTCAAATGTGTCGTTAATGTGACACCATCATCTAAATGACCGCTTCATTGGAGGGAGATGAACAGACAGTTGCCTCATTTTACTGACCTATCATCATCCACCAATCTGGCATGGGTGACCGTACCAGGAAAAATTTTCATTGGTACCTCCAGCATCACCCCAGGGGTCATCGGAACACGCATTCCCCTCCACCACGTTTACAACTACATGGAACCCTTCAGCCACTCCTAGGGAGTTTGTCAGGGGGTGATATAACACCTGCCACGAAACATCAAAAATTAAATTTTCATAATTTTAATTATAATATATGTGTACAAAAAATTAAAATGATGTAGATCATGATAACTAAAAGTACCTGCATTGATGTAACTAGATAGGCTATACTTTTCTAAGCATAAGAGATGAGATGTTAACGACACAATGGGTGATGAACTAAGGTCAGATGAAATAATAGCAGCTTACTCGTCTACTCGGAAAATAGAAAACTGTCTTTTTCACCTAGCTCAGTCATTTAGAGTTATCTGATGCCTTATTGTTCGTAGGAAAAATGACATCTTAAATCTGCAGACTCCACAAATGATTTCTCAAATCTTATTGTCCCCAGATCTTCTACTGCAGTATGTTATGGCTATTAATGTACTTTCAACATCATCACTGCAGAGACCAAGATCAAGCAAGCATCATGCAGGAGATTTAATCTTTAATTTAATTCGCTCCATGAGTGATTCCTTATCTATTTCCTCTAGAAATCGTGTAACGCAACTAAAGTTATCATATCATGAAAATGTTTAATAAATCCTCTCCGCTGCAAGTGATCTATATCATACTTCACGACAAATTCATGAGGATACCATATGCTGGCAACATACGCTATACTAAATGCAGCCTAAATAGCGATGAGTAACAAGTCTCTTTAATCTTCTCGTAACCTTTCCCAACACTCATCAAATACTTCATATTATTTATACTATCTATGCCATCGACTTCTAGCTTATGCTGGTATGAGGGACTTTGCCGAAAGCTTTCTTACAGTCGTAATTCTGAATATATTGGAATATTATTTTCTCCCAAATCCAAAATGTCCTGGACAAAAAGCGCAACTTGTATCTCGTGGGATCTACATTTTCGTAAATCTTGCTAATTTATAAGCAATAACTCTTGGCTATTGACTTACCTCATTGCCAAACTAACAGTTACACGATCCATGAACCTGTATGAATTGGATAAAATGAAGCTAAGTCTGTGATTACGAGATTCCTTCCTATAGTTACATGTATATGGGTGTTAAATTAGCTATTTTCCAGTCACTGGAAACCTTGTGACTCAGTAGGAAACTTCTTATACATGATTTCTGAATGTGGGACAATTTTTAGACACTAGTTCCTTAAATACGCCAACTAGTATTTGATCGGTACAGGAACTCTCATTAGAGATGTTTGCAGTAAAATGTTTATTCCATCATGTGGGATTTCATTTTTGGGATCGGTTTGGTTGTGATTTGATAATGTGACGGAGACATTCCTTGAAAATGTGGTTAAAAACCTTCGAAGAAAGATATTTAACAAATTGGTCTTTTCTGAATTGCGTATCACTCGTTCTCCTTTATCGTTGTTTTTAGTGAATTACCTATTGCCATATTTTTCTGAACCTGCCTGACATAGGACCAATATACCTCGTGAATTCATGCCTTTTAAATCATGCCTTTAAATCATGTCAAGATTTAAGACCATGGGGCAAGCGCTGGGTATCAGCCAACCGTAAACCAAAGACGCCAAAGGGTCGGAAATATAAAATCCCATCCGACGAATAGCGTTTTCTACTAGTGTGTTTTCCAATTGGCACCATACTAGGGATGGAAAAAATATTCCAATCCGAAATGCTGCCGTCTCTGGTACTCGAGCCCCGGCTTCAGAGTGGAATTTCTCTATTTGCTTCCGAACTAATTCCTTTGGCTTCTGTTACTCTTTTCCGCCTTGGACGGGCAGCATCAATTAGAAATTTAATTCATATAGTATGCTCTAGATTTGTCTTTTGTTTTCCATTATCTCTCTTTTATTCATTATCTATGGACGTCTAGTATCATTTTCTTCCCATTCTAATTTTTCTCTTATACCCTTTGTATCCATTTCTCGTGTAATCTCGAAAAAACAAGATAGAAACCATTCCTCTCTCCTGTCCCGAAGGTCGGCTTAGATATTTCTTCAATTTATCCAAAATACCATTAAGTTTTCGAGCTTGGTACAAATGCAAGCTTTCTTTCTTAATTATCTTACATCGCGGGAGAATCTCGAAAGCTGATTTTCTGTGGTTACTATTTTAATTTGCGTAGGGAAATGTTACACCACATCACTAAGGCCAACTTTAACATAAAGACGCCATCGGCTTCATAATTGGATCTATCTACCAGAGTCTATCGAGTCATTTTAATTCGACAGTGTACGGAGAACAAACATGTTTCAGTGTGAATTTCCTTGTGGAATTCCTCTTACGTCTCCCATTGTAATTCGCTACCGAAAATCAAACCAGCCCAATATTGGCGTACTTCAACAAATATGATCCAATCGATTAATATAAATAGGTTCTCCTTTCATTTTTCCATGTTGTGGACTTATTGTAATCCAAATACCTTTTTATTTCCTCTTACCTATGGCCAGAAGTCGGTAGGTTGACCTTTCATGCTCCGTCATGAGAGTGAAGAAGCCACACACCTTTTTGGTGGCTCGCAATGTATTGATGTAGATTTAATTGCAGATGAAGAATGATAATTATTCTGTCACAGTACTCGCGAGGTCTCTTTCTTATTCATTTATGAGATTCCATATTCATGCTACAATCAAGATCTCACTCATCTTATCATTCTTTATTCAATATAATGAGAGCTGCAATTTTATGATCGTCTCCTAAATGGATCAAAATTTCGTTTTTTACCGTCACGTCCTTAACAGGAGTCAGAATCCACCTCCCATAGCCCATTTTATTTCGTTTCATCCTGGGAAATAATACGATAGTCACCTCTACAGTCGTAAGTTTCAATTTCACCAAATAGGTTTTCGGAATCAATTTCACTAAGCTAAATTGATTTTACTTCTTAGAATGGCTGGTTCCTCGTTACGAAAATGAAAACATTGCTAAAATGTGTTTTCCGTAAAACGTCTTCTGATTTTAAACACTTAATATGCCACAATTAAAAATTAATTACGCAACGCTTAGCAACTACTGAAATGTGATATGTGTCGGCATCCGTTCTCGGGGAACTATGCTAATTAATAAAGCTTCTCCAATATGTCTGCCTAACCATAATATAATCTAAATGATATCTTTCTTAGTTTCCATGCATACCATGCATTTTTCAGGCGTGTACTTGCCCGTTTTTGGAGTGTAAACCAAATTTTGGCGATAATTAACCACTCGCTCCTGCAAAACTCAATTGATTTCTCCCTGCGGTCATTCCTTGTTCATAAACAGTAGTTCTCCACCTCAATACCTTCTCTTCGTTCATCTGTCGTCGCATCCTTATCCCCTCACTTTCTAATGTTCAACTCTAGGAACATCCGTGATATTTTCCTCCAACTGTCGTATACCCTGATGACTTTCCCCTCTCTATGATTGCTGGGTGAAATGTATTCCTGAATAATGACTAAGTTCGTCAGTTCTACTTTTACTTCTACAAGCAATATTATGTCCGTTGCTTGCTCTATATTATTTATGTTCCTTCCTACTTTTTTGTTCAATATTATGAGGGTTATTAGAAAAGTTCTCGGAATGGGATAGAAATAAACAACTTACCTCAGTGAAACTTTTTTATCCTTCGATGTAGTCCCCCTGTGCGCTAATGCACTTCGTCCAGCGATGTTCCAATGCCTTGAACCCATCTCGAAAATTGTATTTCTTCAGGTCTGCAAAATATCCGTCTACTTCGGCAATTAGTTCTTTGCGTGAAGAGAATCTCAGTTCACTGAGAAATATTTTGAGCTTTGGATGAGATGAAATCTGATGGAACCAAATCAGGACAATAAGGCGGGTTTGGCAAGCATTTGTATCTTAGTTCACGTATTTTTGCCATGGCAACAACACTTGCGTGTGAGTAGGAATTATCTTGATAAAAGATGATTTTCTCCCTTGTCAAACCTGGCCATTCTTTGTGTATCTTTTGCTGTAGTTGGTCCAGGATGTTTATTTTCCAGTATTTTTTAAATATATAATATATATTAATTATAATTGAATATTATTTTATTAGATATAAATAGCGATCAAAACCTGGTGATCATTGACAAGAGACTACGATGCAAGAAGATAGAGAAAGAGACACAACAACCCAGATGGAACAAAAAGATACTGGAAGAAAAGAGCGCAAGAGAAAAGTTCACCACAGCCGTTGAAGAGAGGGAAGTAGAAGAAAATAATGGAAATACATGCACTGAAGGGTCGATGGAAAGAAATTTAGAATATAATTCTCAAAGCTGCAGCTCCTTGTGAGTTAGGCGAAAATATCTAAGAAGCCATGGATAACAGCTCAAATGAGAGGTCTCATAGACGAAAGTAGAAAATACAAGAATCCAAGAAATCAGAGCGAAGTAGACCTCTCTAAAATGTTGCGGAATCATGTCATAGAACAGTGCAAGAAGGCAAAGGAAGAATGAATAGAAAGCTGCTACTCGGAAATTAATGACAACATGAAAAAGGGAAATAGCAAGATGGCTTATGAACTAGTGAAGAGTCAATTCGGAGAAAGAAAAATCAAATCGCAAAACATCCGAGTTGGATATGGAAAAATAATAATAGATTCTGACGACTTTGGAAATAGTTGGAAAGAATGCATTGAAGTACTCTATCAAGCTCCAAAACCACTAGATGATGGTTAAATTAAGTTGAAATATGAAAGGATGATAGGTTAAGACGATCGGGATCCGCAGGTATTAAGAAGCGAATTCGTCACAGCCGTGGCAGACCTGAGAAACAAGGCACCAGGGGTTGACAAAATAAACAGAGAAATATTCAAGGCCCTCGGTGTCAAAGGGAAGGATGCCCTCTATAGAATAATCAAAGATAGCTACGACAGCAGAAAGATGCCATAAGTCTTCGAGAAAAGTATAATGATTGCGATACTGAAGAAACAGAAAACAGATAAATGGGTAGAACATAGAGAATTGAGCCTGGTGACTCAAGCATCAAAAATCCTCACTCGGATAATTAACTGAAGAATAGAAGGAAAGATAGAAGGAAACCTCTCAGAAAACCAATTCGGTTTCAGAGAAAACCAAGGAGCAAGAAGTGCAATTCTCAGCTTCAGAATTCTGGCCGAAAAAATGAGATACGTATATAACCCATGATATGTGGCATTCGTGGGCTTGGAGAATGTCTTGGACAACGTCTAATTGAACCAGAGATTCAAGATACCAGAAGAACTTGGATGGGATTACAATGACAGAAGAATTATCCATGACCTCTACAAGAATCAGGTTACAACATTGCAAATCAAAAATGGAAGAAACATAGAAGCTAAAATAAAAAAGGAAGTCGACAAGGATGCAAACTCTCTCCAGCAATATTCAACAAATATCTGGAAGAGGCAATAAAAGAAACAAGAATTGGGTGTCGAAGGGGTCAAAGTAAATGAAGAAAATATCAACATGCTCCGGCTTGCAGATGACATCGCAGTGATGGCGGAAACGTGAGAAAACCTGCAAGTATTTCTAAGTGGTATGGATCAACTACTGGGGAAATGTATTATGAACATCAACAAGAAGAAAACTAAAATACTCGTTATGGGAAGAGAGAAGCTGAATGCAGATATCGCAATTCGAGGGTTGAAACTAGAGCAATTGAAGTTCTTCATCTACCTAGGCAGCAGCATAACAAGGGATGAAAGAATTTCGACTGACATCAAACAAAGAATAGCCCAAGCGAAGAACGCATTCGGGAAGAAGAGGCAATTGCTATGTTCAAAGAACCTAAGGCTGGAAATAAGTAAGCAATTCGTCAAGAATTTTGTGTAGAGCTTGGCGCTCTATGGTTCCGACACTTGGAACATTGGAAAAGTGCACTAGCGAAGAATGGCAGCCTTTGAAACATGGTGCTGGAGGAGAATGCTGAAGATTAAATGGATAGACAAAGTAACGAACGAAGAAGTATGTAGAAGAGCAGAAGAGGATAGGACCATGTGGAGAACTCTACGGCAAAGAAGAAACAGATGGATTGGACAAACATTGAGGCACAATGGATTGATTAGGGATATAATAGAAGGAAAGATAGAAGAAAAGATCACATGAGGAAGACCAAGAGACATGTACATAGGACAAATTAAGAAAGACGCAAAACGGAAAAGGTATCAGGGATTGAAGGAATTAACATTATATAGAGCGGAATGGAGGGGAGAATGTTGGGCAAGCGAGGTAAGGGCAGGAACAGTGTAGGGATGTTGGACGGGATGAAGGGAGGAAAAAAGTACACGGAGATGAAGAGGGACCTGATATAGATTAGTTTGATAGGTGGGGAGTCACAAAATGTTTATTTGATAGTTGTGTCCATCCAAAAACCTAACTTAAACGGTAGATTACCTAATAATAATAGAGCGGAATGGAGGGTTACAATAAACCAATCCTAGGATTGAAATAATGATGGTTATCCAATTCCACTGTTAAAATTTGGTATGCCTGTTCTGATGACATCCCTACAGCTTCCGCTAATTTCTGGGCATTGGCACATTTTGCCGGAAACACTATGCGGATCAGCATCTTAGCAGTCCCGATTAAACTTGAACTCGTTTTCTCACTTAGCAATGATTGAATATGAAGGATCAGATTCCCGCAGAGTGTTCTGAAAGCCTAAATTTCCCTTGTTTTCACACCTTTCTTTACGAAGTATTTAATCACTCCTCGACCCTCAATTTTTTCCATCTTCAGAAATCACTACACGGGAACAACAAAATAGAGGCGTCCGCACCCGAGACCACTTCCGAGAGTTTTGAGGCGTCACGTGTTTACTCATAAAGGATTACCTATCACTAAACACGTTCGAGAAACGCGATAACATCTGATGTTGATTCCGAGAATCTTTCAAAGTGCTCTCATATTTTTTATCAACGTTAAATGATCCAGTCATCACAATAAGACAATGTTAAAAGCAAATCATTTCCGGAAAGTGTAAATATAACCATAAACCATAAACACAGTAATCAACCCGAAGGTCGGTTTAGTAGGTGATGGTAGAGCTCACCCGTGTACCAAGCCCGACGGCGTGTGAATATTCACACATCAGGGTAGGGGGGCCAGTTCCTTTCCCTGTGCCGGTTATGGTTTCCAGGAAGATCTGGTACCCGAAAAATCAACTAGCTTGGGTGGAGCTGCAGGTGCCCAGAGTGCCTTTTCCGGGAATCGAACCCGGGACCCTCTGGTCAGTAGTCCAATGCTCTACCCACTAGACCACCGCGACCCACGTAAATATACTGATAAATAATAAATAATTGTTATGTATACTTAAGAAATAGATACTTTCAAGTTAAATTCCATCAATTTTTGCCCATAATCCTAGAATGGAAAGATTCAGAAAAATATATTCAAGACCAAAAATCGCCTGCCATTCAACACGAAACTTCTCGTACTTGTTAATATCTCAAGAAATAATGTAATGGTACCAATAAAATATCTACAGCGGCGTTAACATAAATATATAAAGAAAATGTTGGTACAAATAGGGTATAGGTTCTGTTAACATATGCTCCATATTCAAGGTCAAATACAAATAGATCCAATTGATCCAAACCAATTAATACACAACCTCGCCATGCACACACATCACAAATAAGGTCATAAAACGGAGGAAAATCGTCAATATTAAATTAGCGATTTTGTTCCTAACCCGAAGAAGTATTATTTAAAATAAATGGATTCATATATTAACAAATATGGTATGGCGATGAACTTCGTATCTAATTATCTCTGAAAGTTGATACGATTTTTCCACTACTCTTGCACAAACTCGTGATTTGGATAATTCGTGCAAGTTTTCCGGATGCTCGGTTTACATCAGAGAGTTATATAATAGAAGGGGAAAATTAATTTCAACACTGCGTTAGAGGTTCAATTTATTAACTCTTATCTAATTTAAGTAATTGCTAAACATTGATTAAGGTATAACATCCACCCAAAATTTGCAGTAGAAAGTTATCCATAAGCTTCATGTCCCTCGCTTCTTCCATTGTTTCCCCCAAAACAACCCATTGGATCAATACCTATCTGGCATATCGGTCATCAGGTAGGCACTCGGAATAAGAAATATGAAAATATTTGAGAGCCACTTAGGGGACATCGGCGATTGGAGCTATTTTTATTGAAGGGGAAGTTTTTCTATTACGATGGTGATTTGTTTTTGTAAAACTTTTTTCATGGTGTTGTCTACCTTTCTAAATTCTAATTTTGAACTCTTGGATTAGAGCTATTATCAAGTTAACAAATTTAATTCACAAAGCTAGAAGCTCAACATTACGAAACTTTCTTGTTTTATTCAACCACATTTCGTTTTACAAAGTTTTAATAAAAGGTACAACCACAGCCGTCTTCAATTGCAAAATCATTCAATCAAACATAAACGAAAATTATATGACGCAACTTAGTGTACTTTAACCAAGTCACTGTTTTATAAATTCTATTATAAACACCGATGGATCGTTAGCTTGTGTATTAGTTCACCAGTTAACTAAAGTTCCAGACTCGTGGACCAGGAGTAGGCTCGCGACCGTGGCAAAAGAGCTTCGGTAGCCCTGTAACATGACATGATTACTTGAGCGAAATTATATTATTCTGCAATATGATTTGGGATGTCCCAAAATCATCAATCTGATTCACCTAACCAAAATAGCAATAGGAGTAGAAAGATAAAGGAACTTTTCTAAACATTACCTTAAAAGATGTATCCATTGCAAGAGTAAAACATATAATTATGAATAAACTGCCAGGATTTGATTATTTTAGGACAAAAACATGGAATATGAAGATAAAGAAGCCCAATTTGGTAATTTATGATTAAATTCAGCTAGTAAAATGCACATAAGAAGTCTCGTCAGCATTTCAAGCAAAATCATTCATCTGTAACTCCTCCTGTAAAGTGCGCATAATGGGAATTTTTTCAATTATACGTACATTATATTGGGTATAAAATGATATATGTGCACTCTGTTACTACGTATAAATACCTCTCCATGTATTTAGAACAGACATGAGTGCTGTCGATTTATCAACGGAAAATGGTGACGGCAGATATTTCCATTTCGTTATAGATATTATCAATGAATTTTCATCTCATCTCTAATATTTTATCGGTGGGGAGACCAGGTGGGGAGGGCTGGGATTCTAACGATGGGGCTCGGGCTTTATTTTGGGCAATTTTGGGCAATTAAATCAACTTGAATGAATGTATTTGACAATATTATTATTGTTCTCTCATCATAACTTTTTAAATTACACTTAGAAAATTCACCACCGGCCTAAAGGTAAGCACCTCTTTGATTATCAGCAGTCCATTCCTGGTTTATCAGCAGTCCATTTTCCTTACAACAGAAACGACGAGCTGCATTACGCATTGTTTCCCTATACACCAATTCAGGTGATCGTTGCATACCCAATGTATTTGGCTTAGTATTTGAAATGCATTAATTCTATCTCATCTAAGAAATATTGATTCCTAAAACTAGCAAAAGTATAAAATTTCAAGAATCTTAGTTGGATATCCTAAAATTTCAAATCGTTGAAACTCTCCCGTACAAACTAAGATGCTTCCAGTTTAGGATCTAGTTTTAGAAATTACAAAGGACATTAAATAAAACTAATCTGTTTTAAATTTATATCACGATGATGTTCATGCAAACAGATTGATAATCATATTGCGAAATAACTTAGCCATCCAAATAAGTTATTTATGACTCTCAATTCGGTTCCAGTAATAATTGACATGAGTTGTCTTCAAATTTTACTGAATTAAGTTCAGAAATTTAAAATTTAAGAGCAAAATATTTAGAATCATTTTTGGAAATCATGATTTCTCTCACGCTCCACTAAGCTTCATTTATCTTTCCAAACGGTTCCAATATCTTTGCTTTTAAGCCCAGCGTCAATTTGCATGGAAAAATTTGGAGGAATCACGTATTTAACCAAGCATAAATGTTTATCTCTAATTGACCCAAGAAGTAGAAATGGGGTATCTCGAAGTCTCTTTTCATAGCAAAGATGTCAACTGGATAAACTCATAATGTCATAATTCAGGGACTTTCAATTGTTAAACGTACCATAATTAAAGTTTTATCACCTCATTAAACCGATAGTGATGACGCTTCGTGCACCACGTGAACACATTACACCATAATTCGTTATATTGGCAACGAAGCAAGTCATCATGTGGCTAATAGGATCTCAAACATACCCTTGGGTCTCGTGCTCGCACTTCACTCTCGGATTTAAAATTTTGCAGTCGGTTAGAAGTCTTGCAATGCCGGTACACCATCATCTTGTAGCAGATAACGCTAAAAAAATACATAATTGAAACTCCACTATCACTTCTGTAAACAATATTCTACTTTGAAATTTTATAAAATTATATTAATCACAAAGTTTTTTTAAATTTTCCAAAGGACCTCACTTGGTATCGGATAATACTGTGACACTGAAAACGTGATTAAATTATCCATCTGTCAAAGTATTTTCTCAGGTTGCAGAAAAATCCTACAGGCGGTGAATTTACCATACTTTCCATAAACAAGAAGAAAAGAAAAATTTTTGAATCCGCCGGAAATTTCTACAAATATTGGTGAATAGAATTAGAGTCGTAAATAAATGCATTTCAAGGTCTGTGCCAAAAGTAGTATGACTTATTTTTTCCCGGATAGAAGGACAACCGGCGGCGGTTTCTCTGGCTGGGTTCGAGGGATGGGAGTCTTAGGAAAGGCTCGAGACTGGTGGCGGTTGGCTCCCAGCCTTTGCGAAGTGAGGGTCGTACGTTTGTGAAACCTCTATAACGGGGCCTCGTAACGATCCGTCATAAACCGGTAGTTGGAATAGCGCTACGCCATTATATTTTGCAAGAAACTGGTCAAAGACGGGAAAGAGACTCTTGATGCGCTCAAGGCAGCTTATGATGATAACGCCATGAATAAATAAGGTGTTTTTGTGTGGCACAAGTTGTTCGGGAGGGAAGAAAAGATGTTGACAACGTTCTGGACGCCCTTCGTTCTCAAAAAGTGACGAAAAGCTCGCAAGACTGAAGGCTTTGTTGGACAGGTATCACAGATTAATTGTTTGCATGGTTTCTGATGAACTTGGCACCCCTAAACGTGATGTCCATCGACTTGTTAGCGAAAACATGGGCATGAGAAATGTGTGTGCGAAGTTGGTGCCACGAGTGCTCTCGGAAGGAACCTCGCAAGCGGACCTGCCAAGAGCTTCTCGACCATGTCAGTAAGGATCCAAATTTTATAGACCCCACCAAACTTCTTCCTCTTCCCCCGCCTCAAATCCGTGCTCAAAGGACGTCACCACGCCTCGATGGAAGCGTTACAACAGGCCGTGACGAGGGATCTTAGCAGCATTTAGGACGTTGCCTTCCAGAAGACTTACGAGGCGTGGAAAACCCACTGGCAGCGATGTGTGGACGGACAAGGGTACTATTTCAATGACTCAAGTGGATGTATTAATTCTGGCCATACATAATTGTAATCAACTCAGCCCTACTACGCTTGGAACAGACCTTGTACTATATTTAGGTAAAGATGAGAAACACAAGAGCGTATTGCATACAAACTAGAAAGATTCAACATGAGCAACTATTCACAGGTTTATGATTAAGAAAATAAAAAATCATTTAAGATTTAAGAAAACATTTCCCCTCAAAGTCTTCACTGCGAAAATACATAGAAGAATGGAAGTGTTGCTCCACCTTAGAGGCAATAAACGAAAGTCAGATAAATCTGGCTTCAGGTGTTACTCGGTTAAATTTTGATATATCCATAATAAGACTGCTTTTTAAATGGTAACACTACAACTTACTCCAACTATGGTTTCCAAATTTTGTGTAATAATCAAAGTGATAAACATCACGGTTTCGAGCACATATAAACCCCATTTAGAAGGGGGAGAAGGATATATATTCGGGGTTCGGGTAGATATTTCTTAGTATCGGTCTGACAGGACTTCAGTCATGCAGGAAAAGATAAAACAAGGGAAAAGAACAATTGAAAAGGATAAAAGCACAAGCAGCAGTAAAAGGTAAAAGCTAATGGAAAGTTTCAAAAAATAAAACTCAAAGACGATCGATAGAGTTATGTCAAAAAAAGGATAAACAACACAAAACCTCAACACTGAATGCCATCACAAATTAACGTTACTATTCAATGCGTTTGCAAAGTCATCTTAATTTTCAACAAAGAAGACTGTGCAAAGGATGCAAAATTAGTGCATATTACACTGTGATTAACAATTTCATTTAATTCTAAAAATCAAGTTTTAATTCTCTCGTCGTAAAACATAAAACTTATGGACCCAAATCCCTAAAATCCTCCTCAATCATGTGCCTGGCGAATTTTTTTACCTCGTGATTGTTGCATTCTGTGTGTTTATAATTCAGACAGTGATTTTCCTTTCTCCAAAAAGAAGATACTCGTATAAGACAGTTCAATAGATTTGTTCCTCCAATTTGTTGTGATGTTTATATTCATATAGAAGGTAAACATCACAGCACCCGTTAAATAAACTTAACCTTGATGTAGGAGACTAAATTGACGTTTCTACTTCGCACGGTTCGCAATTAAATTAAAAGTATATTCAATAGTACAAAATATGCTAAATATACCCACTATCTATCGTATTCATCCGTAAACTTGACGGATTTTTCCGTCCTTATAGTGCCTTCGCTTTTCTCTACCTCGCACAAATACTATATTTTCCTCCCTTTGCATGCTCTCAAAATTCTCGCATAGCGTCTCCCGCCACGCTTTTGTCAAAGTATTAGTTTCCCACTTGTTTATTACATATATCTTTGTACTACCATCTGTTTAATTCTGTGTTTACATTTTTCCATTCCTTCTCTCGTCTCACATCCTAAGCACCTCGTCTGTGCTCCATTGTTCCCTTGCTCTTTTTTTATTAACTGCTCCTTTAGTTCGTTTGAAGTTTCATTATTTCTTTCTTAATATTTTCCATTTTCTTCTTTGTAGCCGTCTTTGCGTCTTCACTCATACTTGTTCTACTGCCCCCTGTTGCTCATTTCTTTCCGTCCCGGTTTATAGTCCTGCATTTCATTTCCTCATTAAGTATTCCCAGTTTTATCCCCACCAATGTGACGGTGTAATCCATTACTACTAGGATACCGTAAAATCTGTGCACGCCGTCTCACAGACGAGAATAAACAGCGCCGATTTCACAACCTCCTTATTCCCCCGATCTTGCACCTTGTGATTTTTATTTTTTTCCTAAAAGACACCTTAAGGCTAATCATTAAACCTCGGACGAAGAGGTGAAGGCAGCTGTCAAGTTCTGGATTCGAGAAGAGTCGGAAGAGTTTCTCAGTGACGGAATGAAAAAAATTGTTACGCGTTGAGAGAAATGTGTTTGTCTTAACGATGACTATGTTGAAAACATAAATACATGATTTTAAAATCTAAGAATTGTACTTTAATATACTTTTCGCCCGATCTTGCTGTTTGTTTTTGTTCGCGCTTAACAAGCATTACTTTTCACTCTACTCCCGTATGTCTATCGTTGCGTCTTGAGCCAAGTGTTCGTTGTGATATAACCTGGCTCTTGCAGAGTTTTCGCTTCATTTCAAATTGTAGGGGCACAATAAAAGCTTTTACGTTAGTACCCAAGTATTTATGTTTTTTACTGGAAGTTATTAAATGCTGTCCTTCTCTCCGGCCAGGCAAATGTAAACCATAGTGATGAGTAGAATGCAATGAGCTGTTTAACTTAGATTTTGTTACTTGTTTGGGCAAGAGATTTTTCTATTCCCAACAATAAAACATTTTCAAGGGGCTTAAAAAAAATATTTCCTCATTCGATGGTGAATTGAATTCCATAGGCGGAGATGTGATGGGACATGTTACTGGGCATTTTTTATTTGAGATTAATTATTGTTTATCGATTAAATATCTTTTTTTAAAATTCTCTCCCTTATAACACCAAATTTAGGAATCCTCGGGGAAATGTTAATAATTTTTTCTGCATTATCGTATGCAAAATCATAATTAAATGAATTCTTGCTCTTCTCTTATACAAACCCCCGAATTCTCTGGTATCTAAGTTAATGGTGAGAAGGATTTTGTATTTTTACCTCCTGAAACAACCCCAAATATCCACAGATGACGCGTGGATACTCGGCATAAAAAGTCTCCACGGAAAAAAGAAACCTCTTTTGAGTTTGAGACTTCTATTACGTATTACTTTTGACTGCACAGCTTACTAAAGTAAAATTCATATTTTATAAGGACGGAAAACTTATATCGTTACATTAAAGAATATTAATCAGGTATAATTCTAAAGTAATTTTTAAGAGATCCTCTGCTGACTGATTCAGTTGACTAAATATTAGGGGCCAATTTCACATTACCAAACCAAAGCAGACGGAGAACCCGAAAAAAACACAACGTTGCTTCAAATAAGTGCTGGGAAATTTTCCAGCAGAAAGAAAATTATCTATTAAACGTGAAGGAACAAAAAATTTGCGCAATTTTAGTATTACCACCGATAGCACGGTCTATAAAAATTAATACGGTCACATGCTAACAATGACATTCTTTGTAACCCACACTCCGAAAGAAATAAGTGAGAAGAGTAGTAGTATGGGAGGATGAAAAAGAACAATTCCTTTTCCCCTTATCTGATAAATGCGGATAATCACTGCTAGATACTTGGTGACTCAACGACAATTTTTGCTCTTTCCAGAGAGATGGGGTAAAAGCTAACCTCCAACGTTTACCTCTCGAGTTAAATGTACTCGGTGCTTAAATAGAGAGTTTGAGGAAAGTACAAACTGAAATAATCCTAAATGCCAAAATGTATTACAAAGCTCTCTCCTAGATTAGCAGCAACAACAAAAAATTTTTTTTCTCCTAGTGTTTACAATGTGTGTACATTTATACTGCAGGTAAATTTAGCTTCACACATGCTATTTGATCCTATCTGAAGTTCAAAATTTAGGGACGCCGTTTTCCCTTAAGAACTTGAAATTTTTACGAATCGACTTGACCAGGCAACGTTTTTCATCTAGCCTAATAGGCTGTGGGTAGTCATCGTAAATTCTTGGATAATTAGCGATTTCAGATTCACAGCACCGTAGCTATTGTAATATTGACCACTCAATTTCTTTTTGGTGATTTATTTTTGCTCCCATTCAGGAAGTCCTCACGAGTAGCCTTTATTAGGGCAAATAAACCAGTATCTCAATTTTAATTTTTTAATAAAAGGAAAATAAATAGTTGCCTAAAATCAATGTTCAGTGAATGTAATGTATTTCTTATGTGCGAATATTTTTGTTATTTATAATATTGTATTTTTTAAAGTAGGTGTCGGTAGGTAGGCAGGTGGATAAAGTGGGTAATAACTGAACAACGACACATTTATTTGCCTCGAAACACAACCTGATATCCAACGGTGCAATAAACCTTTCTTCAATCAGGCATACTTCCTCCCTTCCTTCCATAAATCTGTTGAAAATACCCTTCTTATTCCTAATATCCTTTCTCATTTGCCTCTCTCATTCTTCAATATTGAATCGCCAATCAAAAGGTTTGCATCTCTCTTCCTTACCCCCTTTCGATATCTCCCAACGGTACCGTTTCCTCCAAAGGTACTCCATTTGTTATCCTCTCCGGGCATTCGACTTTTTAAATCCTCCTTCACACCCACATTTCAAAACCTCCAATCTACGCCCAGCATCTAGCTTCACCACCCAAGTAACCGACTGTACAAAACCCCGCTCCATATTAACGTTTCAATAATCCTTTCTAAAAGCATGCTTACTTAACGTCCCTTTTATCAACTCTCCCCTTCTCATGGAAGATACTTTGCCTATCGCAATTCTCGTTCCTCTGTCCCTACTGTTATGACCATCTTGGTCCAAAACACTGCCTGGATAGGTAAAATGTTCCTTCAACACTACTTTTTGCTATCCTATTTTAATATTTATCTCAGCCATGAGCTTTGTCGGAAACTCTAATAATTCTTTTGATTACATTGATTCTCATTCCATACCTATCACAATAATTATGCAATCCGATCAGTAATGCCTGTAATCCCTATGCAGACAGACTACACTAAAACTTGATCATCTGCTAATCTAATTGATTTTATGAATATTCAACCACCATTCATTTACATCCCCAAATATTCTCATATCTTTTTCATCATTTCCTTCACCTATAAGTTAGAAAGCATGATAGTAAATGGATTGATTGTCCTTTTTTCTAACACTATCCATCTCCACATTCCAGCTTCCACTTGCATAAGATATGCACAGGCTACTTATAAGTGCCCATCCCTCAAATCTAATTCTATTTTCTGCAATACATTCATCAACTCTACCCAATTTATTCTATGGAAAGCCTTCTCGACTCATGCGATACAAACATAAATATTTTTATTGTAGTCTCCCTCTCAATTAATGACATAACAAATTCAATTGCGTGCCTCTCCCTTTTCTGAAATATAACTAGTCATCCCCTATTATTTTCCCGCCTCTCTGTGTTCTTTTAATGATCCTAAGCTGTCTGCGAAATAAAACTTTTTTGTCATAGTCTTCAAATATAGCTGCCTTTTCATTTTTAGGATGGGTAAAAACAGATCAGACGAACTTCCGGCTCAATTCCTCCCCCAAAACTAGCTACAACTTAGTCCATTGCTTCTACGTTCTCCTTAATCCTAAAGTAGTTGCGAGGGAATTTTATCCATTCCCACGGACTTTTCCAACTCAAATCCCTTAAGACCGTTCCTGTCTCCGAATCTGGTTTTTCTGGATCTAAGCTTCATGTAAAACTGAAGAAAAATAAAATAAAAAATTTCACAAAAATAACAATTAAGGTTAACTAAATTTCTAGATATATAAATAGTTACACAGAATTTATTTACACTGCACAAAAATAAAAATTCTTTTCATTAGAAGTAGTAAGTGATCCCATTTTCACCAAAATTTGTTCTTACACCCAGCTTTCCAATGTCATTGACCTTGCATGTTTAGGCATGCTTCACTTTGCAATTTTTATGACACCCTTTCAGCCCATTGGGTCCAATAAACGTTATTTTCATTGGAATTATTAAGATTTATACATAAACATATATGTATATAGAAAATCAAGTTCAATATTCATTTTATTCTACACAAATCGGTCATTTCTCCAATGAATTCTCATTTCTTTAAAATTACACGTTTCAACAACAAAATAATAGTAAAAGGAACTTAGAAACCTCTTTATATTTTCTTGTCGACCAGTTGATAATATTTTCAATTTAATGGTTTAGAACCAGTTTTCTCTGCTGAGCTTATTTCTTCAAATACCTTTATACAATGTTCCATTATGTCAATGAGTACTCATAACATACAAATGAAGAGATCCAGCCAAATTTGTGCTATTTGGCATTTTGTAAGATTCATAACTACACGATCAGTCTTTACTTTACAGCATACCTACCCTAGCATACCATTGTTTACCTCGCAACCCTATCATTTCACCGATATTGTTTGGAATGTGGACCATTTAAGGGCGCTTATACTGCAATTCTGGGCCAACCCGGAATACCGGTGCTCGATGGGGCCGAGCTTCGGACACTTGAGTCCTCGAGGAAGGATTGTTCCTTCCGTTGGACAAGCTCGCCATCCCATTGACTATCCCGCGTGCTCCAAGGGTGCGTGGACGGCCGATGTTGTTGGCTTTATGTGGACGCTCACGCTGTTGCAGGTGGAGGCGGCGTCGGAGGCGAAGGAATGCCTGGGCGGCGTGGAGGCAGCGGCCGAGGGCAGCGTGGCCGAGGAGAGTGAGGCGGAAGGCGGAGGGGCGAGCGAGGAGGACGAGGGCCCGAAGGACGAGGAGGACGAGGAAGAAAAGGAGGGAGGAGTGCCCAGGCACACACCTCGCAGGGCACCACACCCCCTCGCCAACAGGTATTACCACCAAAAAAAACATTTCCTCCACCCCGCATGCAGGAATTAGAACCCCGTCTCACGTGGACGGGTAGTTTATAATTAGATCGCAGGGATCGGAATAGTGGGGTGGCTAATGTACCGGCTTCCCACCCTGGAGGCCCGGGTTCGAATCCTGGAAAAAGCAGATATTTTCCAGTGGTATCTCGATTCCTACACGAGGTGCCTTGTGAAATGCACTTCACTGAAAAACTCAACTGAAAAGCACGTGTGTGAGTACGCCGTCCGTCCGATGGGACGTTAAACTGGACTCCTTGGCGCATATCGTTAAGAGTAGGCTCATGCCGACACCTGTTTCTCTCCACCCTACGTACTTTCCCATCCACTCCTAATGGCGCAAATGGCCTTAGCTTTCGGTCGTCTCCCCTCAGTCTATTACTACTACCAATAAGGTCGCGAGGAAAATAATCTGATGCCGCAACTACAGTAATTAAACGAAGTTTGGTTATGAAAAGGAGAGTGAGATAGATAGGAGTGGTAGGAGTGGATAGTAGGAGTGAAATGGATAGAGTGAGCTCGCGCGAAATCTTGTTCCGCGAATGCGCAGAACGTAACGTCACAGGGGGTGTTGCACTGCGTGGAAAGTCGAGAAAAGGGACGGATGGGAATGGGAGCGCATGGTAGACGGGGTAGTCACAATATCAATTCAGACACATAGATCTAGTTTCTAAGTTACGGTCCAATTGAAATCACCGCGGAGTACGTAGGTACAACACGCAAACTCCCTACCGTTCGCGCGCCAGCGGCCAGCCATCTTTGAACGATGTTTCAAAAGTGTTCATATAACTACAAAAATTAACAAATTGTATCCATTATAGTTGGAAACGAATTCCGTGTTTGTTATTTTCTGCTTATTTTGACCCCAGAGTTCACGAGGTCCCATCGATTTTCAGCAACATGGTTTAATATACTCTGGTGGAAAATCACGGTGACATGATATCATTCGTCATTATTGGCAAATTACACGCTGCCCTTTATTCCATCAAATTTTATTCTGTATAAAAGTCTGTTAGGCTTCTTTTGTTTATCACAATACAACTTGGTCCCATATTCCGTACAGTTGCATCAAGTTGCATTAGGCCCAAAGTTATGGAATTATATGAGGTCAAATTAATCAGTACGGGGTTTGTATAAAAAGTCTGCCAGCGGGTTTTCTACGACTCATAGACTACCTTGTAGGCGGATTCCGGAAGCTTCTTTTACGGCTCCTTGGGTCCCGTGGTGTTGTCCTTTAACGGAGGATTTCACTTTCGGGAATAGTGAATCGTCTACTGGTGCTAAGTAGGTACTGTATGAAGCTTGCGGAATCGTCGTGATGTCGTTTTTCGTCAGGAAGTCGGTTACCTTAGAATCTCAAGCGCTCAAGACCTTCGGGACGAGTTCCACGCAGATCTTTCGCATCGCCACATTTATGGTGTGATAATGGTGTTTACTGTCACTTTATCAATATCAATACGATCTGCGATCACGCTTACACTTAACCGAAGGCCTGCCTTCAACATTACGCGCACAAATGAGGGAAACATTTTTACCGATTCTTTTTATACAAATCTTTCAGAAAACTGGGAACAAGAATACAAAATTTATTTTTAAATAATACCAAAGAAAAAAGCATCATATTATTGTAAGTAAAAGTCCGCTTGTGAGTCATCATACAGGGATCACCAAGGCGTAACTCCCTGGCTCACGGAGGTAGGAATTAACACTGGTCACATCATCCCCCTCCTGCTCGCCTCCGCATCCTGTCACGGCATTACCGGAGGCAGAGTGAGCGGCACATTTCTTAGGTGGCAAAGAAGACACACGCTCATTGTAAAGAAAGGTTGATTGTCTCTATATTCTATCACACAGAACCGACTACTAGATGCAGTAAGTTGTAGTACCCTAAGCAGATCAGTTTCATTGCCATTTGCTGCGTAGCGTAACAATATTTCGCAGGAGTAAACTCTTTATAAACTAAGCGCTCTGTATTGTAATTAAAATGTTCAGATTAGGGGGCCAATTAATATCACTGTGCCGCCTGTCATTTCTAAAGTTATTTATGCACAAAAAATCATACACCTTGATAGACTATTGAGGTATCCAGAATCACCCGTAACTCATCCCAGGCTCAAAGGTCAATGGCCGAAGAGTGTACTAATATAGAATACCAAACCCTTATTTGATCTTTCACGTAAAACATTATCGTAGGTCCATGCATTTGTTTAGCTTTATTTGAACCCGTAGCAAATACTATATGTACTTCGAATAAGCCTTATAATACTATTGTGACTTCGAATAAGTAATATGGACTGTTGTGGCGATAGATAAATAGTTTTGAGAGCAATAGTTTCATTTCGTCTTTAGAAGTGATTGCTGCTAACTTTCTGTCATTCACGCAAAACAACTTAACAAGAAAAAAAGAAGACAACGACTGAGTCTTAAGAGTTGATGACACATGTCGCTACGTAGTTAAGTAATTGATGATTTCGGCTCAACCGAATTATAAGTTGAAATAACTTTGCAAATTACACTAAAATTTTTATTTTTAATTGATTTTAATTGAATTCGTTGCAAAGCCACATCATCAGGTGATGACCGAGAAAAATAAAGAGTGCAGTGGTATCTGCAAAGCTAGTTTTTATTTCTTTTACTGTGAAGGACCTCCACCAAGTAACACCTCAGACAGTGTCTTATCTGAAAAATACGTTTCTATTCAGTTTCTCTCAATTTTAAGATGAAACAAAAACTCTGGCGTTGGCATTAAGGCATGAAAAAAAATTAATTTAAGCTTAATTACATTTGCAATAATAATTTAAGTTAATGTTTAGATTGATTCAGTATTTTTTTCAAAGAACCGATCTTCGGACGGATGTTTTGTTACAGAACATCATGTCATATTAATTTTTTAGATTCCAAATCTCTGAGGAGATATCGCTGCAGGGTGTTTTCTAATATCCGATGCTTGAACGTAAATTCCGTGTAGCGATATCATTTATTATTTCTTCAGATAATCAGAAAATTATAACATGGTGAAAACACTTAAACGTTGAAATGGTTTACATTTGCATGAAATGTTGCACTTCATCTTCTACCAATTATAACATATATTAGTACGAAATGGTAATGCTTAATCATGCACATGTAACCGCTGATAAATGTATTTTCCCAATAGATGACCCTCAGCGAAAGCTGAATTTCATTTTTTCACGAAAAACGCTAATTTTAACATGAAAAAGGCAAAATGAAGATTTTAACAACAGTTATTGGGCATATCTTCAGGTCATTAAAAGAGATTGCTAAATGTTCAGACCGCAGTCATTTGATAAGTATATTATTTTAGACATCTCTCTCTATGTAATACGCGTTAATGCACGTAGACTTTAAGGATGGAATGTGTACGAGGGATTATCGGAAACAGATAGTGATAAATATTAAAGGATTGAGCAAAAAAAAGCATTGAGTTAAAAGAGGTCATGTGAAACTCGAGAAAAGTATTCTTCGATATTAACAACACAACAATTACACTTAGCACAAATAAAATTGCCGTTAATTCGACTCAGTGTAAAACTATTAACTCATGATTAAATATGGTCATTTAGTCCACAAACTTTCTCGATGTCCTTCCATAAAATTTCGCGCAGAAAATACGCTATGAATATAAACATATTTTTTGTATTTATAATAATGTTTCTAGCCTTATTTCATAAATAATTATCATTGCTAATTTTTAGTCATTATTTAAGTTTCAAGTGATGACTTTGCGCATCCAAATGATACTCGTCGAGGGCATTACTATTTATGAAATATCAGATCTTAAGCTGAGTAAATGGAATTTGTTATTTTTTTGCTGTAAAAAATCTGGGATTTCATTTATCTGGTGCTTACAAGAAAAGTAAAAAGGATATTGCGCCTTAAATATGCCAAACATATGGGGTGTTAATAAGAAGAGATTAAAACATATTTTCATAGCATACTTGTTACGTCTATTATGGGACATACTGGGAGGGTTTATTGATAAAAAAGAGCATAGATTCCGAAAGATGAAACATATTGCGCTTTCGATTTTACGATGATTGGTATCGGGTGATAGTAATTTTCAGGTTGTTTTGATATGACCGGATTTTTAAAAGACATTCGACAAAGCACCTCATGGGACATAAATATCCAAGTTAAAAGCCTATAAGACGTACTGTAATGTTCCATTCTATATCATATAATTCTTAAATTGTCTCGAACAACGTATCACTATTGACGGTACAGTTGGTAATATTTTGTTAGGTTTTCCCCAAAGAAGTAGCATAGGGTCACATATATTCATATTGATAATGAACGACATTAACAGCATAATAACAGTAAGACTAAGCCGTTTGGTGACGACGCAGTAATGCATAAAGATATCAGCAACCGGTCCAATAATAATGCATTGTCTCCGGACGTAGGTAAAACTCAGGAATGGTGCAAAGTATGCCAATTAGAAATTTTTTGAATGTTTTTCCGTGAGCTTTTCAAAAAAATTCTCACCACTCTATTTAGGCCATTCATCAAAATAGAATAACAAGTGTTTTAGATAAAAAGTTTTTGAAATACCATGTATTAATCTTAACAATGATCTCTCACGGTGTAAATATAAACGGTGAATATGCAGCGAAGCGAAATAAAAATTAGGTTGTAGGTAGGAAGGTGTAGGAAGGTAAATACTGATATGACGCACGATGAAAAAATGAATAATCTTTGATAATACTCGCTTGTTGGGACTCACCATTAATGTTTCAAGAAATTCCACCTATAAATGAAGTACGTTTTATGGCTATCTCTAACGACTATTATCTTCTAAGCATCGGGATACTTTCTTTTGTTTGCCCTATATTATTTCGTTAATTTCTTCCTAGTTTCTGCCTGTCAACATGCTATCTAAAAAACGTATTCTCTTCTTTCTTCCCCACTTATCTAACATACTTACTCACTACCATCACATCTTTAAACGTCCCATCCCCTCCAATATATACTCCACCCACTTATTCCGGCTTTTTCGGATAATCCCCAGTAACATCCTCTCTTCGCCCTTTACTTGTAGTATTAAGTTAGCATTGGAAATAAAAATTAAGTAGACATAGTAAAAGAACTAGAATTCGTACACCGTAGGGTGGAGAGAGTTATTAAAAGAAGTCCTAACAAAAGCAATAGGATGACTACAATATTTGAAGCATTTAAGTGGGAGCCAATCCAGAGTCGAAGAATAGTTTATAGGCTGAATATCTGCAGTAAATATGAGACAGGTAAATTTTCTAAAAAATAGAACATTTTGAAAACTTCATTTAATTATTGTAAACAATGCAACACATTCAAGATCAGGGAGAGATATATTGCAAAAAGAAGTTTTAAGGCGTCTTTTTTTCTTAGGATCCTAGGAGAATAGCGTCTACAACTCACATCCGCTCAACAATCAAGAGCATCTTAGGTATACCATTGACTTTATATTGAATTTATTGAATTTATAATTGCTTTTTCTTCTTTCCATTTACATAGCTACGGATCCTATGCTAATTACTATTATCTGTTTTCGAAGGGTGTAGGTATTCTTTCCTTTTCTCCCGAGATAAATCATCCTTCTCTTTATTTTCTTTCTTATCAACTATACATACCTGTATTTTGAGGATTGCAATTTTTTTCTTCGCTATCATGATTTCTCTACTAATGGTGATAGTTTCCTTTCCACGAATTTTATGCGCAAAAATGTTTTAATTTATTATTTAAATGAAAATACTTTCGAGTGAAGTCTCTATGCACGGTAAATCATTGCTACTTTTCGCATGTTATGCATATCTGAATCAGTGGGAATCAAGCAAGGAAAATGGTGTATTCGAGCACACTTGAGAACTAGTTCATTGAAAAGTAAACTGAGTTATTTGAAGCAAATAATCCTGAAACTGTCAAATTGGCCACATTGTATAACAAGCAAAAGGCAGTGATCATCAAAATGAATAGATAATTGTTTAAAAACCATGGCACATTTCTTTTATCGATGAACAGGGGTGAAAGAGTAGCAGAGGACGACGTGATTTGTAACGCTGTATACTGCCAAAATGATTCGAATTTCAAATAAACTTAAAATTTTAGCGAAGTTAGAATTAAAAGATTCGCCATTTTTGTTTGCTGACCACAATACACTGTGCAGAAACTCCAAATATGACATACTGGCGGACTGGCTAGGACAGTTCAGCTTCGCTGAGAGTCGAGGGGCCAAGAGGTTATCCACCCCAGCAAACCCCAAATGAACCAGCACCCTGCCTCCATGGGCAACGTGGAGAAAAAATCTGTTCCTTAGGTAGCAGATGAAGCGGATTTTACGGTATAACAGGCAAAAAGAGTCGACAGGACTCTCTTTGTCAATATAATGCAAATTCTCCGGGAGATGCACCAAATAAACTATTGTTAATTTTAATAATAGCAGCAAGTATCTTATCATTCCAAAAATAATTTCCTGCGTCAAGGAGTTTTTTAGATTTTCTATGGTATAGACGAATTTTTATAGCACACAGTGAATGACATTTATTCAGGTTATCCCAATATCTCTTCCCTTAAGCCCGCATATATAGTTACTTATTTTGTTAGTTGAAGCTGCACACTGAAAAATCACCGTGTGGTAGGCAATGTACATGAGAACGTTCGTAGTTAACAATTTCGGAGGAACAACCTGGATTTTTCGTCGCACAATGTTGCGTAGGGAATAAAGAGTTTGAGAAAAATTACGTAATGATGAAGCGATAAATCGTGGAAAAAAAGCTACCGGATTTTTGGAGCCAGATAAACTCGACGAGAATGGAATTAAAGATAAATGAAAAAATAAATCGAGTAAAAGGATAGAGATTCACTCGCGCGACCCGAGCACCCTCTAACCCTACTCCTCCTCCTCTTGCCCCTCCACTCCCTTGCCCCTCCACAATCCTCTTGCTCACCCCATCACACCGCCCCGCCGCCCTCTCCCCGACCCTCCCCACCCTGCAACCTCCTCCAGAGCCCCTCCCACACCCTCTAGGGCATCATTCCGTATGGCCAACGAGGCACGTTTCTGAATTTCTCTGCTCGTGGCCTTAAAAGTGCCCAATTAATTTTTAGCCCCTAATGGAATATGCTGGCTAATTAGCCGCCGCATTACGCGTATAATTATTTAAGATAGCTTTTCATTTCTTGCCGCGGTATAATTCTGATTTTGTGCCAATTCCAAGCACAGTTCACTCGCTCTGGCTCATGCCTACAGTGATGAAGAAATTAGGTTTAACTAATGGAATATTAAGTAAAGCTCATGATGGCCAAGCCACAAATGTTATTTTACATGTCTCTACAGTTTGACTGCTTATCGTATCACACATTAATGAGTACATGAGTGACGTTGCCTTTACGCGACTTAACGGTAGCTTGCATAGAATTTTTGCGTGTTATAAAAATTGCTGACCTGCATTTAATATCTTATTCAATAATATCCTAAATAAACTTTCTGTTTTATTTTCTTATTATTTTTGATTTTCTGCTACGACTTAACGTATAGAAATTCGGATAGGTTCCCTCTGTAGATGAACGGTAAGCTAGATACATTCAGCTCTCATCATGCTTTACCCAGTCTCATTTTCTCAATGCCCACTGACGCCTTGTTTCTTAAGCACAAATTACTTAATTCTCTCCAGCATGTCGGCGTAAATTTTATTTTTCATTAATATCGGCTTGGAAATAGTCCACATTGTGGACTATTTCCATATTTTTTAATTTTTTTATTTTCCATATTTTATAATAAAGTTATCATCGCTCATCCCAGCATCGTTTTTTAATACTAGTTTTTTACCTTCCTGCAATCCGGAGTTAGAAGCTAAAACATGCAAATCTGTTTTCGTGTTGCAAGATATCTTGACACTCATAGAAACGTCTAGGTATCACAGCGTGAAATTAAAGGAACGGAATTTCGTTATTAATAAATGCATAAAGAGCCTCCAAGGAAGATTGATGGGTAAAGCTAAGTAAAAGGTTAAACTCACATTGGATTTAAATGTGCGGAGCTACTTAGATTGAAAGAAAAATCCTCTTATTTCATCCAGCGACTGATCCCTTATTATTCCTAAATAAAATTAATTCTTAAATCTGACGATTCTATACTTGACCTCTGTAATCTTATTTTTACAACACCCCCTAGCTCAGTCGGATAAGGCTTGTAATAAATTTTGAACATTATCGTTTAATAGACCTACTCCAAATGCATGCGAGATATTTAATAAAGCACGAAGAAAGGAATCAAAGATTTTGTGTTTCCCCAGGAAAGAATTTATTGCTGTCGACTAGTTTCGCTACACTGTATCGTATCATCATCTGAACTGATAACAAGAAGTTCACACTCATTTAAATATATCGTTAATGGATGGGGGGGGGTTGGGCGGGGGATGGCGGTGGTTTCCTCCTCCCATCCACCCACCCCCCGCCATCTCACCCCCAACCCTACCCATTGGCGGTGTGTGTGTATATATATATATATTTATTTTTTTACACACATACACATTCAAACACGAAATCCCGCCATACTCATATTACAACAATATTCAAACAAATATTCATTCACATAGAAATTGAGATAAGGAAATGGGAAAGGAACACACATAAAGGACGACCACAAGAGAGGTGGGGAAGGCGAATTTGAGCAGATCACAAATGTAAAAATATTTTCCTCGACCGGAAAATATTTTTACATTTGTGATCTGCTCAAATCCGCCTTCCCCACCTCTCTTGTGTTCGACCTTTATATGTGTTCCTTTCCCATTTCCTTATCTCAATTTCTATGTGAATATATAAACATACACATATACATGAGTGTGAACTTCTTATAATCAGTCCAGATGATGCTACAGTGTAGCGACTCGACAATAATAAATTCTTTCCCGTGAAAACGCGAAGTCTTTGATTCTTTTTTTCGTGCTTTACAAATGGATTTCCAAAAAGTATCGACCTCAACTATCTCTCAAGAGAGATTTTCAATCTTTAATTTAACCATGGTTTAATGAGCAATTCCCAATCGGTCTCCTCTAATGGTCTAGATACGCTACTAAGTTTGTCACAACAACGTTTTACAGATCTGGCTCCTCTACGCTAAATACGATCTAATACGGCATCAATTCAACTTCATGAGGATCCCATATGCCTTCAGCATATTTATGATGAGACATGAGCAGAAAAATGTAAAAGTAATCTGTTCTCGTTAAATTTCCGCAATACTCTCCAAATAAATCCTATTTTTTTGCAAACCTTTCCATACATGTCACGAATTAACTTCACCCCGTTAGCCGTGTTAAGCGTGCGTTAGGGTAGTATTTAATCGAGTCTACATTAATTATTTCGCTATTTTTGACATAGTATACCTTTGGAATGGATCAACTCCTATTTCAAAAATTCAATTACACACTTTTTAAGTTTAATTCGGTCTCTTAGTGTACCCACGTTGCATTCCCTTGAGGTCGCCTGTTAATGCCACTCGATCCTAAGGAAAACGAATGTCTCTGTAAACCACTGTGTGCTGGTCAATTATGCTTATGTTAATAAAAACCATGGAGTTAATACCTTTCACGTAAAGAAGGAATATAAGGTTCTATGAAACTTCACTGGGTAGAATCTAATGTGCCCTTCACTGCATTCGATGGTACAGCATCTCAAACCTTTTGAACACGACAATTCAAAAAACCGATAATCCAGTCAAAAATATCTTTATTTTAGTCATAGGCTTCCAGGTTTGTGAGTGGGTTTCCACGAGACACTTTGTCTGAAGCCCTTTTAAATTCTAGAAAAACCGCGTATTCAGGAGCATTATATTGTGTTGAGCCCTCTTTCTCCTGTACCCGTTATCATGAACAATAAGTGCAAATTGTGTGTTGCGGGATTTAGCCTTTCTGAAACCGTGCTAGTTTTTTTATCAATAACTCCTGACTATCGAGATGCTTCTTTATACGACTAGCAATTATACCTTCCACTAACTTTTACAATACAAATACGAGGGAGATAGATAAGTTATTACTTAGTTCCACTCTGTTGTCGAATATAAAAATATGTTTTAAATTAAATATTTTCTAGTCATTGGATACCTTGTGGACTAATACGGACTTCGACTACGGACTACGAACGGATATGATATCAAGACGTGGGGCAATTTTCGAAGTAAGAGTCCTTAAATATGCTAACTGGTTTTCGATCGGTCAAGGTGGTGTTGATAGAGCAAGTATTTTCAGCCGAAGTTCCATTTCATTGTGTAGAAATGCCTCTCGGGTCTTCCACCAGGTGCTGGTCTCCGTTCTGAGCCAGAGTGGAGACCCTCACCCGGTGGAGCATCGGAGAAACGTTTTTATAATCAATACGCCGGGGAAGCACCAGACCTTACTTCATTTCTATTCCAGTTTGTGAAATTTCAATTTCGGGCATCATTTTGGTGAAAATATTTGGCAAGTTACCGGAGACGTTCATTGAGAAATTGATAAAAACACCCTGAGGAAAGGAGTTTAATAATATGGCCTTTTCTGAACCTCGGGATCCTTTTTCACATGTCATGTTTTTTAGTGAACTGATGTTTTAATTCCCTGAACCAACCTAGCATTGGACCAGCATGCTTTAAGATTCTCGCTTAAATTTTTAGTTATCTTTTTCTTTTGAATTCGTCTAACGTTTTCCATAATATATTCTTGGCATTCCAGGTATCTTTCCTAATCGTGTATTCCGTTCCGTCATTCTCTTCACCGCTAGACACATTATTCCGCGTATTTTTTTAATCTTGTTGTGGCACATAACCTTTGACGTGTTAACGGCTTTCTAACCGCAGCGTTGTACTGTCTATGAGCGTACGTAGTATTAGTAGTCATAAATGTTTCTAAATGAACCAGTCTACCTCTGAACACGAGATTTCAAGGAAGTGATTCTGCGTATCTTCAGTATTTCGATGTTTGTTAGGTATCTTCAAATTTAAAAAGAGGAACTCTGTAACACGTATTTCAAGCAATTCCAGTCACCGTTTTGAAACATTGTTTTCCTTTCTTTCCCAGCAGTTATCGATGACTATATTTCTTGAAAAGTGTTTGGTGTTTAATTATAAGTCCGCAATCCAAAAGAAATTGTGTATTATATGAGCACTTTGCGGGTCGCGGTGGTCTAGTGGGTAGAGCGTTGGACTACTGACCAGAGGGTCCCGGGTTCGATTCCCGGGCAAGGCACTTTGGGCACCTGCAGCTCCACCCAAGATAGTTGATTTTTCGGGTACCAGGTCTTCCTGGGAAACCATAACCGGCACAGGGAAAGGAACTGGCCCCCCTACCCTGATGTGTGAATATTCACACGCCGTCGGGCTTGGTACATGGGTGAGCTTCTACCATCACCTACTAAACCGACCTTCGGGTTGATTACTGTGTTTATGGTTTATGAGCACTTTACAGGCCAATGAACGATACATTTAATCCAACACTAGAACTTCTGTTAAAAATCACACCGTCTGTACTCAGGGTGCTCAGTGAAACACATGGATTTGATACGAAGGGCGTCATGTACATTTCTGAACACTAGCTTCCAGATTATACACACCTACAAAAATGAACTTGCTGTACAATTGCATACAGATGTTCATGAAACGTGAGTATTCGGAGGAGCAATTAGACTGTTAATCAAGTGAAACCAGTTTAGTCACAGAGCATCATTTCAGCCCGTTAATCGTTACTTTGTCCTGAAAATATAAATGTTTTCTCGGAGCACAATGGGAAAAGCGCACATAAAACTTCTGAAAGAAAGCGTAGCATATGAATCTGATATCAATTACTTTTATCTAGGAGTACAAGAACCGAGTCAACCATTCTGCAGTTAGGGTGTCCGAGAGAAAAAAATTCAAGAATTCCAGGTTTGAACCTGCTTTATGACGTAAGGACAACGAAATATTTATAAATCTCCCCGAGATGGTATGAAATAGAGAATGGCCTACATTTTGACGAAAAAGTAGGCAATGTGAAAAATATCAAAGGTGGGTAAATGCGTATCCATTTTTTGGACATTTTCTCTCTCAGAATTTTCGTGATTCGTCCCAGTGTACAAATAATAGGTCATACATACCTTCTAACTGTAGAATCTCTGTGTCCTTTAAGAGCATCTGATCATCTGGGAGAATAGGAGCCTGGATGGATTATGATATGAGATCAAAAAACAACGCATTTCGTTTTATTTACCGAAAGGAAAAAATATGGAAAGAAGCATTTTTTCGCATTTCGGTCAGGTATGTTTTTATACGTGCGAGCATCATGTGTAACACGCATCAATAAAATTGAGTTAATTCAAACACATGTGCTGGAATTAGTTTCAAATTCAATATATATTACCCTGTTTAAATCTCATATTTAATTTTATACGCTTGAAGTATATAAAATCTAAGCTTACTCTTGCATGTGATTCATAAGGTTCGTGCGTATTTCACATGTCTAAATATTACAGTAATAATTCGTATTTCACATGATCCTTTATAACCAGCTCGTGTTTGCGAAGATTTTATTTACACTAATGAAATTCACTAACGGATAGGGCTCTGAGCAAGTGAAAAACGTTAACTGTGCTTTGTAAGTGAATTTAGGGATTAGAATTACTGGCTTACTTGGGAAGTTCTTCGGAATAGAAATATTAACTCAGTTATTAGGCTCCAAGACACTATCTTTAGGCACAAATTTGAAAAATAGAAGGCACCACATATTTATTTCTTCCCAACATCGAATTGCTTTGGCCTCTCTGCCTCTCATTTTTAATATCATTGTCCCAATACCTCCTTTTGTCCTCTATTCAATTTCTGGTTTTTTTTTATCGGCATTTGTCGCGTATTTATTTCAAGCAAGATCAATCTAAGTACCTCAAGTAGCTTGTTCGCCAGCACTGCGCCCCTCAATCGATACAAATAAATGGAAAGTTATGTCTCAATGACCACTAAGGTGATACCAATGGGAGATTTTGTTTCTCTCGGAGAAATGGAATGGAATTTACCGTCAAAATTTAGACGTTAATGTAACCTGACCACAGCTCATTGATTTCTTCCCTCTCCCTTTATAGGAGAGATTAAAATCGTCATCCCCACCAATTCGCCTTACAAACTCAGTACGATTTAAACTCACTTCTAAAGCAATGATTGCAAAAATCAGATAAATGTTATAAGCAACATTTTTATTGCTCGTTTATTCTGAATTAGCCTAATAGGAGCGAAGAATTAGTTCTCGAAAGAAATGTTCGTAAAAAGCAATCTTGCATTAGCGAAAACTAATAAAGAGCTCTCGCTAAGAGAAAAATCGACTGGTCTAACCTGCTCGTATCGGCAGCTGACATCCGAGCATACACGCTGAAAGTGGCACGTACACGTGTACGTACCCACTAAAGCAGTTGCGACTTCGGGTGATAATGGACCGAAATGAAACATTTAATTTGGGGGACAGAGTGGAGAATAAACCATAATATAATCATCCCATAAGTTAGGAAAAACCGGATTTAACCGCCCAAGTGCAGTGAATGGGGTATCCTTAAATTCTGGGGGACGGGAGTACGGGACATAAATCCCGCCGTTGGAACGCGACGAAACTTCGCCAAAGTGTAAAGCAATCCCCCCCGTTGCGACGTAAACGCTTCCTCTCGCCCAAAAGATACGACCGAAGATGCGGCCAAAAACTCGTGGAGCATCCAGCGACAAAAATGATGCTCCCACCATTGATCCCCCCTCCCTCCGCCCCACCCACACCCCGCCCCACACCATTCCCCCTCCTCCATCCAGACTTCTACCCCCTCCTCTCTAATCCGCCGCCCTCCGAGCCGGCGGCACCCTCCCTGCTCCCCCCACCCACCTCGGCCGCCCACTCGGCTATCGATCCACGGCCGCCCGCCCTGCATCTGCCACCCCTCCCGGCGGCCCGGCTCCCCTGCCGCGCCCCTCCCCGTGGATCCCCCCCTGGGTCCACACCCTCTCCCTACCAACAATTCCCTCCTCGCACCCCCACCCTGGCCACTTGCCATCTCGCCCTCTCGCGCTGTGGCTTAGGCGAGAGCCGCCTCCTCCTGCTGCGCCGCAATTTTAATCTCTGCGGTCTCTTCATCCTCACACCGTAATCCCATTCCTGCCCCCCTCTCTCTCGCCCTCTCCCCGCCGTCCACCTCCGCACCCACTCCCCCACCCCCTTATCAATCGGCTCACCCCCCCACCACACCCTCATCCGCCCAACCCGAAGCCTTGCCCCCATCCGACAAGCCCCCTCCCACTTTTCACTTCCGTTATTAGACTTCGAGTCATCGCTCCACGATTACATTCCCGCGGGTGGGAAGTGGTCGGGGTCGGGACAGGATGGGCGATCGGGGAGGAAGGAGGGGGTGCAGCGAACGGGGTGTGGGAGGGAAGGGGATGTGGTGGCCCGGGAGGTAGTTCGAGTCCGTGCGACGGGTGCCCACCGGGGGCCCCTCCGTGCTATCCCAACCGCCCGCTTCTCTCCCTCTACACGGCACCCGTGTTCCCCCTCCCCCGTGCCGCCGCGCGGGAGTCGCTGGGGCGTGGGGTCCTCGAAATTTTCCTCCCGATCTCTTTTATATTTATGACCCACGAGGTGGCGCGGGGTGGTGGGCGGGAGGTTGGTCGAGAGGCGGGCCGCCCGCCCCGGGCTTCGAAATCCCTGCGGAATGAATGAGTTTTCTTTTTTTTCCTCGGGAGAGACTATCCTTCAATATATAGAGTACTTTGGAGTGGTCGCATGGGAAGCTTTAAAAAGAAACTCTTGATAGAATTTGTCGAGTTTATGTTCTCAGGCCATGTATTAGGCTTAGAGTCGACTACGATGCCATAAGGTTTCGTTGACAAAATGTGATGGTGTTTTTGAAAATGGAATGAGAAGAGTGCATGATCATTATGAATTTACGCATCATGTTTTACATAATTTATTTACAAGATAAAAGTCACATTTCTCCGTATTTGTAGTGGTATCAATGATCCCATTTCATAAAACAGAGCTCCACGGATGACCATTTAGGAATCCTGACGTAATGGGCGATCGTAATAATTTTGATTAATTTTAAACAAAGGGGTAATTCTCCTTGAATTTTAAACTTCTTCAAATATTATACCGTAATGAAAACCATAAACACAGTAATCAACCCGAAGGTCGGTTTGGTAGGTGATGGTAGAGCTCACACATGTACCAAGCCCTATACGGTGTGTGAATATTCACACATCAGGGTAGGGGGGCCAGTTCCTTTCCCTGTGCCGGTTATGGTTTCCCAGGAAGATCTGGTACCCGAAAAATCAACTAGCTTGGGTTGAGCTGCAGGTGCCCAAAGTGCAGGTGCCCGGGAATCGAACCCGGGACCCTCCGGTCAGTAGTCCAACGCTCTACCCACTAGACCATCACGACCCGCACCGTAATACACGAACAGGAAATTATTATAAATTTAGCAACAAATTAATGAGTGCATTAATGAGTGTTACAAGAATTCTGAGCATATAACAGTAGTTAAAGGACGCTCGCGTAACATATAATGACATTTTAAAAATTCTTCAGCTACATCGCCTCCAATACAGTTAAACAAAAACCATATAAATGCATCCCAATAAGTTGGTATGCCGTGTCTGTAATGTTTATGAAATGTGGATATTTGCCATTGTGATCGTTATCAATTTTATATATTCTGAAACAATTGGCATCAATAATAGTGTTTACAAGGAAAAAGCGATTCTTCCACGTAAATTTTCGCCAGAAATATCACTTCCGTTTTGGTGAGATTCAGTAAAACTCTTAGTAGTCTTGTTAGTAGTTCATGGAAAAGTCTTCCATCATTTCACCCTTGAAGACAGGCATTCCTATCTCCGGATGTATTCCTTTGTAATTCTTTGATTGATTTATGGGATCAGACTTCTTTTACTCTTGTGATACTGTACTCGTGAGCGAGTTAAACAACAGTTTAGTCAGCCTCGCCGTATATTGATTTTACCCCTCACAATGAAAGAGACAATAGCTCATGTATTAATTAGGGATAAACAGTTATCACAGCTGTCGAAAATATTATAGGTTGAATTAAAAACTCTTTACAGAGTTTGATTAGTGAATGTAAAATTATTGCTAATTGTTTGAAATTAGCAACTTGCTTACAGTAACTGTTTAACGTCCATTTTGATTTAAAAATCTAACCATTATTCCAAGCTAAATACTAGTCTAGTTAAAAACTACCTATTTATATTTATTCTTCATTAGAAAAATGATGAAAAGAACTCATATTAATAACAAATATGTTTCGCTAAAGAAAAAACCTTAATAAGTTAAAAACCTGTAATTCTATTGCAGTGACATAAATTATTTGCACAGCTCCCATTGCTATGCGGAATCATGTTAAAGCATCAATTCGGTCGTTCGACGATATTTCTAAACTCTATAAATGAATTTAAATAATTTTCCCGTAAGTGTCTCGTATATGGAACTTTCTCATTCGCTTTTCTTCTCTTCAGGAATATTCTGAAATAGTTTCTCACGCAATTCATTGGGACAATTTTCACACAATCTTAGCAGTTAAAATAGACACAAATAAGTCCTTTTAAGGATATATGGTAACTATTAGTTTTTTCTGTCCACTCTTTCGCAATCATTCGATAGTTTAGAATATATTGTGTTTTGTCACTCTCTAGTAGATTACTCTACGGCGGTTACTTTGGCACATTTTTATGATGCACTTCGCCTTTGCAAGCTCGTTTAATCCAATTCATCAAACATCAAGAACCACATTGCAGATTGCGACTCTGAAAGCAAAATCATTTATAAAAGAATATCATGAGATGAGTTGTAACAAAAAATCAGTCCAAACGGAAGACTTAGACAACGCCTGTTATGTTTTTGGTTGCACAAATAGTCTTTTCGCAAATTTCTCTATCCAAATAACCTCAAAGTGAACTCAACGTTATGCCATGTATAATGATGGGAAGACAATTAAGAGGATTTTGAACAAGAAGAAAATCGCCCATTTCCATGAATTAAAATCCTAAACTGAACTGGATTAGATAATTTCTGGACATTTATTCTGGAATCAGTGCCATGTGGTTAACACAAGAAATTCCATCAATATCCAGAAACAACCAAATATTGTAGTACTAAAACAATCATTTCTTCATTCAACTTCCTCTTCGTGGATGACACACGTAAGGGGTATCCCGCCCTTCCTTCTTAACAATAATGAACGAGAATCAATATGAGAAGACAAATTGGCACACTGCAGAAAGAGAGGACAAATATCTTGATTCTGAGTTGGGAGCATAAAATCGTTTCACTTAAGTATTTAATCATCTGCAATAGAGACAATCCTCCTGGTGCTTGAGCGACGCACTTCACCGATTCACCTCTTTATAACGCAAAGAACTGAACTGAAGATCCCCTCACCCCTCCGGATAAGAAGCAACAAACACAACGCAACTTTGTCCTGTGGGCTAAGAGTCCACGTATTGGGTAAACATGTGGACATAGCGACGAAATTTTCAAGGGGGTTGGAGGCGATCAGGGTTGGTTTCAGGAAATGAAGGGCACTTCACACCGGCTGAATGGTAAAGGGGCATACTCCCCCGAGTCCCCTTCCGCAGATAGCTGTGGGGGAGGCAGGAGGGAGGCGGTGCAATGAGGCATAAGTGCATTCATTCCCGGTCCCTTTGTTGTAGAGAGTTCCCTATTCGTCGGGGCGGGGAGGTGGGAAAGGAGTAGCTCGGGGGGGGGGGAGATTGGGGGCAGTTTTCTCCATTATCCGACCATCCTCCACCACCAAAATGGGAGGGTGAGGGGGGGAGGGAGGGGGATCGCGTCATTTCGTTGGCGAGCTATAGTCACCCGCTCAATTCCCACAAATTCGCATTTTGCCAATACAGTGCTTATTAACGTCGGTAATAATTCACGACGCTTCTATACTCTATCAGGCACGAAAACTGATTTGATTCCCTTGAAATACAGAAACTCGCCGAATTATTCATGGGAGTTTAATCTCCGGTCAACCGAAATTATGTGAAACGAAGCATAAGACTCGGGAGCATGACAATTTAGAACGTCTATTAATTAAGAGCACCACACAAAATATTAATTACTCCAATAATTATATCTTGAAAATTTGGGGTAAATATCATACGAGTGTAAATACGTTCTCCTGAATAATCTTGCATTCAAAGAAATCATGATTCTTCGCCGCTAAATATACCTGTGTTTAAAGTTTTCTGCCTTTGTGAATGCCAACTGCTCACGCGAGATTACTGGAGAAAAAAATACATAACATTTTCAATGCGTTAGAAATTAATTCATACCGAAATGATTGATATAGTTCTAAATGAAGTTTCATTTAAAAATCATTTGACGTGAATCACAAGTATTACCACAGAAAATTTTAATATATTAGGTCATTGTCATCTATTATTTGGCCATTTTCTAATGCGGAAAGAGCATCGCAATGCCTAAACATTAATAGGACAAATCATATTGCGGTTACCTGTAGAAACATTATATTTATATAATGCTCGACAGAAAAATCCAACTGGACCCAAATGGTTATAATTAACAATAAAATCTAATCATCACAGTTGCAAATTCCCCAAGTCCAATTTCCTGAGCGGAAAGTACTCCCTAGAGTCCAGATGGTACTACCATCCGAAAAACTATGGAAATAACATGGCTCCGAATCGGATTATCTTTATCAGAATGACATTCAGAGGATCCTTCGGAAGACCGCAGCCGGTTCCCAGTGTTTCTTTACCTGCAGTTTGGATGTAATTCGTGGAGCATCAATCCATCATCCAAGTGAAGATGACACAGAGGTAATGGATGCGTGGATATGTAATGGATATGGCATTCCGTTTCTGATTAAATTTTCATTAGTTTGAGATTAACTTACACGTGGACGAAATTTTACACGAGTGAAAGTCTCTCCATTCCATAAAATTCTTCTGGGTATAGTACCGGAAGATACTGTAACAGATTACCTTTATACTTTACCGCTGCATGTGCATTGGGAATGAACCCAATCTAACAGTGCCCCGCTTGAAAGTACACGCATTTCAAATGGTTCAGCTATTATTGGTTATTTATTGAGGTCCTCAATTCGGGATATTATTCTCGTGATATATGATATGGGAATCATTTAGAAAGAGGCAGAAATTAAGAGGCGTTTTAACCAAATCTTGATGAAATGTGTCTGGAAGTTCTAACGTCGTACCTGTTTGGTGAATTGTGATATATGTGCACTGAATGGGACACCGTTTCGGTGTTGTGAGTGCAATTGGTAAATTTGCTTACATTAGACATAAAATCCAGAAAATCATTTGAGAAAGCAATAATTTTGAATCATTTTCCGCGCCTATGGTACACCTTTTGTAATACTTCAGCGGGCTCAAGCAATCATCAATTTCACAGGAAGTTTAACACCACTCAAAATTAACATTTATATCAACGTAAGAAATTGTACGTCTTAGGTGGTACGCAAACCAAATATTATTTCCTCAAAATAATTTTATATCACCTTTTAGCACTCGAATACGGATGTCACGTCATCATATTAAAATTCCTGAGTGCCCAAAAACAAATGTAATGGGGGTGCGCATAGCATTTTGAAAACTTCGCGCGAAAGTCTACTATATGTCAAATGAGATACGCCCAATGCGAAAAATGAAGCAATAGCTTATCAGCATGTGCTTGCGAAGTCGCACGGAATCATCAGAGTTGTTTCAAAAGTCAAAGAAGCAAAACTTAGTAGCTCAAGAATCGACGGAAATCAAGTAAAACATTCCGAGGTGCGTGATACACTAAGTTTCTCCGGAACTTAGTCAAGTGAGTTTTTGAAATAATTGAGAAGGTCAACCGGAGCAGCGAAGAGGGGCGAAGAGGGTTGAAAGGGAGGGAAGGGAATTGTGGGTGGGGGATCAGGGGAGGAGCCGAGTCCATGGATGGGGTGAGTCCATTCATGCTCGACACCACTTGCCAATGCAGCCAGCCGGCTGCCCACCCCACCCGGCCCATAATTCCTAGAGGGGCCATCCACTCGTCTCCCCTCTCAGCTTCCGCCCTCTCTCCCCAGCGAGCAAGTGAGGGCAGGACCCCCCCCTTCCCCCCCATCGTCTCGTCTGCAACAACGGAATCCTTCCCCCTTCCCACTGCCACCCGCCCGTACAAACGTAATCTCGTTCGCATTCATTTACACTCGGAATCAACTAATATTACACGTCCACCATGGTCATTATCCTAATGACTCTCATTAGGGTGGGATGGGGAAAGGGAGGGTCTCCGACTTCCCTTCCCCTCTCCGCTTCTCCTGCCACTATCAATCTTCAAGGGGGGAAACCGCCGCCTCCCGAGTCCTTCGCTTACTTCCGACCCCCAACGCCCCTCTCTCCGGGCCTTCCTCCTCCCGCACCCCTCCTCCGCAAATCCCATTCCCCCTTCACAAGCGTGCACACACCCCTCACTCCCCAGAAGCACACACGAAAACACTTCGCCGGTGCGCCATGCGTAACTCGGCGTGCTTTTGCGCGTGTGCTAGCACTTTTCGTGTCCCTTCCGTCTCCGCTTGTGCGTGCCAGGGGTTGGCGTGGCCTCCCGCAGCGATGGATCCGGTGCGTAGGTGAAGGGCCGTTCGATTCAATGAAGTCAGCGCTTCTCAACCGGTGAGATTCGACTACGCTGGAAGTGGCTAGGTTGGGTACACGAATGAAAGGAACAAAAAAATAAAGATAATATGGCCACATGTTACGTTTCTCCGAACCAAGTAGGCATAACTTATCATCAAAACTTGGTGGGGACTTCCGCGAACTGATGTTGATAAATGCATTTCCATTCAGGATATCATCCGGGTATAATTTCGTTAACACAACAGTTTCAGCTGTGTTCCAGTCGCCTTCTTCAGGTGAAAAAGTCTGCGAAAAAAGCATAATATGCGTATGAAATTGCGAACAGAAATTATTGGTAATCTACCGGTTAAGGTAGGTTTTTGGATGGACACAACTATCAAATAAATATTTTGTAACTCCAAACAAAACCCAATCCAGCAACCTAAACTACATCAGGTCCCTTTTCATCTCTGTGTACTTCCTTCCTCCCTTCATCCCATCCAACATCCCTATCTTGTTCCTACCCTTTCCTCCCTTGCCCAACATTCTCCCCTCTGTTACCTTCTTCAACATTCCACTACCGCTCAATACGCCTTTAATCCATTTTTCCTACCTCCATAGGATTTCTCTCAACAAACCCCTCTCCTCACCCACCATCTCCAGTACTTCCTCATTTGTTTTCCTTTCGGTCCATTTAACCTTCTCCATTCTTCTCCACACCCACATTTGAAAAGCCTCCAATCTACGTCTATCCTCCTACTTCAGTGACCACGTTTCCGCGCCGTACATAGCTACGCTCCATAACAGAGTTTTTACGAGTCTTGTCTTAACATCTCTACTCAACGTCCCCGTCATCAACTCCCTCCTCCTTGAGAAAGCCTCCTTGCCTAGCGCAATTCTTCTCCTTACGTCCCTACCACTTTGACCGTATTGGTCCAAAACACTTCCGAGATATGTAAACTGGTCTACCTGATACATTTTTTCCCCGCCTATTTTAATATTTAGTTTAGCCTTTTTCTTTCTGGAGAATCGCATAACTTTTGTTTTATTAATATTGATTCTCATCCCATATCTATCGCACTGAACCTCCAATTCACTCAACAATGCTTCCAACCCCTTGGCTGACTGAGCAACTAATGCTTGGTCATCAGCAAACCTAACCGATTTTACGAATTCCCCTCCGACTTTCATTCCTACCTCCAGTTCTTCCCATGCCTCTTTAATCGTTTCCTCCACATATACGTTGAACAGCACCGGTGACAATGGACAACCCTGCCTTACACCTCTTCCTAACACTGCCCATCCGGACTCTCCGTTCCCCACTCGCACCCGAGCAGTCTGAGACATGTACAGGTTGCGGATCAGTCTCCTGTCCCTCCAATCCATTCCTATTTTCTGCAATACACGCAATAATTTTTCCCAATTCACTCTATCAAACGCTTTTTCGAAATCTACAAAACGGGCAAATACATCCTGATTGTATTCTATATTCCTCTCGATTAGTGATCTCATTACTGCAATGGCATCACGCGTACCTCTTCCTTTCCTAAACCCCAAACAGAAATATGTATGTCTATTTCCATTATTTGGATAAGGAAGCGGTGTAACGGATTACGTTTCGAACACTTTTTTACAATTCAAGTTTATCGTCACTCTCTTTCGTCGATAGAAGTATTGCTCAACTAATTTCGGAAACTTACTTTTTGTTGAAGTATTCTCAATTGACTTGGTATGGACTGAAGAATGATCTGGTACTTTCTCGGCGAATAATGTTTTCCAAAATTATTCGGGTCTCCCACCGGGTCCACGGGGTCGTTCATGCCCTGAGGACGAGGAACGACTCGGCCATCGAAACGTCGGCAAACCTACAAACGTGGACCCGGTGGGAGACCCGAATAATCTTGGAAAACAATTGGTATGGACTATTAAGGTTACAATAGATGCGATACTTTCGAGAATTTAAAAACATCTTTTGTAACTATACAAAGCAAAAAACAAGACCGTGGGCCAATTTGGACCAAGTTTTAAAATACTTTTGAGCTATAACCGACGGGGGAATAGCTTTATGAAGTGCGTACATGTTATATTGCCATGCAATAGTTTCTTTGCGGCTAAATGTTTGGCGATGCATGAGAAAGCCTGTGAGTGCATTTTAAAATCAAATTTCTATTACTAGATGCTAACAACTTCCCTTATTTTTACTCTTCCTAAACTCTTCCACATACTTGTATTACAAGTGTACGCTCTGCGCAGTGGTATTTCACTCATCAGACATATAACTTTCCATGCTTGCTTCCTCCCACAAATCAGCTAACATTGGTAGCGTGACTGATCTACTAGTCACGCTGAACCTGCATCTCCTTGAAGGTTTGCAAACAATTAGTCACGACGATTCGCTGCAGATAATCCGTGAAAATTACCCTTAAGCACGCTTGCATGTGATCACCTTCCGCCCTACAGGCCCTCTGGGCGAATCGGGTCCTCTAGTAATGGGGTCTCTGGGGAGCCGTCTTGGTCCGAGCAAAGCGGCCGTCGACATTACAATAATGACCGTCGCGCATCCAATGAAACTTTAAAAGTAAAGAATGGGTGGGTCTTTAATGACATAACCTTTTCTTTTTATGAGAAGCAGCGGATAATTTAAATGCTCGCATAATAAGTGAAAACGAATTTCCTTTAACTCTAAATTATATATTTTCGAAAATTGAAAACAGATTATCTGCAGGCATATCCACGTTGAAGACTATGGATTTTGTTTTCATTAAGTCAGTTAATTCGTCAAATGGCTGCTAACAGGTCATTTCAATTTTCAAAATGTAAAAATTATTTGTCTTGACCGGGATTAGGATCCTGTTCCCTCGATGTCCGGAGTAGGTGATCTCGGTACCTTAACTGGCACTCGGTTGGACATTGAGGAATCCGGGTTCGAATCTCGGTCAAGAGAATAATTTTTACACTTTCTAGTTCTTGGATTAAAATGCGCAATAGTGGATGACTCCGTTACTACAGCGGCATACAGTAACTATCACAACATCTTCCGCAGTTTTTTTATTATTTTTTTTTTCGCCCTACCCTTTAAAGCAAACTTTTTTACAATGTTTATCTTTTAAAACCTCATACAACCCATGACAGACCGGATTGTTCTGTTTCCATGATTTTACTTCTCTTCTCAATTTCAATTAATATTTTTTCAATTTGACTAGACCATTGCCAAATTGTGATAACCCCCAATGACATTGTAGGCTATGTTGCTTTGCAGTCTCTTAGTTTCATACCGAAATATGTACCTTAATGGAACATAATTAATTCACGTTCCTTTTCTCTCCACTAACATTTCCCACGATTTCTTATTTGGTGACGACTTAGAAAAAAACGTTTTTCCGTACAATATAATATTTGCACAAAAATTCCAGTAGCCACACTCATCTCGTCCAACATGCTTTCCTAATCCATATTTTCCTCCTCTAACCTCATTTAATTACAGGTTCAGGTGTTATGTGGTTGAACTGTTCCATAATGACAAAGGCGAAAACGTTTGCAATTTTCCACTTACTAGTTATTAAGTGGAAAATTGCAAGTTTTTCGTCTGTGTTATTCCTCTCCCCTCCTTAGCTATTTGCAGTAACAGCAATCCAGTACCCTTGGTTTAATACTTTTATCACTATAAGGCTCTTTATAATATTAAGATAATAATCTATTTAAAACTGCTTGATATTTGTCTTCAGAATTTCATTTACGCCATCAAAATGCACTCGCAACACTTTTTTCCTTCGACTTAGATTCAAACCTAATAACTATGGCACTTTAATCACTCTACACACATAGGTGAAGTAAGTCTTAACTATTACTTTAAATTGTACTCAATCTTACTGATTCGTTATCAAATGACTCAGAATGGACTCCTTCAATCATAGCGTCAAAACAATGGAATGATACATACATTTTGCAATAAGAAAGATATTTCACTGAACAGTTTTGTTTTTTGCTAATAAAATTATGAATTAGGTACTGATTGTAATCAGTGATTGGATTATACAAAGATACTTTTAATTCATGTTTTCCTATTTGCCTAAATTTAATCAAGTTAAGTACAGAAAGAAACTTACACCTTGAGTCTTGAACGCCCATTGAGCTGTTTCTAGCATTGATGACAATTAGATAACTAATGGTTATGCATGTGAGACTAAGGCAGTAAATCATATTAATTGATTTAAATTTTAAAGACTTCATTCAACAAATCGTGCCCGTTCCTGTCGTGACAAAGAGCCCTTTTCTATAATTACTCTGGCTTGTGAAGAGTCATTACGATGCATTAGTATTTAACTAATTTTTATTCCCATTATTTATTTTGCAAAAATATAATTTTATGCTACATTACGAGTTGGTTGCGCAATTTAGATGTGGTACATAGCTAATTAGTGTAACGTCAGCATTGCATTAGCGGCAGCCGTTGCAAAGTGAAACATGCTCCGCTTCTGTTTTGTAATGAAGTAAAGTCATTAAAACACCTCTTATAAAATACCCATAAGGCTTACAAAACAGCATTCATTTAATTGTTTGAAAAATGCAACCAACAAAAACGACAACAAGTAAACAAATTTAAAAAATGTATGATGACTCTTTATTGAACAGCCCTCGTAAATTACGAGGACATTCGTAAGCGCAAATAATGAGTTAGAAACTGCGATTACACTGGATTTAACGAGAGTAGTAAATTAAATTCAATTACACTCAATCAAAAGCTGATTGAAAAATTACCAACTCAGAATTAATATACAAATGCAGAAAAATTATACGCTTGTAATAGTGGTACATTTTTCATAATTTTGCGAATCCAAACAGTGATAATGGAAATGAGAAAGATAAATGGTAATTACCAACACAGATTTGTAATTAGATTTGTTACGAAAACTGAGACTCACTCATTAGGTCAAGTAATAATTCAGAAAGAAACCGAAAACTCTGTAACTGAACGTCAAATTATTTGGAAAATGGGCAAATTGTGAGAAAAGCAATAGTTAAATATTGGACAAGACTTTTCGACGAGAAATGCCACAAATTTCTACATTTCCTTACTTTCCAAGTTGGCAGATTGGGACTTCGAAGAACCGCTAGGGGTGAGAAGACGGAAGGGGAGAAGGTTTCTGAAAAACCTATAGGAAAACTGGGAGGGGAAGGAATTTTTGTTGCCTTGGCTAAAACTTCCTTTAATAAAGGAAAATTTTAAAACTCAAAGGCGTCCGTTCTACTGACCTTGCGTTCCAAATGGAGGGAGTCCCTGGAGTGTATGTAACGGAGACTGATGAAGTTATCCCAATCTTCTCTCCACACCAAATGTGGAGAAGTTTGACGTAATGAGATTTATCTGGTCTTCGGTTGACTGAAATGAAATGGTGTTCCGTTAAACCAAATGCTAAAATTGGTAGCAATTTCCCATATCAAACGTGGTGCAATCATTTCAATGAAATATATGATACCCAAAATAATACCTTGGGTCATTTTTGTTAATGTTTATGTTGACAAGAGTCTCCAGGTTTCTTTCACCGTCAAACGTAACCCTAAAGAACTTTGTCTCCCTTTGTCTGTTTGTTGTCTGCCATCTGTCTCTTTACCATAGCGTGGCAAGAGGGGTGAGTTTGTGAAAAAGTTGTGTTGGAAGAACGAAAACACCGATCGTGATGTAGTAATAAATATTTTATGGAATTTACACAAATTTTTCACCACTGTACAAAGATTCCACGGAGTAATGTCCCAAAAAATTTTCTTTTATTTTGTTCCTAGTTCTAGAATAACGCCAAGAGAACCTTAACATGTTTACTTAAAATGAGGAAGGTTTTTTTCACACAAAGACTGTGAAACCAGAATTTCCCATTTAATGCAATGAACTTTTGCACTAGAAAAGTTTTACCAAAAACAAATTTTACGTTAATAGCCCACTTCATCTTATTTTTAACGATAGGCTTTATTGCAACACCGGTGTCGTGCACATCTCTGGGCTTATTTCTCTAAACGTAATTGAAGGCAATATATAGAGATTTAATTACATACATTTTTATCAGTGGAAGACGACAGAAATGATTGCCAGACGTACCCCCTTATATTTATCAGTAAGCACTTTTATCACCTAGGTGAGGCGGTGGATTTCACGGGTGGAACAGAACAGTAGTTGCATCAGTGCTATCCAACTCGATAGACTGGGAGAGATCTTTCGTTTTAGTCAGCAATCCTTTTTGGGAAGGATTTTATTCCATGTGGCTTCAATAAATGAAATTTTGCGTCATGGAAGATGAAAATAGAGATTTCCAGCAAGATTTCTTTAGAATCAGAAAAAATAAGAGGCCAGCATGTAATATCGGAGCGAATACAAATATTTAATAGGTTTATCTAGGATGGCTTTGTGCAGAATGATAACATCTCGGCCCCATTACTCAAAAAGGGGAGTGGCGGTTGCATCACGCAATTATTTTCTCAAAATTTGGAAATATTTACGGGTCCCATGGACAAAAAATATCCGCCACAAACGCGTAAACTAATATACAGGTAGCTTGTTTCTTAACTTGGACATTTATTTTGATATTGTTTTAATGAATTCAATTTTTATTAGGTTTCCTCAAGCAGGGGAAAACATTTTCACTATGGCTGCTCTACCCCAGAAGGCCGACTGTGTGCAGTTAATGGCTAGGGGTCACATGACTGGGGGTGGAGCGGGGTTAGTCCCGGGGATCGTCACATGCTTCACATGGGGAAAAGAGGGGCGCGGTGGACAAAAGTCACGTCATGTCGATGACAAACAAATCGGCGCATTCGTCGATTGGTGGTAATACGAGGAGTCGAAGTGTTAGCTGTAAAGCAAGTGCCGACACCTAGGGAAGAAGCCTAGGTACCAGTGTAAAGGGAATACGAAATCCATATTCTCAAAGGCATCGATTCTCAGGTCAGACATTCTATGGAACGTGATGGGCAGTCTCATGATGAAAGACAACTTTGAGCGAAATGTTCATTAACACTGATTTTGTGGTAATAACGTAAGCCATAGAATTCTAACACTTGGGCAATAATCTCAGACATGTCTAAGTACGTATGTAACCTTAAGAGTAGGTACCGAATACTGCGATATAGAGTTTGGATACCGGGCAGAGGGTTCTAGGTTCGAATTCTGGGTTATAATCCCTTCTAAAATCCAATCGGTACAAATTTCTGGCTAATAAAAGTTTTGCGAAACTCATACGCCTTAAAACTTAGCTCTGCCCTCACCTCTCAAGACCAACTTTCGACTGAACGTCCTGGCGATTAAATGGGGTGTTTTTTGAAAAAAATATTGAGATAATTCATTTAAGTGATCAAAATTAATGTGCATTTCAATTCGTATTTAATGAAGGAAATAAATAACAAGTCTTGTTGGAGCAATATACTTTTAAAAGAAAATTATCAGCATATTAAGAATTACTATAAGTTAATCTGTTACTACGTGTGAAAATGGGATAGTTACGAAAAGAAATGGCTCATTATCCCACAGATATAGGCGTTCAATGCGAAAGATCACAATCAACGAGCTCCAAAGGATGATCGCTACCATGAAATAAGACACCCGGACGTTGGCAAAGTTCGAGTTCAGTGTCGGACTGCAAATTTTTTTATAAAAAGTGCCGGAAGACTAAAGGTGAAGGACAAAATTTGAGTTTAAATCCCTTTATGCATGTTACGAGACGATAAATACAATAAATATTTTCGATATTTTCCTTCCTCTCTCTACAAATGCACCAGCCTGTACATAAAACGTTCGTTGAACATTTGTAATATATTCATTCCCAATTTTACCGAACACATTCATTCCAAATACGTGCCTAATATTTCACAATGAATATCCGAGCCTCATCGACTATCGGACTGAAATGAAAGCGAATGCTCAGCTAACCAACGTCCTCTAACCGGACTCGCGATGACCATCTCGTCTCTGGTGGAATAAGCTCGGATGTTTTGTTACCACCTTTTGAATTTTTCCGAGTTAACGTTGCAATATAATTTTGGCCATTCAATAACATTAAAGTCAATTACTATCATGATATCTCTGCTGATTCTCAATGCATACGGAAAATAGACAATATATGGCCATTAAGAATTCCCCTGACTCCGAAACCTGTGTTCACATCTACATATAATCCTGTCAGTTGTTACAGCAGCGGATGCCATACCACCAATCAATAACATGCATTAGTATGTTTAGTCACGTTAATTGGAAGACAAATAATAGTACTTTCAAGTAATGCAATGGGTACGCATTCTTCGATCTCAATTAATAATTGTGAAAAGAGGATACTTTGACACGTAGGTTAAACTGTCTTTTTCTCAACACTTCTCATTTTGCTCGCAGCGAGCGAAGAAGAATAGGCTAAGAATTCTTGCCATGTGTTAGCCTAGTGTGATCTCCGTTTAACACAGATATCGGAATATATTAGCCACGCTGACATCCGGGGCCATTGAAACGCCAAATTCTTCAAGTTGGCAGCTGTCTTCTCCTTCGACGCCAAATTCTATGCGGGTTCCCACCGAATTAAGGTCTCCTTCCCTGGAGAGACAAGCAGTGTAGTCAAACTGCCCCGGCCGGACCGCGCAAACCGAAAATCTCTCCGCAAGGGTGAAACTTTTGAAGCGCTGGCTCATCCCGCCCAATGTACGTCCAAACGGCCCTCATAGACACGCGCACCAGCATCGTCAACGTCACCATCATCCCCTTCTCTCGAGCAATTAATGGCCAAGGATCGGGCCGGGGCTTAATGAGGCGGAGTGGGGGTGAGTGAGTCGGCGTGCTCGCCAGCCAGCCGACCACTCAATGAGCGACGACGGATGTTCCGGCGGGGACACTAGATGGCGCGTGGATTGTGTAAGTGCCGGGGAGGGTCCGGGGAGGATGGTCGAGGACGGGGACGCGACCAAAGGGAGATATGAGAAGAGAGGGAGGGGAAGGACTGGCAGGGTGGAAGGGATGGTACCGAATAAGGCGAATGGGGTGGGCGGAGAGAGGGAGGTAATAGCCGGATATTTGTTAGAGAGGAGGTCAAAGATTAATTTAGGGGAAAAGGATGAAATCTTCCCGTGGAATCCCACGCTGACGTCGGACCGTACTGTTGAAAGCCTTCCGAAGATATCTATCCGACGGTTCCACGGACAGTTTTCTCTTTGAAATGTGTGTTCCCTAGAAATTTCGATCTTTGATGGCCAAAGATGTTCATTATATTTGAGCCAAACTATTTATAAACCTGGACCGAAAAAATTCTCAAGAGTTTATTTTTATAAAGAATTCCGAGATATAAAGGTGTAACGATAAAAAGTCACATTTTTTTCTTTGAAAAAATATGGCGAATACTGAAATCTACCAACAAAGAACAAAATTCTTTAAAACACGTCCACTATTGGGATTCATATATCCCTAGTTATCCTTCAGATGCGAATTTTCCCTTATTGAGAATTGATCAACTGAACCAAAGATAATATAATGAACAAATGGCAGTGATGTCTACATCATATATTTTTATCGCATCATTTCTACATTCAAAAAATCTCATCTCCGGCTCTTTCCCAGTGCATATATGCAGAACCCGCAGGAGCATATCCATAACAGCGATAGGAGATGGTCAAATGAATTTAAGAGAAACACAGTGCATGTGTTTTAAAATGAAACTTTTGTCTATTGATTGTTAGAAACGTCATCAAACGGGCAAGAGTTTTTAAAACGAACTCTATCTGGGCTGATCATCACGCAACGCGTCCGATACTCATTTCAGCATTTTCATTTCATGCTAGCGAGTTTTGTCATGACCTCCAACACGCCCTGCCATGCATATACTACTCTAAATGAGTGTTTTTGGAGTGGCCTTACCTTCATCTGGATGAAATATTTAGATTATTTATTACCCAAAACAGCATGATTCCCGAGCAAACTTCCCATGACTTTAATTGAATCATTCCCCTTATTTCTTTAGGTTAAGAAAATTCTTTCTTCGTCAAGTAGCTGTTTAAATTGACTTAGAAAAGTACGGAAAGAGATTGTTAACGTCAACACTCTCCAAGACTAGTTGTGCAACTGTTAGAGGAAAGTTTTGAGACATGCCTTCTAGAAAAGAAATGCCGATTTTGCATAATTTGTTTTGAATACCTCTCCAGCTTTTTCCAAACGACCGATCGCAGAGACACACAAAGAGAGCAATTTGAACTTTTCCATATACTATGTGGTATTTATATATTAATTATTCTTTATGTATTTCTTCTGCTTTTTCTCAGGTGCTAAAATATCGAAATACTTAAATATAAAAACCATAAACACAGTAATCAACCCGAAGGTCGGTTTGGTAGAGCTCACCCGTGTACCAAGCCCGACGGCGTGTGAATATTCACACATCAGGGTAGGGGGGCCAGTTCCTTTCCCTGTGCCGGTTATGGTTTCCCAGGAAAACCTGGTACCCGAAAAATCAACTAGCTTGGGTGGAGCTGCAGGTGCCCAAAGTGCCTTGCCCGGGACCCTCCGGTCAGTAGTCCAATGCTCTACCCACTAGACCACTGCGACCCGCATACTTAAATATATTAAACGCAATATGCTAACGTCTGAAACGGCCTTGAGGAAACAGCGGTGAACACATTCTATAAATACTAAAATATATACGTTTGCGCTCCTTGCTTCTATTGTGAAAGCTTGAAAGAAATTCTGAAACATATTTGGAATAATTTAGTATGTAAATATAATAATGATATTTTTGACATATTTAATCATTTTATTCACCATAACGGAGGATGCCACAGAAGTCGATTAGTTTCCAGATGGAATTTCCCCAATTCAAAAAGTTGCCGAGGACATAAGTATCCTCAACACAGATTTATTTCAGGAATTTATTAATATTTCACCCTGTTAACTTGGATATGGAGTTCTTATTTTCTTATTTCGGGGGTAATTTCGGAGACGGGCGAGAAACAATGGAACTTTTAAGTTTCTGCAGATCAACTAAAAGTGGAATCGATCATCATTCTTTCCAGGTGTATGATTACATTTTCTTTATGAAGTAGGAATTATTCTGAATCTTCTGTTTGGTAGGTGTGGTGGAATTGCTTTTATGATAATGAATTTTGAAATGAGGAAACTATGTTTTTGATGATGTTATCTTACCACTTATTTGTTTAACTGTAGATAGGTCATCATCTTCAAGTGTCCACATTCATCATATTGCACCAATATCATCATGACTATACGAGTGTTTGGAATCTGAGATTAAGTATTATGTTAAAAAATTCTACAAATAATAAAATAGGAACATTAAATACACTGATTATCCCGACACAAGGACATAACCTGCCGATTATTTTTCGGCCTGGAAATACTAATTGAAAATTCTAGCATCAATTAAAAGTCGAGATCATTCTACTATAAATGCTCCACTCCTAAAAATAGGTGAATATTTCACCATCACTGTGAAAATCATTTGAAGTTTAAGAAAATTATTAAAACATACTATATAGCTGGAAATAACATTACTTTTAACTTTCTACTAATAAATATTTACTTTAAGTCCAACCCCTGGAAGTAATGGCTCATTTTTTATTCTAGCTGGAGCCACATCTTTTTATTGTGTTTTTCCGATGAAGAAAAAAGGAACTTTGAAATTGTAAACCGCCAAACTTATGAGTTCTCTGGAGTTTCACGAATGTATTTTAGAATGTGAATTTTTTCTTTCTAGACCTGATATTTTTTCGTGCATATAATGCTTGTACACCACCCCCGTTCAGGAATATTAAATACAGCTGCTGATGTTCTTATCCCAGTGTATCAATTACTTATTCCCTGACGGATGAACGCATTTGGATATTTATACACAAACACATTGTTTATGCCGCGTAAAATTGTTAGCTATTGGTACCGGATGCAATCACTCATTTTTTCCACTGTAACTAAGATGTTCTTTCCATTTGATTTTTGCGAAAAACATACGAGTATATTTTTGCACCGTATGTATCATAATTTTTAATTACTCGATACTCAGCTTCCTACGTCTCTGTTAGCCCAGTACCTTCGCATTGACATACGAACATGCTTATTTTGGCGGAGCATTACGTATTACTAAGTACTAATTGGAGTGTAAAACCTTTTATTATTTGATAAATAAATGTACAAAAAATTAATATATTGCCTAATTGTATAACATCGGTTCTCAGAGAAAATGTACTGCACGAGGATCTGCACACATCAATAGGTATTTCTGACAATTACTTCAAGGCAAATAATTACTACTACTACTCAGTTAACGGGAAAAAGCTCACATGTAAGTTCACTACAGTTTTCTTGGGAAAATCTAAACACTATGGAGTTGTCTAAGAATAATGATAGGGAGAAAAGTGGATACATTCGCCAGCAGAAACGTTTTGGGAGGTTGTTTTGAATTTCGTGTGCTATCTATGCTATTTAAGCTCATACCGTGCATTTGTGAAATTAGTGATTTCGCGGACTTGTGGTGGACGTACATTCTATAATGAGTCAAACCCTCAGCATACTCATTGAATACAAAATCTTTAGTCTTACATATCTTTCTATCGAGAAAATTTTAAATAATACACCTAAATAATTACTTGACTATTGCACCACCAGGAACTGGCTGCGATAGGGCGAATGCGAAAAGCCTTGCTCATGCTAGAGTGCTTTCGTACGCCTGTCATGCTACAAGCCGAAGTCTGCACGGAACGAGGGCTTGGAACGTATTGATTACAAAGTATTTTGAAAGCCATGAGGAATAATTTAAGTGTTGGTGAATAATTAATCTAGTTACTGAAAAAAAATCAGGTTTTGCTGCTGGAAGGAAATCAATTACTTTTAACCTCCTTATGGCAAACAAATCCTCGGTTTCCCATGGATATGTCCGAATTCATGGGACTTACCCAATATTCCCGCGTTTCCCAGTTGATATAATCCAGCACGGGGTGTCGGGACACCTTCATGTGCCACGCTGCTAAGGAGTAAAGAGCAGTATAGTGAGGAGTAACGGCCGCCACTCTCCTGGGAGAGATGGGGGGAGGCGTCGGGGCGGGTCGTGTGACGCCGGCGATTGGTGGGGTGAACCATGTGGCTGCTGGTCCACTGGATATTCGGACGACGGTCACTCAAGGGAAAGACAATTTCACGTGCTTGCCAGGGCACCTGAGCCCACCAACGGTTAAGTAAATTACAACCCGGGTTGGTTGGCAGCAAATCATTAGCTTTGAAGCCTACAAAATCGCATCACTCTCTACTGTCTATTAAATAAAGTAAGCAAGCAGGGGCAGCGGAGAATAAGACAAACGAGATGAGTGACCCTATAGAATTGCTAAATTCACCAATCCTATCAGAAAAAAACCGATTTATCAATGTGGGGAATACATAAATACCTGAGAGGTACTAGTGGCACATGGAAGAATTTATTTATTCATCAACATCTAATAACTACCTCACTATCTGTGGGAATAATAGCATTTATTAGGTTTCTAGCCTCCTTCCTGTGCGTCGGCATAATTATATTTTGCGTTATGCCCTCCTTTCCGTCCTAAATTTAAAATGTCAACGCAATCCTTCTACAAAAGAAATATTACCCGATATTGCACAGGATTGCTCATCAGTGAATTAAGTCGGTATACAAACCATATTTTTAACCATACATATCAATCTATGTCGCCGACCCCGGTGGCGGTGGGATAACGTCCTCGTCTTCAATTCCAAGGGTCTCGGGTTTGATTCCTCCCTGGTTGGGTTTTCCTACTCTAGGGTTTAGGTGTTTGTAAATGTGAAAATTTTTATCATTGATAATAATCTGATGTAAAGACCAAAATGTGCTGTTTTCGGACTAATTTTAAATAAATAAATAATAAATCTTTATATATATGAAGCTTGAAGCCTAATCAACATTGAATTGAAATTCAGAAATCCATGTTGCTACGCTGATCGGTACTCACAATACCTATGGTGTTTCACATAATTAGTTATCATTCACAAAAGCATTTCATATACACGTATTTATATCGAAAAGTCTACTGTGCTGCAATTATTTTTCAGGCCAAATCCTACAAGTTTTTTAAAGATAATGTAACTTGATTTTGTCCACTGGATGAAATAATCTCCCTGGGAAAGTTTTCGTGTGTCTATACCGTTAAGATATTAGGAACAGATGGAAAAAATGATCCCGAATGACGAATGCTCCATCGAGGACCGACCGAACGTTGTGACTCCGTGAATCGGAATGTCCCGCGCCATAAAGCAGTAGATGTGGGCGGGCTACGTCCTCGGTGCAAACCTCGGTTCCTTGTCCCCCATAACTCTGTCGTCACCATATTTCTAATCGTCCGCCACATTCTGAAATGTTATATGCGTGGTTAGGGGCTTTTGATGTGGTCGGAGTGGGGCACTGCCCCCACCCAGCGGACCGACCGGCCTCCCCTCCGGCACGCCCCCCGCCCTCCCACGCACCCCGTCGCCAAGACTTCCTCCCCAGCGACGCCGAAAATTCCATCGCCCAACTCCGGCTGAGGGCGAGGGGGGGCCTCGGGAAATGGAAGGCGAGGCCACGGGAGGGGGTCGGGGGATGGCGGAGATCCCATGGGGGCGCGTCGGCGGCGGAGGGATGAAGAGGGGAAATGGGCAGGGAATTGGCGGGATGCACGTAGTACTGTTTGGGCGGGCGAGGAGGGGACTGGCGAGCTTCTGCGAGATGCTGGTCGGGGAGGGACGGGATGCGGCGGGGGTGGATAGAGGGGGACGATGAGGCTTAATTGAGGGGGCCGAGCTGAGTGAGTGAGAGGCTGGAAGGAGGGTTGGAGGGGAAGGGGGGAAGAGGGCGAGGAGAGCGGAGGCTGGCCGTGGCCGAAGTGAGAGACGCAAATGGATGCGCTACAGTTTTTGTCTTTGGTTTAGTCTCCGCCGTGAATTATGAAGCGGGATAACTTTGTGATTTATGTCACAGAATCAACGCACCCCAAACCGTCCTGACGAAAAGTTGTTCCTTTAAGTTCCACACGCTTAGCCCTTGCAGTGAGTGAAGATTATCTCGTACCAATTTCGGAAATGAGCCCCGTCTAAATGATTTACTAATGTGGGAGTGGGTTAAAGGAGTGTGGAGAGGGAAATAAAAAGAGCTAGATATTTATGCGAGGACCTGGGATCCTTTCGCCTCTCCACCGGAGATATTAAGTGCAGAAAGAAAATTGAAACACACTCTTACGATTCGGATGTGTACCTAATAACGCAATGTGATTATTCGTTTAGATTATGACGGGAATTCTTTTCCCGCATTTTTATGGGAGTTAAATGAAATTAGTGGTAATGTGGTGTTGAGTTTTCCAATGAAGACATAAAAGCGCTGAATTCTTGGGCAGTCTATGATAATGGCAAACGAGTGCAGAAATACAGATGTATACTTAAATTGTCGTCTAGTAAAATAATTACGCACCACCTGTTTCGAACTTAAGTATATTTTCAGTAATATTTTTTAAATTTTCAATTCGAATCAATAGGTATATTTTCCAAATATCAACTTCTTCTATATTTGATGCATTAAAAACTGCTTATATTTGGTAACGCCACGTTAGGAAATACGATCGTAAAATTTGAGACACCGTTTGTGGCTTATTTACAAGCACATTGAGTTTACAAACACGAGGTGCGTTGAATAAGTAAGGCGAATTTATATTTTTAAGAAAAAAGTATGTATATATTTTTCAACATTCAAATTGTCCCCTTCAAAATAATCCCCCCAGATATAATACACTTGTGCCAACGCTTTTTCCAATCCTCGAAGCAATTTTGATAAGCACTTTTTGGTATGGACTTGAATTCTTCGAGCGATGCAGTCCCGTATATCCTCAATCGTTGCAAATCTCTACGGTAATCAAAGAAAACAGTGATCAAAACCTTGACATTTGATCGAGCTTGGCGTGTTTTTTCGGTCTTGGTTCTCCTGGGTTCTTCAATATGGACGATTGGGCTTTGGTGTCGACGTCATAACCATATACCCATGATTCGGTACCAGTTATGATCCTTTTGAGTAAATCAGGTTCATAATTGACGTCATTAAACAATTCCTGAGCAATGCTTATGCGACGGCTCTTCTGGTCAAAATTAAGCAGTTTCAAAACACTGACATGCTTCTCATGCCCAAAACATTCAAACAAATTGCATGGCACGGGCCAACCGATATGCCCCCATCCTCGGAAACTTCACTAATAGTGATTCGACGATTTTTCAAAACAATTTTCTTCACTGCATCCACGTTTTCACCTGTTATTGACGTGCTGGGGCGTCCAGAGCGAGGTTCGTCATTGGGATCTTTTCGGCATATTGGTAGAGCTTTTACCACTTATAGGCATTTTTTACTCAGAGCAGACTCACCGTATGCACTGTCAGCGTATCAAGTGTTTCGGAGCACTTAATTTCATTTTTTATACAAAATTTGATGCAGATTCTTTGATCCATTTTTTTATAGCAGGAAATCGCCGAGCACACAAAAACACTTCTAACATTTGTCAGAAAATAACAAACTAAATATGCAATTTTTTGAAATTGTAAACAAATGTTTGGGAAATGTGTACCAACACAAAAAAAACAAAAAAATCGTCAATCGAATGTATGTTTCCCGCGAAATTTAAAAAGTCACCTTACTTTTTGAACGAACCTTGTCTTTCCTGGTTATCAATATGATTGGCGTTATTTGTCACAATCAACATTAAAACTTAGCTTGATTGTGAACAATAGTTATTATTTAGACAGACCGTTGAGCAAAATATCTCCCTATAATATTATGCGCTGATTTCCTACTTTCTCAACTATGAGTAACATTTGTGCGCCATGTTTCATTTGATGTAAACATATAAAATAGATACTTTATGCCCAATGTTAGGACCACATGTTGCAGCATTCTTTGGAAAAAATATTTCTTCAGGTCCAATTAGCGTCAAACTAAATTAGCTGATGCCATACTATAAAAGTTTTAATGTGATCATAAAGTGTTTATAAACTGAAAAATATTTTGCCATTTATTTTCCGAAGAGAATCTGATTGAAGTACCGTATTTGCGACATGTGAATGATAAAGATAGGATATAGATTGACGGCATTAAGAATGGTCCAAAAATTGCTGATAGTACATTTTTACAACGATCAAAGTGATATATTAGATAATTTTTCTTTAATATTAGTAATAAACAATCTTTTTATGCAAAATTAATAGAGCAGCATAGGCATTATGGGAAGTCGATCAGTAAAATTAGGTTTGGAATGTGCTCGGCCTCTATAACGGTACAACGATAAATTTCCTTGCCTCTCCTTAAAAAACACAACCCGACAAATGATACAAAAACAAACCCCTCTTCTATTCCCCAAATTTCATTCCTCCATTGATAGTAATAAACATGTCTATTCTTTGCCTACCCCATCCTCGCCTGCCGAGCGCTCTAACCTCTATCATAGTCATCAATATCCCATTTTCCTGTCTCCTTATGATTTCTCCGAACAATCCTCTCTCCTCCCCCATCATGACTAGCACTTCCTCATTTGTTTTCTTTTCTGTCCCTTTCACTATTTCCATCCTTCTCCACCCCCTTCCTTATGAAAGCTTCTTTGTCTGACAATATCCCTCCCCTTACGCCCCAACTAATTTGACCATTTTGTCCTTAACACATCCGAGATTAGTAAAATGTTCCACCTGATCAAGTTAATGAACACCAATTACAATATTTAAGTTAGCTTTCATCTTCCTCGAAACCGCTTTCTTTCGTTTACATTGTCTCTCATATCATACCTATTGCAATGACTTTCCAATTCTCTGAACAATTGTAACCTCTTGGCTGGATGGCATACAAAAGCTTGATCAACCCGCAAAACAAACTGATTTGAGTTATTATGAGTTATTTATATGCAGGAATGATTCAGGAATTTTTAAAAATAATTTTCATTTACCCATACTGCACATCAATTACTGAACATATTTATTTCTATGAAATATCATTCATGTACACAAGTATTGTAGTGGTACTTTTTTATGTTATTTAATTAGTGAAGGCTCTAAATTAATATTTTTTTTTAATATTGTAACTGGAGAATTATTTATGGTACAAAAAATGTACTTGTATATAGAAAGCACTCTATACATAATGAAATACTTTCATCATAATTTTTCGAAGATAATCAATAATGTGTGGAGACAACGGCCATTTCAACATTCAATAATTAATTGCTTTAGCGAGGTGAATCAATACAGGAATATGTTTTCTTTATTATTGCATGTTGAGATATTTATTAGTTTGCATTATTTTGATAATACTCTTCAGCATATACCTCAATATAAAAATTTATAGGTCCATTCCAATAAATTAATCTTATATAATGAGAAGATAATAAAACCCAGGACTAAAACTCACCATACAATCCTAGCAAAATTCACACAATTTAGTTCCTGCGAGGGATTCATAGTTTAACAAAATTGAAAAATTAGAAGATGTTTGAAAAATGTATTATTAGTATTATTATATAAACCTCGTTGTATATTGACATTTGTCCTTGTGGCAACGGTCAAGTCTGGTCAATGGTCACTCTTACAATGCACATATCACTTTTTTTCATTTCATTACCTATGCGTCGGCTTTCATTTCATTCTCCATTTATTCTCCCATTTTCTAACTATTTTCTTCAAACATACGTTGGAAAGCATTGATAACAATGAAAGTCTTACTCCTATTTTTCATCACTGCCCATTCCGACTCTTCATCCGCTGCTCGCAACTGAGTAGTCTGAGGTATGTTGTGGAAAATTATCCTATTCTTCCAATCTACTCCTTTTTTCTGCAACATATGCATTTATTTTACCTAATTCACTCTATCAAACGCCTTCTCGAAATCTACGAAACAACGAAATACAGCCTAACGTTGTAACTTATAGATAGGAACTATGTTCCTCTCTATAAGTTACATTCAATTAAATAGCTTCATTACTGCTAATTATGGTATCACCCGTACCTAACCCTTTTCTGAACCCAAGCTAGTTAACCCTTAAATAAAATGTTGTTCTTCTCTCCGTACTCTTATTGATGACCCCAAGTCCCATTATAGTGTGTGTGAAATCAAACATGTTGGTGTTGAGTCCACACACATGGCTGCATTTCGTTTTTTTTAGGTTGGGAACGAACTCTTATCTGACGGAACATCTCGGTAAAATTCCTCCCTCCTATGCATGTACGCTGCTATTAGTCTATAAAAACTCTTCCTCCCACGTTTTCCTTTATCTTTAAGGAGTTCCACGGGAAAGTTATCAATCACAGGTTTATTTGATTTCGATTCCCTTTGTGACACTTCTATGCCGCTGTTAAGTATGCTTTCCTCATCAAAGTCATATAATCTTTCTGAGTTTGAGAATCTAATACCATTACCATATAAGTTCTGTATATATTCTTCCCATTTCTCTTGAACCTTTCCTCGTTTAATTAATAACTGTCTTGAATTATCTTTGATTGTTTACATGAAGTATCCATTTTTATTTCCTGACAGTTCTGTCACTTTTCTATACAGTGCACTCATTTCACCATTCACATCTACATAAATACCTTGCGAGCCACCAAAAAAGGTGTGTGGCAGGGGGTGTAGCACCATGAGGGAAGGGTAAGGGATGAGGGGGTTGGGGTCATCAAATAGGTGAGGAAAGGTGGGGGGAACCTGTAAGAAAAAAAAACATGCATACATGCATATATATATATATATATATATATATATATATATATATATATATATATATATATATACATAAATGTTTCCTTTGTAAACATTCCATATCATCATCGCATTGCGTCTGTCATCGACACTGATTTTGCTATACTAGTTCCCTGAGTTGGATGGGTTTTTTAAAAGAGTATTGGTTATCTCAAAAAGGGCGATTATAACAATTTCTTCCTGTTATGAAGTCCCCGGTTAGCTAGATATGTTCCTCGGTTTTTAACTTTAAAATAGCCACAATGCTAAGTACCTATATTTCGTTTGGCTTGATGTAATATGAAACGTTATCTCATTTTATACTTGCTGTGATCCTAGTGATTTCAAATCGACTAACTGATCCGTTTGTATACTATATTTTATTCCTTAAATGAGGCACACTTCGAAAATAGTTTACCTGATCTGAATCACGGTCACAAAAGAAGTACATCAATATTTCCTGTACGTAAATATATTTTTAGATTGAAATTACGTACAGTATGTATCAGTTTACTGTAATGTAATACATTTTTGCAATAAGCCGCATCATTTTGATTTAATTCAATTGTAAGCTTGAAATTGACACGCTATTGGGCTTCATAATGGGTGTGCCCGACCATTCCTTACCAAACCAATCTTCGGATTGATTACTGGATTACTGGGTTTATATGTTTATATATATATATATATATATATATATATATATATATATATATATATATATATATATGTGTGTGTGTGTGTGTGTGTGTGTATTATTAGGTAATCTACCGTTTAAGGTAGGTTTTTGGATGGACACAACTATCTAATAAACATTTTGTGACTTCCCACCTATCAAAGTAATCTATATCAGGTCCCTCTTCATCTCGGTGTACTTCTTTCCTCCCATCATCCCATCCAACATCCCTATCATGTTCCTGCCCTTACCTTGCTTGCCCAACATTCTCCCCTCTATTACCTTCTTCAACATTCCACTACCGCTCAATACGCCTTTCATCCATGTTCCCTGCCTCCATACGATTTCTCTCAACAAACCCCTCTCCTCACCCACCATCTCCAGTACTTCCTCATTTGTTTTCCTTTCGGTCCATTTCACCTTCTCCATTCTTCTCCACACCCAGATTTCAAAAGCCTCCAATCTACGTCTATCCTCCTGCTTCAGCGACCACGTTTCCGCGCCGTACATAGCTACGCTCCATATCAGAGTTTTTACGAGTCTTGTCTTAACATCCCTACTCAACGTCCCCGTCATCAACTCCCTCCTCCTTGAGAAAGCCTCCTTGCCTAGCGCAATTCTTCTCCTTACGTCCCTACCACTTTGACCGTATTGGTCCAAAACACTTCCGAGATATGTAAACTGCTCTACCTGCTCTATTCTTTCCCCGCCTATTTTAATATATAGCTTAGCCTTTTTCTTTCTGAAAAATCGCTATACATGTATATATACATATATTTAAAACCAACCTCATCATTGCTGTGAATCAGCACCAAATTGCTGGTATAAATTCATATATACTCATGTACTTATATAAAAATGTTAAAATTACGGTAATATTCCGTCCTGCACCTTTAAGAATGTTACGCAGAGCTTTTAAAGCCACATTCCCTCGGGTTTTCGAATTTTTACGCAGCAGTCCAATTCTAAGAAAATCTCAAAACTTGCGATTTAATGGATATTTCCATGATGCTAACACAGAAAAGTTTCCGTCATAGACAAGCCTTGAATATCATGTTATTAAATTACTCGTTTCTTTCTTACACGCCCATTAAGGGCTAACAGAAAAAAAAATGGAGAAAGCTGAGGAAACTTTTGGACACCAGAGGAACAAGATGAAACAGGCGCTTACTTGCTCTCTCAGAAATTTCAGTCGAAATTTACGAGGCTTCTTTTTAATTTTATGGTGCTTTTACGTCCAAAACACGCAGTCACATTTGATTAGGCTGAAGAGAAGTCGTTTTCGTCGTTTTGTGGGAAGTTCGCTTGAAAGATTAACACCTCCAAAGAATGTCGGGACTTCGAACTTTGAAGTTAAAATTTACGCACTCTTTAAAGATTTATTCATCAAATTTGTGCTGAGCATGTATTTCTTGCCCCAGAAGTCATGTCGTCAACTTCATATATTCCCTATTTAATAAATGAATGACGAAATAGCTAATATCATCTGTGTAGCTCTTACCCTGCATTCGAAATAAACTCATTAAATTGTTGATACCATATATGCGTGGACATGTTTTTTATATATATGCATTCAAACACGAAATCCCGCCATACGGCGATTCATAATATTTATTTACATTTGTGTTCGTCCTTTATATGTGTTCTAATCCCCTTTCCTTATATCTATTTCTATGTGTTTAATGAGACACGAAATAGAAATGTCAACGGAAATAAATATAACAATAATTGCCCTAAAGCATCAAACTTCCAAGATAGGTGTATATTTTCTAACGAGATCAAAGAGTGAAAATCGCAACTAGATTATGGACATGTTTGAGTCGATTTGGTGACTAAATCCACAATTGTACGAAGAGCCAAAACTTTGCCTAGACGGAGACGTAAGAGTAGCAAATATCGCATTCCAAGACGAGACACGGAAAACTTACAAAATTATCCACCTCTTACGTCGATCGAAATACAACATTTTAGGCGCGACAGTACTGTTGTCACACTAAATTGAGCATCAAATCGTGCGTCCTATTCAGCGTCATTAATAATGGAGGAGGCCTTTCGAAAAGGAGGGTAGCGCATGGGAGCACGAACAATGGCTGGAGAGGAAGTGGCGTAGGCACGGACGGATGCAGGGGGTCTCGGGGCGGGAAGTAGTCCATCTAGCGGCTCAGAGTGGGGGGAAGAAGAGAAGGAGCGGGGAGGGGGAGGAGGTGGGGAAGTAGGGCGGGAGGGAACGGGGAAAGGGAGAGGGGAGGACCGGCGGCAGAGGCCGTGGGTTTGGGGGGTGCGGCGGGAGGGAGTGTAGGGGCGGCGGGAGGGAGTGTAAGGGAGGAAAGGGAGATTACCGGGGAGGAGAGGAGGTGCCGATGGGGTACAAAATCTCTTAAATCATACTCGTATGTCTTTCGGGAGGAGGTCGGAAAGAGCCTCGATCTTTCATCTCCTCACTCCATTTCGGAGACCGAAGGCGGATACACTAAGTTCCCCGAGGAGGGGGAAATTTCCGCTGACTTTATCTAATGAACCCTTACTTTTTGTGCCAAACCTCGGGACTTGAGAGCAAGGGAAGCGACGGTCCGTGGGGCGCTCCCTTCCCGAATCCTCTCCCCCCACACACACACACACACTCCAACCCGCCCTCTTATTCCCGGCCGCGACCCCAGGCGGCCACCCTTCGGCCCTCCCGTGGATCGAGGGCAGTTTATGCGTAACCCGACCGCTGCCTTATGGAGGGTAAGAAAGTCCGGGTCTACTGGAGCAAGACCTTTGTTCTCCTGACGAGGTCTTGCGTGGAGAGAGAGAGAAAGAAGAGACTCGGGTGAGTCAAAAGGCAGGCAGCGAAGAAAAATGGAGATGCTAGTCGTGACGTGGAATGATGGGAAGAGCAGAGAGCGTCACATCATTACGGGGGAAGTCGATCGAGGGAGATTACGGCGCGATGATTGTGAAAATTGAATATTATCAGGGGCATTAGGATACTTTGGAACATCACTTAGAAATCAGTTGTAGGATGGCAGCCAGCAAGTACGGCATAGGGAGAAATGCTAGTACTCATGCAAGTACGCATGCAAGAGGTGTGTAAGCGTAAAATAGAAGAATACCATAAAACTTGACGCAAGCGAGGGATTACCTCGGCGGAACACCTAAACACAGAGCGTTATGACGAAGCAGCCGATCTACTGACACAATCGATACCCGCTGATATTTGGGTATTAATTATTGCTTCTAAAATATCGACTTAGATGAAATGAATTAGGTTAGACAAGGACAAAATAAGGGAGGATGTCGAATTAATACATTCGTGGCATTGTGTGTGTCCTCACACAACGCACGGTCGTAACGTTATTAGAGCGAAGCACTAATATTATAAAAAACATATCTGCATAAGAGGTTGCAACTTTTTGGATTCGAAAGAGATTTCCCACTCCTTTTCAACTGCTGGCCTCCTAACAATATACTTCACGATACTGTGGTGGCTAGAGAATTTATAATATTCAGGATTTGTGTGTGTGTGTGGGTCGCGATAGTCTAGTGGGTAGAGCGTTGGACAACTGACCGGAGGATCCCGGGTTCGATTCCCGGTCAAGGCACTCTCCAAACAACACAGCTCCACCCAAGCTAGTATTTTTCGGGTACCAGATCTTCCTGGGAAACCATAACCGGCACAGGGAAAGAAACTGGCTCCTCCTACCCTGATGTGTGAATATTCGCACGCCGTCGGGCTTGGTACACGGGTGAGCTCTACCATCACCTACTAAGCCGACCTTCGGGTTGATTACTGTGTTAATGGTTTTTTATGTGTGTGTGTAACTTGCCCATTGCTTGCTATTATAATGGCCCAACTAAGTGTTCCTACATAATAATTACTTCCCACTAATGGGCACGGTGTGTGATCCTGAAGACGCATTCAATTGCCGAGAGCTTCGAGCGATCCTTTCTGCCTTCCCTCGAGTATGCAATGACATTAATTGACATAAAGATGACATTCACCAGATTGATCTAACTGTTTGTCCGTTTATTCCTTCAGGTGTAGGACGACTTATTTCAAGCTTTAACTTCGAGGACTGCAATGATTCTTTGCCTACGTTAAGAATCGCAATTCACAACTGCTTAAGCTCCACAGAGGATCCTATATAATTTCACCAGGGTCCAAGTTATATAAATAGTCCTGTGTAAATGCTAAAATTAGTATTTATAACTGGAGGTGAATAAATTCAAAACTTTTGGAATAAAGCAAATAAAATTATTGAAGAGTTAATTTCTATTTCTTGACGCATGCTATTTAAATCACTGGATATTTATTAACCACTAATTAGCATTCTAATTCGAGTAGATTGAGTAATCTTCTCTTGCGGAATATAGGCCATTTGCTCTTGCAGACCATTTTTACACTTTGAGAAGTAGAATGTATTGATCAATTGTGTATTTCTTTCATGAGAACGAAACTTCTAAGAAAATCCCACTTCAGACGTTGATACACTGAAAGATATTTATATTCCCTCATCGAAGGATTGAGTGATAGTATAGTCTAACTGCATCACGTCCACATTTTTTTCAAGCGGTACCGATTGTGTTTTATTGATTGGCCGATATGAGCTAATCAAATGAACCGATAAACTAGGTATAGGTGGTGTGCTGACCTTGTGAACAGAGAGGGCTATTTAATACAGCATAATCCCCCTGAACACTGCCGAATAATCTTCTTTCTGAGGATGGTTAAATTTCTTCCAAACAAAATTTGAGAATTTTCGAGTGCAATTTTGATGTACCTCTTTATTAAGCTTTCATATGCATCAAAATAAACCAATGGATACATATGAACCCAAGAATTAATTTCATATGCCCACCGAAAGAGTCACTCTCCTGATTCAATTTCAAAATCAGGAACTTCACTTATTTACTTGAAATTTTGTCGATCAAACAGTCTGAAAAAAATTACACTTTGTTAGTAGGTCAATGAATCAAAGAATGTTCTTCTCCATCAAAGAGGAACAATTAAACAACTTGGGCAACATTCGTCAATTCATTCAAATCCTTTAATTTTGTCTCATCGGGTGCTCCACAAGGAAGTGTTATCGGCACGCTGCCGTTCCTTTACTACATAAATGGCATCAGCTCTCAGGCTCCAGTAAAATTTGTCCATTTTCTAACAATGCAGCAATAGCAATGGGCATACGAACCATCACAACACAAGTTGAATCGGTCAAATACTTATGCGTTGCGGATAACAAATGACATGTCTTGGGGAAAACACATTCGTGAAATTTGCGTAATAATAAATAAAAATTTATAATTCTTGGGAAATATAATGAGAGGGTAAAAAGGCATTGTTATTTTTCGTTCGTTAGGTCCCACCTAGGGTACGAGGCGGGTGTATGGGATCTCCATGAGGTAGGTTTAGTTTTGGAACTAGATCGAGTGCAACAAAGAGTCGCTAGGTTTTATGGAAAGTTTTAATGAACAACGTAGCATTATTGTGTCGATATTGGAAAAATAAGGATTAGTTGACCGTTGGTTAAACAGGCTAAATTTACTCTCCCACATGATTTGAATACATCCTGTTATTGAATAATTTGTCACCTTCTTTCGTGTGATTTATTTTGCTCGAGTACATGACCGAACTCATATTTGGGTAGATGGGTAATGATTGTGATTGTGCATGCATGACTTGTGAACTAATACCCCCCTCCACAAGCCCATGAGTTTGTTTGCGGTGTATTATGTAAATGTAGAACACATGGGAAATGTTGGGCCAGGGATTGGACAAAAGTGCACTTTAAATTTAACTTATAAGCCATTATTTAGTCATATTGCTACAGTGATGTATCCTCTTTTCTCCACGTGCGCAATTATTAAAATAGTTACATGACCAGCTCGTACTGCATTTTCAGTAAACGAAGTCCTAACAAATGGGACCACACGAAGAAATGAGAGATGATAGGTGGACATGATTTTTAAAAGATATCCTAACCAGAGATCAATAATTTGAAGACGAATATCTGCGCACCGCACGAAAGCCTCGACGCGTATGATTTTGGATTACTCCTCAGAATTTCATTTTCTCGAATATGTCTCACACGGCTGATTATCGGAACGCACTCACCGTACAGCACGGCGACTCATCAGGCTCAGAGACACCCTTAAGCTGGCGGGAGTAGTCCGAAGGGATTCGGGAAAGGCAGCGGGGTGGGGTGGAACTGAGGGTCCTTGGAGGGGGAGAGGGAGTTAGGGAAGAAGGGGGACGCAGGCGGGACACGGGAGTGGGGGAGGTAGCCGAGGGAGGCAGCAGATGGGCCTCCAAAGCGAGAGCATCCCTAGGGAAGCCGGGATATTTGGTGATTTATTTGTCTTTCGTGTGCGAGGCGATTTTCGAGGATGAGCGAATGGCTATCAAAGGAGACCAAAGGGGCGATAAAGAGCGTTTAGTGGAACAATTTTGTTCCATAATGTAGCTGAAGAGGTGATGTTAACGCGATTACCTCATTCTATCGCGTGTTTTTTTAATTAGCTTGATCCATCGCGGCCTCGTGTTTATCTTTGAGGCTCAATGAGCGGGAAAAAAATCTCCATAATGGCTTACATGTTGGAAAAGAGTATTCACAATCAAAACAAATCAGATGTATTAATGGGACGAGAAATTAGTGTTTACGACTTCGTTAGCCATTCCGCTTATTGATATTCCAATTAATTCGATCCGTAAATGGCACACCTGAGTCTGCTAACTTCCTAACATATATTCCCGACGGTGGAAATTTTTATTTATGACCCTAGATACGACACCATTTGCTGTTACGATTTGTGGCAGCAATTGGCCGTGGCTTGTAAACTCTTAACAAATGTTTCCTCATTTTATGATCCCCAAGCTTCATTTCAAAGTGCGAATAATTGATGAAAATTCCATTACAGTGATGGCTATGATCTCAGTTGCACCCCACCTGCAATGGGGAATTAGAAGATATCGTTTGTGTTGTAACATTATCTATGCACGACTTTTCACCATAAAATTATTCCACGACTAAAGATTAGGCAGATCAAATAACGCGCAATTGGTGGATGAATTGACTTCTCCAACATTAAAAACTTATCTTGCAATCGAATCTTGTGCACGTTTCATTCCATCGGATGGTAAACTCTATAATTCTATAATTCCTATCTTTTAAGGATATTCATGGTGGTTTCAAAATTTCATTTATTTAACTTTTCTACTTCGATTCTTCCAGATAACATATTTCCCTTTCGTGACAATTGCTTCCTCTACAAAAAATGAGTCAATAAAGAGTTAAATCCTCCATAAATTTTTATAGTTCTGGGTAAAAATAATCTATCAACGTATTCTCTCGTCCTAATAAAAACATTAAAACATCCGAACGTAATGGTTTTCAGAAAAAAAAACAATATCAGGATATCAACCATCTTATTCAACAAAAAGTTTTATCTGCACACGTCCAGTAAAATATCTCCAGGGGCAGTCTACAATGGCGTCTTTACGCTTGTGCGAGCAAGTATGGAGATTGATGAAGTGTTGCAATGCACTCATGGAATAGGAATTTGATAATAATTGATTAATCTTCTACTCACTTCTAAAATTAAGGCCCACCTTTCCGAAAGCGAATTCTTTCAAACTCAGAGTTTGATAAAAAAAGAGCTGTATTCCAGAATCAGATGGGCAAAGACTCGTCCGTGACGGAGGCGACGCGATTATTGTAGCAGAGATCTTATCCCTACAGAAGAGACTGAAACTATTAGTAGTAGATACTATACAGGGCAATGAATGGCACTCACAATGTTCGACTACGATGGAAGCTAGATACTTCCAAATCCCATTTATGCACTGTTCTTTCTTTCGTCTCTATAAAGCCGAACCTTTTCCGAGAGGCAAAGAGACCATTATATCACCTTATTATACCAGCCGATTAAAACTGAAATATACCATCAGACTATGTATTTTAACTTAATATGAACAGAAATGAGTTTTAGAATGTAACAAAAGGGAATGACTGAAAAATGGAATGAGTAATTATCCAAAACTCGTCCCAAAATATGATTTTCTTTCGAATGATATTCGGATACTAATATTCCCGTGCTGCTGTTCTTCATAAACACGGATACGTTGATAAACCGATTAACCCTCACGTTAAATTTCCATTTGGTGGAGTGGTGAAGTAAAATTTCCTTGCCGCCTCAAGGATCCTGGGACAATTCTTAATCATACGCCATCAGGTAACCTTTGGTTTAGAAATAAATATATTTTGTCTAAGTTGGGAAACGTTATTTTATTGTTTCAATTACGTATTTTTCTCAGAGGGTAAGACACATATTTTTGTGTTTCCGGAGGAGCATCGCAGTTAATATGAAGAAATCAACTCTCTCATTTGTCCACATCCAAATATTTTATTTGTTAGAATATGTTAAAATATACTTAAAATTACACTCATTGCCATTATAATGAAACGCTTCCAAAATAGCCCTTGATACTTAACTTGGCCATTATGTGTGGTTTTATAAAACTTTTATAAACTGTAGGTTTTATACATAAAGATGCCTTGAAATGCAAGAAACTACAACCACAGTTGGTGCCATAAACTATCACGTCGAAGATCCGTTTCATTGGAAGCATCTATCGTATACTGGAACAGGGTTTTCAAGGGCGAATGCATTCGTGTTATGTGTTTTTGATAAAATGCATGAACTGGCATAAAATATTTTGTGGATAAATAATAAAACTCCTATATCTAAATAAATGTTACTTAATGCTAGACGACTCGTAATCAACCGCATGCTGCAAAATTTCCAGTTCCAGAACCACTCGCCTTCAATTTTTTTTGACGCGAATGAATTAGCACTACAATTGAGACTAATTACTGCACATACGAGGTAGTAAAAATTGTTTTAATAACAGACACACTTGTTTCCACTAACCCTCTTGTCATTTGGACTTCAATATTTCACAGTTAATTGTGAGAAATGTGTTTTATCTTGAACAATGGTGAATTACAATATGTAAATGAAAAAATGTGTCTGGAATACTATTTGAAAAGTTATCATAGTACTACACCTGAAATAATTTAAATAAATTACAAGATTCCACAGTTACGTATTCCTGCATGACTCCTGTATGGATCCCTATGATCTCAAGCACACATCCATATTTATCAGTCTCTCACACAATCAACTGCATTCCATTGCAGCAGCTGCGACGCCCGGGAAGGGGACGCCGTGGGAGGAGGGGTGGCATCTGGGGGCGCCGTGGACGCCGGTGGCGGCGGCATCGACCCCGGAGGCGGCGGCGGTGGTGGCGGCGGGGGCGTGGGCTTCCGCCCCGTCGTCGATTCCGCGCCCCGCTCCCTCTTCTTCCCCTCGCACCTAGCCTCGCACTTGCCCTCGCCCTTCGGCCCGCCCATCTTCTCATCCATCAAAGGTAAAAAAAAAACATTTAATTGATATTCATTTAAGCAGACCTTGCAGAGCACCATCATTATATTCTTCGCAGTATTCAGATGTTAACCTCCTACATAGTGCACACGTAGTTTAAGAATTTCTAACAGTAAGCACGGCAGACGAAGATGATCCTGCTCGCCCAGTATTTTCTTAAATCATCGAAAATAATTTTAACATTTACCTTCCATTTCGATAAGGACGTAATAGTAGTAATTTTTTATCGCTCACACTATCATTAATATCTGGTAATAATGTCTTAATCAATAATTAATTTTCCTTCAAGTTGCTAATATCAGATCACTACCAAATACTCTAATGTTTCACTCCTTACTTTTATTTATAATCCTGTCTCGTAAAAAAACAAGAGACGTTTCAGGCTAAAAAGAGACGTTTCAGGCGCGATATGGTGGAATAACATGATTAATTAAAATTAGCAATTTTCCACAAAAATAAAATTTATTAATACGACCGGTTTCAATGGATCTACATCATCTTCTGGTGAAGATGATGTGGCTGCATTGGAACCAGAAGATGATGTAGTTGCAATGAAACCGGTCGTATTAATAAATTTTATTTTTGTGGAAAATTGCTAATTTTAATTAACCCTGTCTAGTGTTTATATCTTTCCGTATCAATTTACTCACCTCTCTCTTTTCCAATATCATTTCTTGTTGGCCTGCTTGGTTATATGTGGATCGTTTCCCACATTTGGAGTTATTGTTTCGGGCTGCCCCGCCTTCCTCCGAGGCTCAATATAAATTAATAATTTTTAATCGCTTTTTTTTATATTTTCCTTTCTTCCATTGTAAAGCTAGATAAGCATTATTTATTTCTCACCAAAAATCCTTTTTTGTACGAGAATAATGTTACATTTGTTTTTTTCCAAAATTTGAGCTAAAATAATCAATTCTATGAATTCACTATTAGACTTTATAAAAATAAGAAACATGTTTTCTAGGGAATGAACAAAGTTTATGACATCAAAATTCCATTTATTGAAACGCATAATAAATATTTAAAAGCAATACGAGATATATCGTATAACCAAATGTTAAAAAAATTACTCATCGTTTTACCGAACAATAGAAATAGTTTCTCTGAAGTCTTGTGCCACGGAGAAAACCATATCGCCGCTTAAACGCTTCAGTAACGCCTGACATAATATTTGATAATGGGAATTACGAAATCAGATTTAGTACGCATGGACTAAAACCAGTGTTGTAACCCTTTTTGCTGAGTACCTATGCTGAAATAACGAACTTGTATGCTTTCTGTATTTATACAAGCATGCAATAAGTTTCAGCTATTGATCATAGATTATACGTTTGATTGGGGAGAGCTGAATATAAAGTGCTTTCTTTCAGTCAGAATGGATGATTTTTAATGAGCTCAGAGTGTATACGGCTATATTATCAGGAAAATTCAAGACTCCCTGTATAGTAATCTTCCCGCAATCAGCAAAGACCGCGCTCCTCATTATACCGGTGCCCTCATTGATCTATTCATGTTTGTCCCTTTGCAGGTTTCCCCGGCCTCTGCTCCTGCTGTCCACTCAAGCCCTCGGTGCTGGGATCGCGAATGCAGGGCATCCCGGCGCTGCAGAGCGGGGCCATCCTGCAGGAGCACGCCGTCCAAAGGGGCCTGTCGCCGTCGCTGAGGGCCGCTTCGCCGCCCTCCGCCCCCTCGCACTCTCCCCCGCCGCCCCCGGCCTTGGCCCCCGCGCACCATACACTGGCGCAGCCGCACCCACACCGCCTGGACCCGGCAGCCGACCAGCAGCGCTCGTCCAGCGTGGCCGAGCTGCGGCGCAAGGCTCAGGAGCACTCGGCCGCCCTGTTGCAGAGCCTACAGACGGTGGCGTCGTTCCACCAACACGCCAGCATCCAGCTGCAGAGCGCCACGGCGCTGGTGCTCAACCAGGGAGCGCAGCAGCCCATGGACCTTCAGTCGGCCATGAGGAAGGCGGAGGCGGCGAGCGGTGGGGCCGGCGATTAAAGCCCCCCTCACCGCCAACCCCTCCACCAGTCTCGCCCCCACAGTGACCGGCCGTCCCTAAAGGGAGCCCCCCACCCCGGAAGGCTGTGTGAACTATGGACTCCCGCCCAGTGTGGGACGGTGCAGCGACAGTGGGGAACGGTATGGGATCGGTGTGGGATGTCGCCAGAGGAAACGCTTACGATGACTCTTAAAAAAATGGATTAACTGTGTAAACGGAACAGATTCCTTTGGAATGGCGTGAGCACACCGTTTCGAGACGGAGAAAATACATTCCAACGTTGTGATAGCACGATAAATGTGTTTTGATGTGTCGGCACGACACCACGTGAACTTCTGCGGCAAGGATTCAGGAAATAAGTTCTTTCATAGTAGATCGTTATGAGCAGTAGATAGTTTCATTTAACTTGAGACTTGCCTGGCTGAATAAGTATCTACGAATATAGATTTCCATTGAGAGTAAAATCTTAGCGTATGAAAAGCTCAATTGGCTTAGGGATAGCGCAGTTCCCTAAATTTTGTGGAAAAATTCTTACTCCGGAGAGTAGATGAAATATGCTAACTTTTCGATTTTATATGATATAATGGAGATTGTAATATACAATGTGTGCAATTATTAACGGTTCTGGTTATTACGTTAAAAATATTATCCTTCCCGTTCGTGGTCAGTATAATGAAGTTTTGGTGCATGCACTCGTTCCAACAGATGACTCTAGTGTGATGATGCATAAGTGTACCTCAAATTTTGTGTCCAAAAATGCTGGTTATGCTAATAGTCAACACATGTATCGCCAAAAATGGTAGAGTTTCTGTAGCATACTTTTTACTTTCCCGCCTTTCATTAATTATTTTGACATTGTTGTGTGTGCCTCACGGAATATCTACCCAGCAAGTGGAAGTGGTAGACGGATTTAAGAAGCAACAGTGTACGTGGACCGAGCCAGTTTTGTGTGGGTGCAAGTGTGGCCGGCGACCCGCCGCGGTCTCCGCCAGCCTCCCGTGACACGAACCTAATGCTCCCCCAGTCCCTCCATATAAGGCCTCGTTCACAAGGAGACGGAAAACAATCATTGCAATCTCCTAAAAAGTGACAATGAACAAGATATAAAATCCTATAGAAAGTATTCGACAGAATTTAATAAAAGGAAAACTTCATAGCTAGAAATATATACTAGGTGTTATGGGCCTTCAGGAAGGGGGTAAAAGTGGCAAATAACCAATAAGTAGAATTAATATATTATATCAAATGTTTTATGCATCGTAAGTATCATATAAACTAAGTGATTAATGACAAGGCCTTACTTGGGATGCAAAGCATGCCTGCACTTCAAGTATTATTTTCCAAAGTTGCTGTTGAGTGATTCTTAAAAACTCTTATATCGATCACGAGGTGAAAATAAGATGATTTGTATGAATGGAATACAAATTCAGTAAAAAAATGAGGTTCCCATGAGGCCTAATTTAACGGTTAGTGTGCAGTAAACATGAAATAACTGCCAGTTTTACCTAGAAGTAATTTCAAAAACAAGCGTTATACGCCGTTGAATGATTAAAAATGATGACTAGTTATTAATAAGCAAAAGTAATTGCATTACAACACCAGGGAATCTATAAACTTTGTTTAAAATAAACAGCATGCTATTTTAAGTATGTATATACTTTGTGAAAGATTTTCTCAATAAATAAATCTGCAGGGGATACCATGTAGTCAATAACACCAATTATTTACTTGTATAAGATATGCTTACCTAGAGAGAAAACAACTTATAGTAAACGTCTTTCTCGGTTCAATTACTGATAAAATTTCGCGGTCCGGATTAATTTAAACATTATCAAGGATTTACTTTTGAAGACATACCTAGAATTTGAATGTAAAGCGAAATTATTTTCGATTTGCATTATAATATTGTCATTTAATTGAAGTGGTAAATGGTGAATTCATCTTCATCTTGGCAAGGTAACTTGGTGCAGAGGCGGTTGCAAATTGATGGTTTTGAATTGTTTTAATTGGAAGAGGAAAATAACAAACTCATCAGTTAAATACTACTCTAAAATTTACATTGATTGATTTTACATATTTTGTAACTCATTGCTACTTATCTACGTCAGACTCTGTACAAAAATGATGGATTCCAGAGATTTTTACCAGAGACCTAATTCTGGTAAGAAGAATCTCTTCCGAATGAGCTGAAAATATTGTTCGGGAATTCAGACGTGAATATAGAGCTTTTTTCTGAAAGATATGAGGCTCTAGGACTCTGCATAAAATCAGTGCCCGCTAAGAGTATGGTAGTTGGTCTATATGATCAACTTGTTCCAATGGCTTAAGATACTGTATTCCATTGACCTTTCAGCAAAGGAGCGCTGTCCCAGAATATGTGACAGCATAGGTTTTACTCCTTTCCGAGATATACTATAAGGATATACACGTATATTTGGCAAGTGGACGGCACGTGAGGGTTGTGATGCAACACTCATCTATGGAGAGCAAATGGTAACCCTTGATAATCTGGAATATGACGCAAGTTTACCACATAAAAAATAATACCAATTATTCTCGATTCATTTCTTTTATATTTTCATAAGAGTAATTCTTCACTAAGAATAACCAAAAAATTAACTGTTTTAATTGTAATATTAAGATTTATTTTCATCAGCTTCACGGTCCAGATATATTTTTGCGCCTCTCAAGTTGAAAAAAAGAAAAAATTCATATGAATTCCCTAAGCACGACCGAAAAGTATTTTACGAGTACCACATAGTAAGCTCCCATTTAAATTCTGGACGAAATCCGTTTTCCCTTTCAACCTAGGCTTACTACACAAGACTTCAATTTTACATAAGAAATAAATAATGCCTTCTATTTAGAAATTATCAAGTGATTTGGTCAAAAATACAATTCCTAAATTCTAATTGATAGTCAAATCTACTGAAAAATATATCTGTCAACATTAATTTTGTCTTTTGAAGAATTGATTATTCTGAATGTATAGTAAAAATTCAACCAGGTAAAAAACCAATAAAATTATAGAAGTATAAAACAAATATTTAATTAAGTAACTGTACTGCCATTTTGTACAATACTTTATTTGCAATACTTAAGTACTTGCATTTCAGCATCAGGTTTTGAACTTGAAATGTACAAATTAACTGACTCCTTGCACTGAGCATAACATCTTTTCAAAATCAATGTAATTTAAGGAATTGAATACTTTTATTCTTCAATTTTTAGTTAACTTGTTGAGTTAATCCACCCAATCCAGACCCTAGATGGCAGGTGATAAATTTAAAAGATGCCCTTAGGCGTCCTTTCCATTTCTGGTTCACATTTATATTTTCCTTTACCCGACGAATTGGAGAATAATTAGATTAGAATTACACTTCATTCATATTCGTTATTTAATTCTTGTGTAACTATAACCTACCTTCTAATCCACACTAATATCTATGTAACCCCCAATATATCTTCCCCATTAAATTATACACTGAAGTCGAAGAAAAAAGGACTTTTTAAACAGTAAATAATGAGAGAAGATAAGTAATATTTTGGTTTGATGTACTGACGAGAAGCAACAGAAGTGACAGGAGTTAAATTTCAAGGATAAAAATATTCAATTTATTCGTGTTTGTAAGAAAAATTAAAATGATAATAAATCAGAACGTATAAATTTGGAAAGCAATTAGAGATCTCACAGGGTTTTCGGGTGTTACCACCAGGGTCCACTATGAAAGTACTGCGCAATCTCTGGGAAAAATAGATGTATTGATTTTACTTGTACATATGTTTAAAATTCATCAAAATCCTCTCCCCCTTCATTAATACACTTGCGGAGACCTGTCCGCAACGTCTGCAAGGCACCCTAAAACTCCTCGACGGAAATGTCTCTCAGGAACGTTGAAACATGCTTTTGGGTGTTTTACACGGTCTCCGAATGCTTTCCTTTCAGCTCTTTCTCCAGTCGGGGAAACAAAAAAAAGTCACATGAAGCCAAGTTGGGGCTGTAAGGGGGCTGGGGTACCACCTGGGTGGTGCTCCGGGCCAGTAAGTTGGTAACGACGAAGGACGTGTGGCTGGGGGAGTTGTCATGGTAGACCTTAACCGCGCGAACGCTCCATCGCGCTGTGTTACAAAGCCGAAAAACGCACTTCACGCGGAGGCACGTCTTTCCGCTAAGACTACTCGGAGCAAACTGACAACTGCGTTGGAAAGGTAGACCCCCACAATATTTTCCGACCGATTTTACCACGCTGCCATGGACAATTGCGTCACAATAAAATCATGCAAATTAATTTCATAATGGGCCATTTATGCTTCAAGCCATGAAGAGATAATCTAATCCTAACTACGCCACCACAAAATAACTGTATTAGATTATTATTATGACAAAGACTAGAAAATTTACATGATAAATAAAGGTTTTACCTAAATGATAAAATATCTCGAGAACATTTCTACTTAAATTATACTAATTCGTAGAATACCATGAAATTAAAATTTTATACAATGGATAATACTATGCTTTTCCTCTTAGCATAAATTCTCTGAACAAATTGCATCTTTCTTTCATGTGAACCGACATTAAAATTGCCATAGGTAAGTTTTGTTGAACTATTCAGAAACCGACATGCTATTTTTAAGCAAAAATTTGCGTCCACTATAAAAAGAAATTAGCGAACAACATTGCATGAAAGTTTAAAGAACGGGAAATTATGTTAGAACTCCCTAATTGGCTCCTTCCCCTCGCTCTATTCACGGCATCCTTCTGTATTTTGTCCTCATACAAAGGAAACGGAAGCAAAGAGCGCTCTTTTCCTACAGCGGGAAATTACACTAGGGCAAGGGGCAGCTTTTTCAGGTGTAACTTAGCTGAATTCGTGGCCCAAGCACAAGAAGATAAAATTCAATTCGTTCTGACAAGCAATATGTATAAAAAAGTCCGTAATGAAATTAATCGGAGAAAATAGATTAAAGTTCGTAATTAGCATGCCTTGCTAATTGTTAAAATTTTTGGGAACCAAAAATATTGGGTATACATTAAAAGAAGTAGTACTTCTATTCTGGAGTACTGCTATCTCTGCGAATATGATTTAATCCGTCCGCAACTTTTAAAAATATGATGCAATCAAATTTGAATGGACCACCGAAACGACAACAGCGTAAAACGCCCTTGACTAGCTCTTAAGTGTTTGCAATTTCCACTAAAATCAGAGGTTTAACCATGAAGACAGTCAGGGTCTCATCACTAGTTAATTTAAGACCAACTTCATGTAGAATGGGTACATGAGAAGGAAGAAAAGAAAAAATGGTTGATATACGGGGTCAAGTTGAATTCTTCTGTCTCGTATGAGGGAGGGGCGCTGTACATTTGTCGCCCAAGGCAGGAGTTGGAGAACAACACGCGCCACAAAAAAACTTCAGAAAAAAGTACACGCTCAAGGATCATAGATTCCTCATCGCAGAAAATTTTAAAGCGCATAATGAGGCCGCGATTGATGCTCGTACAAGATTGAGGAGTAATGATTCGGTGATTCAAGAATAATCGTGCCAAATTAAGACGTAGTAGAACTAGAATAACGGAAAATTGGTCATTATAGCTGAAAGAATAATATTTTTCTCATAGAATCAGGTTCAACATTTTCTACTTAATTTAGCATGACAACACCATACTCCACAGATAAAAGTAAAATTTGATTTATTTGCCTTAATAGCCTCTATTGGAGGCAAATTTAGCGATTTTAGCAACAATAAATATGACCACTACAGTGGTCATTGCAATTCCAAAAGCTTAAGCTCCACTCAAACTGAAAGTATAATTTGCCTCGTTCAGATTCCATAGGGATACTAAATTTATAAAAGCTTTAGAGATTCAGATATGAGTTTTAAATACCACCAACTGATTATAAGAAACGAAAGTGAATGATTTCCGCTGCAATTTCAATGCATCTAGTGAAATAATTTTCAAAATGATAGCGCCTTATATAATTTGATTATTTAACAGAGGTTAGTCGACGAATCTCAGGATAAGGTTGAATAAAGAAATCTACATGAATTATTTTCTAGTGATCTTATTTGAGATAAGTAATAAAAAGGGTATTTCGATGAAATAATCAAAATGATATAATAAACACTGGGAGAAATGGTATACGCATATTGACTAATAGCAAAATCTCCCCAAGTTGAAGCGCATTCAGTAAACATACCACTACATAATGGAATATGACGTTAATGATGTAAATACGTGGGCAGCTTGGGCCTCTATTGCATGACTCCTAAATCGCATGGGTTTCTGGAAGATTGTCCTTGTTACTTCTCCCACAGCTTTTCTGAAGAAGATTGGTGCCTGCTGTACCCTCTTTCAGCGCGGTAAAGTGTAACTGTCAGGATCGTCGTTCACCGGATGATCAAGACAGGAAAAGCGGATGAGATTAAGTAGAGTGAGACCAAAAAAGGAGGTACATCCAAAGCATATCTTGTAAGTCTCGATGGGGGCGCATGGAAGAGTAAAGTTAATTAAATAGGAAATACAAATATTACTGATGGGTAAGAATCTTCGTTCCGACTGCACTTTCTTGTCTCCGTGGTAGTCCGGGGTTAATCTTATGTTTTATTCTTGCGGATGAAAAATATTTTGTTGACACTCTTTTTAAAATGACACGTGGCAAGTTGGTGATTGCGGAAAACCGAGCAATCATTTTTAAAAGATGACGTTGAATCATGTAGAGTGGTAAATTCCCTCAAAAAATGACACGAATAAATGTAAGAATGTAACTTATTTTAAAACTAAAGTGATTCATTCTGCCAAATTGTTCACTAATTCAAATGTTTGAATGATTCAGAATTAATGATCAACAAATTGGTGAGTTGTACATGCTTTATGAATCAAATGTGATGCAAACATTGAGTCACATTTTTTTTCACGCTAAAAACTCATTTCTTTAGTTTACTTCGGTGATAAAAAATAAAATTGGCAAAATCATTCTATCACTGGGTCATTTATGACGAACTATCAACTTCAAGGTTTTACTGAAGGTTATCTTACGCAGTACAGCCTTCATCGCTACAAATTATGTTCAATAATTTTACCAGTGCATTTTCAGGGTCCAATAAAAGATCGGAAAGAAGCATCCATATCCAAAATGTCAAAAAAATTGTATGCAACTTAAATGGAATCAAAAATTAATTATTGGCATCATGCTTTGACAACTTATGAAGTGTGTGTGGTTTAGTAAGAGATAATGTGAGTTTGTTAGTGTGTTTATGTCTGAATTTATTATCCTAAAGTAATACACCTTCAGTGTGTTCAAACAGCCTCTATCTAAGCCGTAAAAAAATCATCCATTCTACCTATATCGAGGTAAAGAGAGATCATCATACCTAACACACATAACTTATCAATTGTATCGTTTTCATTATTTGTAGCCCAACGACCGCGGCAAGCAAAGGGCTACATTTAGAATAGGCAGCAATCGATGGTATAATTCTTATATCACATTTTTACATCTACATCTACATAAGTACCCTGCGAGCCACCAAAAAGGTGTGTGGCAGGGGGCATTTTTAGTGGGATATATCCCAAACTGCTTCGTGATTTCATGAAAAAAGCAGGGATACCTTTGTGAATACGTAGCTCTCAAAGATATGCTTCAATATTAGGTACTAAAAATATTTATCTAAAAGCAAAGAAAACATTTTCCTGTATTTTAATTGCAACTAAATCGATAAAAAACGCAAGAGACTCACAATTTATAATTTTAAATTTTTTAATCCAAATAATTAACCTGATGCCAATTAAGGTAATGTTAAAACCTTATGAAATAGAAGTGCTAAAATAAGTTTGTTTGAGGAGGGCTTTGCCGAAGTATCAACTGAATGTGTTCATGCTCATATGCCATTTTGCAAGAGGTACCATTTTCAACTAGGCTGAAGAGGCAACGGATCAAACCTATTTCAGCCTTATGAGTGAAGTGGTCGACTAATGCATTATTTCCTCCTTCGCCCGGGAAGCATACTCGCGAGTGCTGCCTGTTAAATAGCAGCAACTATGCGTACTTCAATGATCAGTGGCACTCTGAATGACAGCCACTTACAAACTGAACACGATTTCATTTGGTTAAGATAATTTTTGTCACTTTTTACAACTGTAACAATTTTAATGCCTTATTATATTTTGGGTGTGAGAAAGCCGCTCTTCCTCTGTGGTAGAAAGTCATTTAATCTAGTTCTGAAGGTTTTAGGGGTGCATTTACAATCCAGAGATAAGTGAAATTAGTGAATTAAGTAGGGCAATTATTTGATGAGTCTTATCTGAAACTATTGGTTATAAACTCAACTATATATGGAAATAATGTAAAGGAATTGGATTAATATGTCACCAAACGTTACATTTGCAAAATTTACCACAACCTAATGACAATAGTTACCATTTTAAATGTTCCACCCTTCCCTGGAAATAATCATTTTCCTGATTTATAATCTTCCAAAGTCAGCCTGTAGTCTGTAAATTAGAAGTAGTGTTGATATAACAGAATGGAAATTTACCAGAAAAATTATCTCTTTTAGTATTAACTGCCATATTTCTCACAGTACAAAAAAATCAGATGGGAAAGATGTCACAGAAGTGAGCATCAAACAAGCCACCTTGTTCATATTTCCTTGTTGGTATTACGAGCTCTGAAATTTCTCTTGCTATTTTTTCCCCGTCACTCATTGAAGGTATAAACAAATTATAGAGATTTGAAATGCAAATAAAACAATCACTCAGACTCTCTTAAGTCCTTGTCACTTTCATGTCACTATGAATGAATATAAATTATTTTTTATTATCGTTTTCATTATATATGTCGGACCAAAATAACTTTTCTCAAGCAATGACATGAAGAAAGTTTAGAGTTTAATGATACAGATGATTTAAAATTCAATAGATATCAAAGTTAAGTAATTTATATTATCCTACATCAGTCAACCTCAACATTTTCGAACAAACACTAAGGTTTATCGTTGCCAAGAATCAAAAATTCACCCAACAAATCCTAAGTATTCTTTTTTAACGTTCTTAAGATTTATTTGGGTAACAGTACCCTTATAATAATGACTTGGTACTCATATGAATCATATAATAGTATGACACGGCTATAAATCAATTTGTGAGAAATTTCATATCACATTTCTATATGAAGCACGTACTATCAGATCGGTGTGACGAGTTTGTAATTAACACTGGTGTGGAACAGAATTATTATTTATCATTGTTTAGTTATGGACGAACATTGAATAAATTGATAGCTAGAAACATGTTTTCTGTATCTCCTTATGCACATCGAGTTATTCTTCGGCGCATACAGTTTGTCTTGTGTATGGCCACGTTTTTGGAAAAATGGTAATTACAAATAGTTTTTGGTTGTTTTTCGATAAGGAGATTCAATTATGATGAGAATATTTTCACTTTAGGACGCCTTATATCCAAAATGCTAATGTCAGCTTAAATGTAGCATCCTTCCCTGGAACCCATTACTGAGTGCAAATTAGTGTAATCAAACGACAACTGATGAGTTTTCCAAAAGCGTATAATGTTAGAAAATCATTCCATGTAATGATTAAAGTAGCTAGTAACTAATAGTGACCGAAGAATTCAGAGAAATCCGGATTTTTCACTGAAACTATGAGGAAATTTGACTGGAATGCCTCAACACACCACTTGTTTGCAGTTTGAAATGAAAATACTGATAGGAAAAATACTGTTTAAATTAATTTAAAACAACAATAAGTGAAACATACATTGCATTCAATCCTCATTACATTTTTTAAAACTTACAGTAAGAGAATACTCATGGGGTTTTCAGTGGTTGTTTTTTCCTCTTGGACAGAAATATATCTGAGATACGTGTACTTTTAAAATGTGTATTCGTACGGTTGCACACAAAATACAATTTATATAACTTATGCTTGATATGCAGCAATGTATACGAAAAATACATTATGTTTGTACACAGTATATTAAGTTATTATCATGACGTGACGAGAGTAAACTCCATTTTATCTAACATTTAGGCACCAATTGGGTATCCACCAGAAAAACTTTCTCGCTTACCGTTTCCTCGTACACATGTTAAACAAATGTTGCGGACTTTATCAGAATTTTTCCCTATTCCCTAATTAACCTTTTCTCCAGTAAATCCCAAATACTAGTCACATATTCCAAATGTATCCTTACTAAGGCGAAGTTATACTTTTACTTTTTCATTTCATCATTCTACAATCGTCCCAATGAAACCTAGTTGTACTAAAGCTGACCCAGATATTTTTCTGATGTTTGTGCCCCACGAAAGTTTGATATATGCTTAACACCCGCGTTTCACCTCTTTTGAATTTCTTAATTTGACTCCCATAATATATGCTTAGTCATATTGCTCTTTTCTATGCCTTCCATTTAAATTCCACACCTTCAAACCACCACATGCTTTGTTTAATTTTAACCACCGACTGAAGCATTTCAATATCACTAGAGGGTATCCCGGATATTCTACCGGAGTTCTTATTTCTCCGTAAAACACTGTGTCATTGCTAAAGAATCTACGGTATCAGCTAACGTGGTAAAAGATGGTGTTAATGTATATCAAAAAGAGTCGGGTCCCAATAATTCTCCCCCTCGCCACGCCTGAATTTAACTCTAATGAAATTATCCCATTAACTATTACATTCCTCTTAAGGTAAGTTAACGAATCACTAATCATTTTATTGATTGGTTGTTTTCATAAAATATAGGTGACAGAATTGAGAATCCCATTCTATATAGAAGCAAATACAATAAATAAGGTTCCAACGGAGAAGTCAAATTGGCCTTAAGGAGACAAAGAAAAAGGTATGCACAGGTGTTTAAAATTGTATTAAAAGTAATGATGAAATTGTAATAAGGTTGTCCAAAGTAAAAATCTTAAAATTTCCTTTAAAAATTAAAACGATTATGGCAACATATCTTTAAAAGCAAAACGCTACGATAATAATTCTCGGTGGTGGAATATACCAAAATTTTGGTGTCATAATAATGCCCTCGGTCATTCAAGATACGTGTCATAAATTCGGTGTCTCACTGTAAGAAATTCGAAAATGAAGGGCCGTTTCCTTAAACATTGGTGGGTCAGAACAAAGGTGCACGCATGCAGCGCCATCAATTGATTTTTTCCATAGTCACTAAAGCTTTGGTTCAGTAGTCGCTTGCCTGTTGGTGAATGCAAATAGTATCCACGAAAATCGGTGCTCCTGCCATTGCGAACTGTGATTCAATTTTTGTGTACGAGAGGACAATCAGCTGTTCCAACTCATCTGGAGCTGTGCATAGTTCATGGATCTACGGTGATGAGAGAAGGAAAGGCTATAATTTTTATGACCTTTCCTTCAATAAAAGTTGGAAAGGTTAAAAAAATGTCGAGAGTTCAAAAATTGCCGAATAAAGGTGAATGATGAAGGGCGGTGTGGCAGACCAAGTATCCAGATCAATGAAATGGTTCAACAAGTGTTCCATGAACTGCGATCTGATAGATTATTGACGATTAGTGCTCTATCTAATAAATTTTATCCTGTAGAATCTACAACTATTTACGCGATTATAACGAAAAAGGTGGGGTATCCCATCGAGTACAATGTGGGCACCAAAAATGCTTACAGACAAGCACAAAGAGCTAAGAATGTTGAGTGGACGAGTGTTTTTGGACCACTGTCGAGACTCCTGACTCTCGGAGCTATTTCCTCTACTTGCACTTAAAAGAGTGGTTCGGTGAACAACGATTTGAAGGCGGCAAGGAACTCAAGACCTCCGTTATCAACTATTTCATTTCCCAGGCGGCGAACTTTTATGCTGAAGGATTAAAGAAATCAGTGCAAAATTTTGAAATGCTCAGAAGTGAACGGCAATTATGTAGGAAAGTGAAGTAGGTTATTAAGAAATTATAACCATTAATATTCAGGTTTTCTTTCAAATATAAACCAGGAATTACGACCAAACGGTCCTCACTTGTCGAATATGCCTTGTGGTAATAATGAGACTATTAGTCGAGAAAAGCAGAGAACACGACCAGAATATGTTTGTCAGCTTCGTGGATTTTCAAATGTGGTCGGCAGGGTAAACTGGTCAAAGTTAGCATTTTGTAGAAGATAGGTGTAAAATGAAGAAATAGACGAGTTATCCGAAACCTGAAAGTTCATGTCTCAGACTGCACAGAGGGGTATTGCAAATGGAGTGTTGGAATGTGTAGTGACAGGCAGGAGAGCAATAAAGAGACGCTCATCAATATATGTTCGTTTCAATATACAAGTATAATCAGAGGAAGCGAAGCTTGGGATGGCCTAGAGACTGGTTTAAATGTATGTGTGAAACTATTCAAAGAAGTTAGACTTGCGATTAATCCAGCGTTAGTTCAACAGCCGAGGAGTTAAAATCATTACTATGGGATGAAATTAATCATAAGGAAACGAATTCAATGCAATTCTCTAAAAGTGGAATAGGCAAGACAAACATTAAATTTGGGGTGCCTACAATAGAACTGGTAGGACTGTTAATTTATTCTGGAAGTGTAAAAGATAATTAGTAGATTACTAGGAACATAAAGCGAAGATTTGCATCAAGGAACCCTTGACAAAGAGATAGGAGAGAAGTTGATATCACCATAAGTAAATATTTGAAAAAATACTCATGAAAACTTTAATATGGAGCTGAGGTTTGTACGGTTCGCAAACTTGGTGTTTACGTAAGGCGATAAGCGTTGAGATCTGGGTGTGAAGGAGAATGGAAAAAACTAAAGGGCGGAAAGGAGAAAAAGATGAAGTCAAGAAGGATGGATGTTGGAAGAAATTCGAAGAAGGCAGGAGAAATAGCTGCAGAAGATACCGAGAGGTAATGGGATGTTAAATACAATAGTAGAGAGGAGAATTCCTGGAAAGCGAGGTAGATGGAGCAATAGAATAGACATTTTAGGTTGAATTACGGCAGGTAGAAATAATTTAGAACTAATTAATGTCTTTTTGTATAATGTATGAGACCTATTTAAATAGTTTCCAAACTTTTTGAACAGCACGCCTCCAGTTGACTATCTTTTAATACGCTTGAAGGCGTTGTGTCCGTGCGTGAAGTGCGGCGAAAAATCAGATCCGCGGAAATGAACTCTTTCAAGGAGCAACGTTTTTCTGTGAAATCCATAGTAGTATTAGATGAATGGATATCTGGTGTCAGATAAATCTTACAAGCAGAGTAGTGTAGTTCCAGATTCTATAAAAAATCTACCCTAAGCCGTAAGACTACAGTCAATAAAATAATTTTCTTTTTCTCGCAACTAACTCTAGTGCCTTGGATCTCTCTGAAATAGAGATTTCATTGAAATATTAAATTAAAATGGAATAAAAATGGGCGTTTTGCTTGAAAGAGAAAGTAATGCAAAATAAAGGGAAAATTAGGTGATATAAAAGAATGAAACTAAAATTATACAAGGAGAAGAGTTTGTCCATTTTTTTCCGCTATGCTCAACATATACTTATGTGGTATGATTAATCTGAGATATAACTACATATGAATGAGAACTGAATTACACCATGAACACACTATTAGAGCATCATTACGGGACATTGGTATTAAGGTCTATCACAGGAAAATAAAACTGTCCTTCTACCTGAGAAGCAGATGTAGAAGATGACAGCTAACATAAATATTGAATTGGGAGGTCATAAACTAGGATTAGTTGAGCCAATCTATCTAAGCTCTATTTTAGGTAAAAATGAAATGGAAACAGAAGATAGCAAGTAGCAAAACGGTAAGCATGTAACAATAATGCACATGAGAGAACTAGGGCTCTGAGTACACGCGTAATGAAATCAATCCCGAGGTTTTAACGTGTAAAGTGGTATTTTAAGGACCAGGTATTTGAGAAAATGGTAACACACAAGCTTTTGGGGTTTTGGATATGATGAGAAATGAAAAAGTAAGCTGTATATACACCAAAGGGGAGAGAGAGCATAAGAAGTTTCATTGAGGAAGAGGATACTGTAGGAAGGAACTTGAAGAAGCACGATATAAAGAACTTGAAGAGACGCTGAAGGATGCCCCCACTAAAAGGGAATTCAAGAGCAATCGGGATAGTAGTAGGAAAAGATTAGGCATTTTTTATGACACTAGTTGGAGTAAAACTGTGCCCATCTGTAGAAGGTAATATTCACAATGAAATCAGGCTATATGCAATCAGACTATTGATGCTGGAAAATATAATCAACAATGAGAGTTCTACTCGAATTTGTACCAGTACAGTTATGTTGTCCGTGGTTCGATCTCCTGATAATGCATATTTTCCTTGTCCTTCCCCTATTACTAGTCCTTGTAGCTTGAGTCCTCAAAATCATGTGAAATTGAAATTTCAGAAAAATATAATAAAAATTAGCCAAAAATTACTTACTCAATTTAATTGTAATATAAAAACGTCGTAGAGCACCCATTGTGTTGTTAGCTATTTTAATTGTATTAAATTCACAATGATTGCTAGGAGCATTTCTCTTTCTTGCGAGAAAATTTCACTAAGCAACACACTTTCCAGGAAGTTATGCATTCCGGCTAGGCGGATAGAATACCAGGTTGCCGAGTAATTAGGCGGACTCATTGGCCTTTGAAATCGTTCTCGTTAACAAGCCTTATCAAGGTTAATTTTTTGGGTTGAAAAGTATAGTTTCCAATTTATTTTTTCCGTATAAAGTAGCAAAAGCAGTATCTTTCGTAAAAAGTTTCACAGGTGCAACGTACACACCGTTAGAGTATGTGGCAGGGGTTGACTAGACATGCAGCAACAAAATTAAAATTGTTTAAAATATATTTACCCAGAAAATGTTAAATAATTCCACTGATGGAAATACAACAGCCACAAACAACAATTAGTAGCATTTTTTCTACATGGCACCCTGCAAGCTTCCGATGGGGTGTGTGGCAGGGGTGGTCTACACCCCACTACTTTGATACAAAATAATTTTCCCTCTTAGCGTGGTGGGATAGCGTTATCCTAATCCCTTAATTGTTCGTGGGAAAAATAACATATTAAATCCAGCTGTTCTACAATTAATCTTTCTAATTTTATTAACATGATCTCTTCTACTGAAGGACGATGGGTGTTAATAATACATTTTGAACACCATAAAGGGACTTCCTTCCAATTTATACAAGAGATTTAATGCGTAATTTAAACTTCGTTCTGTGAGTGATTTCCAGCATAATATCTCTAATGATTCCGATGGATTACTCAGTTTATCATTACAGCGTATTACAAATTTAGCTTCTCCACGGTGCATGCGATCTAATTTGGCAATCAATCAAAATTTATGAGGATCCCATATACGTACTAGCAATATATTCTAAATGAGAACTAGCTAACGAAAGTTAACAATAATTTTTAACCTTCTCATCACATTTATCCAATATTCTTCTGATAAATTGTTAAGTTAGCGTTTTTCCAGTCAATTGGTGCCTTGTGATATATAAGGAACTTCTTAAGTATGATTTCCAGATACGGCGTAATTTCTGGCGCTAGATAATTACATGTCCAAGATGGCAATCGTTTGAACCCGGTGAAATTGTTAGGGTCAGTATTTTTCAGCAAATGTTCCATTTCATTTTAAGAAATTTAAATTTTTGACATCGGTTAGGGAAAATGATTTGGTAAGCCATCTGAGACATCGGGGAGCATTGGTGAAAAGTCTTTGAAACGAGGAATTCAATAAGTTTGGCAAATTTCAACTTTATCGTTTTTGAGTGAATTAACTGTAGATTTATTACCCTGAACCTCTCTGACATAGGACCAATATACTTTTGTAAGAGTATTTTCGTTTAAATTTTCAGCTAATCCTTTTCAATTCGCTTTACGTTTGTAAAATTCCTTCAGTGCTGTTAAAATATGCCCTAATTTTCGGCTTGCCTGTCCATATTTTCCCCTAAATGTGTCCACCATGAGAGGTCGACAGTAAGAATATCATCTATGACTAACAGTTTACGGCCATTTAAATAATTTTTAATCCTTTACAATATATTTTCATCGCTCTCTCAGAGGCCATGAGATCTATAAATAAAGCATTTTAAAATCCAAAAACATCCGCATCACATAGAACATTACATTCTTACTAAGCCTCAATGTCGTGAAATAAGGGTGCCGGACCGCAGGAGCTATCATGGTAAAATCCGTGCTGATCAATTGTCGATAAATCATGAACATTGAGGTACCTCCTTTACGAGTGAAAAATTATGCTTCATAGTCTAGGAAAAGAAAATGAAAAGGATGAAAGAAAAAAGTCTAAAAACACTCGTTTCTTCCATGTCATCCCCTTTAATTAGAGGTTTTTAACTGGCTAGTTTCCATTCATTGTTACTATTTGATCCATTAGGGAATTTTTAATATGACCTTGGGAATTTTGGTGAAATATTTCCGATGCTATTCCCTATATACTATGCTACTTCCGATATAGAAGCTGATGTTTGTTCGGTTTCTGAGGATTTATTTGGATATCGTAATTTACAGAAGGGAATAAGCTATGTTTCCAAGTGAAATTTCAATTTAGTTTATCAGTTGGGGAAATTAGGAACTTTTGTCAATATAGGTGTGGCCGAACGCTGAATAAAATTTTTATGAAGAAATGACTTTGTTGAATGATCTTATATTCGAAATAGATACTCTATGATCATTCAGCGTTTGGCAAGTCAACCATCAGATTATCACTTCCTAACTTTACCGGTTTCTCTTTAAAATTAATCCTTGGTATGGCTCTGTCGAAGGTCATATATAGACTATGTATGCCGTTCCACTAGGCTTGCGAAATCTTTTATCTTATTTATACGGTAGTGGGATTAATTCATGTAAAACATTTGCGTAGCACTTATGACTCACCGTAAATATATACGTACGTTTCCAGTCTATGGGCGTGTCAGAGCATGGTCACTTTTTTGTTGTTCGCAAGCCTAGTAATTTAAAAACAGTCCACTTGATCTTCTTATAGGATTTTTTAACAAGACAACAACAATGAAAATCGTAAATAATAAAAACCTTGACGGAGGAACAGCCACCCATGCGAGAGGAAATGGAGAAAATAGCTTCGTAGGAAGGACGTCACTCAGTCGCCGGGTCAGGAAAAAGAAAAAAATATATATATAGACTGGCGAAAGATAAAATTCAACTAAAGGATAGACGGTCCATGAACCAGAACAGCCAGTAAAAAGTTATTCTATAGCTATTAAAAGTATATGATAATCTCACGATCATAGATCACAGTAGATGTCGATGAATAAATAAAATGGAATTGACCTGAAAAATATCAAATGAAGGATTTTTCCGCCATCAAAACAACGCATTGCATAAAAAATTACGTTAGCAACGATCCGTCTACACCAAGGCTTGATACCATGACGACGAAGAAGAAACATCGCAATATGGGAGTGGGGATTTTATATAGAATCTGTCAGCGAAAGGTAAATAGGAGAGCCAAATAAGCCAACCAACTGAGACTCTATATGTACTTCCATCTCTTCCTCTTTACTATTCCATCAATCTCACGAATCGACCTCTCTCAGCCGGCCTCCTCCCTCTCTTCCCTCCTCCCCCTACCGCCTCTCTTTCCCCACAATCCCCTTCCATTTTCGCCTCTTCCTCTCCCAACTCTCCCCCCCCCCCTTATGGCCCCCTTCTGTGTCCCCTCCCTTCTGGCCTCCTTCTCCCGCACCTTCCCGCACGACACTCCTCGCCCCCATCCACCGACCCCCTCTTCCCAGCCAGTCGCTCCCGACCATAAGCCTACCCCCCTTGCACCTTTGATTTTCTGCCCCTCCAAGCTCTTCTCTCTCTCACAGGGATTACGTAAATTCACCCCGCGGTTTAAAAATTTTTGCATCTCAAGTGCGAGCGATATCTCTTCACAGCTCAGGGACAAATCGAATATCGACGCGCGTATACACACATAAATATAATCATATAAATATAAATATGTGTACACACACGCACATATGATGACATGAGCACAGATACGACCTCGTACATAATACTATATACCATATCCACACGCGCACACTCACACACACACATTACATATATATATATATATATATATATATATATATATATATATATATATATATATATATATATATATATATATATATTCATTCACATGGAAATAGATATAAGGCAAAGGGATAGGAACACACATAAAAGACGAACGTAGGAGAGGTGGAGAAGGCGGAATCAGGCATACCACAAGTGTAAAAATAATACCTTGACTGGGACTTGAACACCGGATCTTTCGACTTGCCGGGTCGATATATGTTTATATGTATTATAAATATATTCATTCACTTGGAAATTAATACAAGGAAAAGGGATAGGAACAAACCAACTCTTGACCAAAGAATCGCGGCATTTCATTGTATAAACAACACGCTGATTTCAGTGTTACTTACGTTTCCTCGATAGCTCTAGTGGTTAGAGCATTGGCTGGGCAAGTCGAAAGATCTGTTGTTGAAGACCTGGTCAAGGACATAGTTTTGCGTCTGTGATTTGCTCGATTCTGCCTTTCCCACCGCTCCTGTGTTTATATACCTCTCATGTGTTATGTGTTCCTATCCCTTTTCTTTATATCTATTTCCATGTGAATGAATATTTGTTCGTCATATGGCGGATTTTCGTGTTTGAATGTGTGTATATATATGTATACATACATGTTTTTTTATTCGTCGCTAAAACGTTGATGTGTATATATATATATATATATATATATATATATATATATATATATATATATATATATATATATATAATATGTACACTTTTTTGGAAAACCCACAAACGTGTAATGTAAATTCACTGATAGTCATAACAAACACAAAAACCAAAACACACAAAAGAGGGAAAACTCACTGGTTCTCGAATTTTCGGTGGTCCAACCACCTTTCTCAAGAGGAGTTCTGTTCCTAATTCCTCTTGAGAAAGGTGGTTGGACCACCGAAAATTCGAGAACCAGTGAGTTTTCCCTCTTTTGTGTGTTTTGGTTTTTGTGTTTGTTATGACTATCAGTGAATTTATATATATAATATGTATATATAAGGTTTATATAAGGCCATAAGATCGCCATTAAGTTTATATATTTACATAAACCTTATGGCGACAAATAAGAAAACATCGCAATGTGGGAATGGAGATTTATACAGAATCGGTCAGCGAAAGGTCCAATAGAATAGTAGAGCCAAATTAGCCATCCAACTGAGACACTACATTTACTCCAATCTCGAAAGAAGGAACCCCTCTATCTACATATAGTGGAAGTTGGTTTTGCCACCGGAAATTTCAGAAGACGTTTCTTTCCTTTTTTTATGAGTTTTTATATTTTTTTGCTAACGTCATCTCGCTCCTTCGTTTGGATTATTATACACATTCTATAATACTCGTATATATATTTATGCAAGACATATCTCAATCTGATGACGACGGTCGTACCGTCGAAACATCAAAACTACATGTGTAAGTGTCCTTTCTTCGTGTTTCTATGTTTTAAAAATATACATCAGTGTGTTTATATATTTGTGCGTCCCAGAAGTGCATTCCATTTCGAAGATATAAAAAAAAACCATAAACACAGTAATCAACCCGAAGGTCGGTTTAGTATGTGATGGTAGAGCTCACCCGTGTACCAAGCCCAACGGCGTGTGAATATTCAGGGTAGGGGGGCCAGTTCCTTTCCCTGTGCCGGTTATGGTTTCCCAGGAAGATCTGGTACCCGAAAAATCAACTAGCTTGGGTCGAGCTGCAGGTGCCCAAAGTGCCTTGCCCGGGAATCGTACCCGGGACCCCCGGTCAGTAGTCCAACGCTCTACCCGCTAGACCACCGCCGAAGACATATATATATATATATATATATATAATATGGTGTGTGTATGTATATTTCAAATATATATACACCCAGACATGCACACTTCTATCGAAATATAATGAGAAATGACTACATTACTCAAATATAACAATGCACTGTGAACTATAATGTGCTCACTGTGCCGCTTGTGCTGGTTTCTAGTTCAATGGGTTCGCTGATTCCGAGGGCTTCTGCCTCAACGCCTCTCGCCTCCACTGCATGGAGCAACACAAGTCATATCGGATGCCAGCGAGGCATTCCAACGATACGAGAAATTGAATAACGCTCACGAAATTGAATTAACACTCTGACCCCTCAAACCCTTTCCTCCCGATCGCAACTCGAGGCTAATTGAATTGTTTTCATGCCATGAAGGTTACCATCAGGGGCTCATATGGCACTGCGCGCGAGAAATGTATACCCAAAACCTTTCCGAGGATCTCTCTTATTCTATCAAGAGCGGCCATATTTGTACCGTAAGCGAATGATGCTGTTTCCCCCGTTGGCTTAACGCTGTAATAGCTGTAAACGAATCCATGCTCTTGGCGCGTACAACAAACTGAATTGTATATACCGAGCAAGTGCACTTTGTATTGGACCTAACACTGTGATGGAAAGAGGTTTTGTCATTTGGTACATTAATATAGCATGTATTAACTGTACATGTACCTAAATTTTTTGTCATTAAACTGATAAAACAACTTAGTTATTATTTCAAAATATTCAATAATCCCTTCATTTATTCATCTGCATTAATGTGTTAAGCTGTACATTACCCCTTGTAGAGTTTTTAAACATGAAAAAAGTAAATTGCCGGTCAACAAAATGGTGACTAATATTCAGTCGTGCTAATTAAATGTCATCAGTTTGAGTTGTAATGTCCCATCTCTTAACTCGCGTTCCTTGGCTATTGAAATAGTCGACAATGAGACATAGATACTATGATGAGATTTAATAATTTCACGAATATAGATTAGATTTCCTAAAGACTACGCTTTGCAAAATAAACTTATAGAGACTGAATGCATCCATGGACAGTAACTACTGTAAAAATTGATCCGCGATGAGATCGCACCCATAGAGTTAAGCATATTCATCGATACAAGACCCTTGAGGAAATTTGTTCTCGTTATCTAGTAATATGTTTCTGCTTCCGGCTAATTGGCTAAGGTAAATAATTTCAAGGCAAATTTGGGCTAGAATGGCAAAGAATCTATTCACTATAATTTGTACTTACTTTAATCATTCCTATGCCAGTGAGCTGAAGATGTATGAAATTCGCTCAATGCCTCCTTTGTAATAATCAACAAACACTGCGTACATTAGAAATCGTTGTGGTCGGCTGGGGCAAACCTATTAATGTAGTGGAGTTTTCTATCAATGAAATAGATTCCTTACTGGCAATGAATTGCAACCATGGCATATAAATTTTGATAAACATATCCTTGCATCTCCTTTTACCAGTTCATTTCTCCCTCCAATCAATCTATATTCCAGATTCCTTTTCAGTGTTCGCGTCCTTGATCGTTTATTTTTATTTCTACACGATACATACTCTCTAAGCCACCGCTAGGCTATGTGGAGGATCATTTAATATTATTCATCCAATATCAAAAATGTAATTATACTGATTTGTTCAATACCTATAAATATTTCAAATGATGGAGTTAATGTCGACTAAGGGTACATGCACCACGGCATCTAATTGTGAACACGGCTTTTCGCAGGCGAGATGAACTACTGGTAACCAGAAGAGTAGCACCGGTTAGATATACCCATTACAATATGCTAGCCTACATGGAGTTCAATAATACTCATAGCGCGTTTGTTTGCATTTATTCTCATCCCTCACCGTTTGTGGGGAAAAGTGACAGCTCATCTTAAAGCTGTCAGTTCTTTACCAACTCTCTCCAATCTTTTTTTCTTATCTTATTTAGAAATGAACATGTAGTAAATGTCTATATATACATGTATATTTATACATAACTGCGGGTCGCGGTGGTCTAGTGGGTAGAACGTTGGACTACTGACCGGAGGGTCCCGGGTTAGATTCCCGGGCAAGGCACTCTCCAAGCAGCACAACTCCACCCAAGCTAGTATTTATCGGGTACCAGATCTTCCTGGGAAACCATAACCGGCACAGGGAAAGGAACTGGCCCCCCTACCCTGATGTGTGAATATTCACACGCCGTCGGGCTTGGTACATGGGTGAACTCCACCATCACCTACTAAACCGACCTTGGGGTTGATTACTGTGTTTATGGTTATTATTATTAGGTAATCTACCGGTTAAGGTAGGTTTTTGGATGGACACAACTATCAAATAAATATTTTGTAACTCCAAACAAAACCCAATCCAGCAACCTAAACTACATCAGGTCCCTCTTCATCTCTGTGTACTTCTTTCCTCCCTTCATCCCATCCAACATCCCTATCCTGTTCCTACCCTTTCCTCGCTTGCCCAACATTCTCCCCTCTATTACCTTCTTCAACATTCCACTACCGCTCAATACGCCTTTCATCCATTTTTCTTGCCTCCATAGGATTTCTCTCAACAAACCCCTCTCCTCACCCACCATCTCCAGTACTTCCTCATTTGTTTTCCTTTCGGTCCATTTCACCTTCTCCATCCTTCTCCACACCCACATTTCAAAAGCCTCCAATCTACGTCTATCCTCCTACTTCAGTGACCACGTTTCCGCACCATACATGGCTACGCTCCATATCAGAGTTTTTACGAGTCTTGTCTTAAGACTCGTAAAAACTCTGATATGGAGCGTAGCTATGTATGGTGCGGAAACCATATATTAATTAATTAAATATTATTAAAAAATATATATATATATATTTATATACATAGAATAGATATATATATATAGAATATATATATATAGAATATATATATATAGAATATATAGAATAGATATATATATATATATATATATATATATATAGAATATATATATATATACATATATAGACTGTCTAGACCTGACCTGAAGAAGGCCTCGGAGTAGGCCGAAAGCTTAAATCATCTACAGTGTGAGTGTCCTTTTACGTGTTATCTGTTTTATTGTGTGTTCTATTGTGCCGTCCAAAAGTTATATTGCTCTCGTGAGTACTTCCGCATCATCGATATATGTATATATATATATATATATATATATATATATATATATATATATATATATAATTTCACATGCATAAAAGGGAACAAATATTTAATTTATTTATTGAGCATAAGTTATTTAAATTTATTTTCTGCTATCACTTTCAAAATATAATTATTTTCTTCAAGTATCATCCCGAAAACACATGCGTTTCATCTACACAACAAGCAATTAAATGAGTATTTTCATTCTCAGAAAATATTTCCATGATATGCTTAAGTCTTCCTGGACTTGGGGCCCGGTATTCGAGTTCTGGGTCAGCTGGATTGGCCATCACACTCAGGGCTCTACCAGAGCGAAAAAAATGCGCAGCTCTTCTTCAGTTCCCACCAACGAGCCGAAGATAAATTTGTCAATCCATCGTGTGTTTTGCTGATGCTTTCGCAGACGCAGAGTTTCTCCAAACACATTCTACTGCTTGAAAATATCTCTAGACATATTGAAAGCAACTGCGGGGGATATCTCGACAGTAAATTTTAACGGAATCATCCTCTAATGCGCCTTGTGCTCCAATAATAGTCACTCTAGCGCCTTGACTGTGTCAAAATTCATCATCAACTGCGCGTTTCTAGCAAGCACTATCACAATCAACATTCTGAGGTCATTCGAAAAAAGACAAGCAAAACGTGATACGACGTGGGATTGCTAATTAACCGTTTTGCAAAATAAGGCTAGTTATTTATTTTTTTCATCTCATACCGACAATATTTTAGAGAGGTCATGCCATTTACAATTTTAGCATCAATTTATTTACCTTGAAAATGATATAGCAAATCAAAATTGTGGTCACTTCAATATATACATGGTTCGTCCAGAAGATAAGGGTACTGATTTTTTCCCGCGCGCCCAGCACCGCTCTGACGGGCTGCGATTGGAAGGGGGTATGTTGGCAAGCGACGCTGAAAAAGGCAGTCGGCTCTGAGCTGTGGTGTAGTGAGGAGCTCTGTTAACGCGAACCTCCACGCTCGACCCACGTCACGGAACGCGATGCCGAAGTTTTTGGAGCAGCGTTATTCCATCAAATTTGCGGTAAAGCTTGGGAAATCGTCTACCGAAATTGGCGGTATGATTAACCAGGCTTGCGGGGATTCAGCCATGTCCAGAAACATGATCTTTCGGTGGCACAAGATGTTCGTGGAGGGCAGAAAAGAGGTCGACGACGAACCACAGCCTGGACGCCCATCAACGACACTCACCGACGAAAATGTGCGAAAAGTTCGCGATGTACTGAACTCTGATCGTCGTCTTAGTGTTCGGATGATAGCAGAGAAGTGTAATGTGCAAAAAACAATAGTGCACGAGATTATTAGGGACCAATTACATCAATCAAAACATCTGGCGGCTGCATGACGACAATGCGCCGTCTCACACCGCGCTTGTCGTGTCGGACTTCTTGGCCAAGCACGGCGTGGCAACGCTGCCGCGCCCGCCCTACAGCCCGGACTTGGCACCACCGGACTTCTTTCTGTTCCCGAAGATAAAGAGGAGTTTGAAAGGAACGCGATACGGGACTTTGGACGCCGTCAAAGAGGCCGTGACGACGTGTCTTCGAGAGGTTCCCGATGATGCCTTCGCGGGAGCGTTCCAGGAATGGGAACGCCGCTGGAACAAGTGTATCGACTCACAAGGGTCCTATTTTGAGGAATATTAGCTTAAGATATGTAAAAGTGTAATAAATTTTTTTCCTGAGCTCAGTACACTTATTTTCTGGACGAACCATGAATGTGTATGTTATATCAGTACGATTATTTTATTACATGAATATTAGTGGTTTACACAAATTTATTTAGCATAAATAGCTAAGTACCTTAGCTTGCCATCATCCTTTTTTGATCAAGATTAGCACTCATTTGATTGAAAACATTTCAAGAAAATTTATCATTAATTAGGTCTCATATCAATGATTACAATAAAATGAAACTAAAAATAAATAAGGGAAATAAATAAAATATTAGTTATCTATGGAGACCTTTATACCGCTTATAAAGTAGAAATTCCATTTGCACAGAATCCCTCAATATCGTGTCTTGAAAGACGTATATTTTATCACAGAAATAATTAAAGAGAACAATTCCACCGGGTGAAAGGTATTAATTATTGGACTTGAAGTTCGAAAATAGCTGAGGTTACTAAAAAAGTTAACTCAGAAAAATAGGCTCATCACGATGGCATAACCTCAGACGTTACCGGATGAATTCGAATTGACCAACAAGAAATTCATCGTAAAAAATAGGTTTCACTCGGAATCAGGACAATTTTCCATTTTGATTACATGAATCAGCATAAGCACTCGTAAGTAAAGGTCTCAACTCCTCGAAATTCTTCACATAATTTGTCCTTTTTTATTTCTCCCACCATTCATACGTTAATGTATGCTGATTTTCGGAACTAGCACTAATTGAAAAGAAGAGTAACCGCAATTTCTTGTGACAAACCCCCTATATCATAAATAAAATCCCGTAGTTTAGACTAATTTAACTTCATTTTCTCATGCATTAATTAATAAGAAAAAAATTCTGTAATTTGGCAGAGCAATCAGTAAAGCGAGCAATAGCACTACTTTTTTTTAATTGCAGATAATTTATGTTTCCAAATTTAGAGATTACAATAAAAAAACCAGATCCTAACAATAACAGAGGAATTATATAAAAGCCATGGTAATGAAACCAACTCAATAGATGCTTTTCAGCCGGTACGTAATTCTCTTTTCCTGCTAGTTACACTTGTCACAGTTATCTTTTTCCTAACTAAATATCCATGAGCAAAAACCTTTTGGCAAAAAATATTTTGGAAATCTCGTGAAAAGATCACCAAACAATATCGTTTCTTGTCTTTCAAATTTCTGTGACGATGTAGGTAAGAATCAAAAAGTAAGCCGTTTGGAGGAAAAAGCGCCAGATTTTAACCAACCTCTTTCTGGAGACGCTACAGTAGTTCGTCGCCCAAACTCAGGGAAATATTTCAGCCCATAATAATTGTAACCAGTGGTGGAAATTGTTCTTAGGTCTTCGAGATCAGACGAGAAGAAAGAGTTGCTGAGGGAGTGGAATATGATGATACTCAGCTAAATCATTTGATAAGATAAACTATAAGTAACAAACAATCCAAGCAAACAGTTCATACAAAAGACTTGACAATGTTCGAGATTTACCAAGTCACATCTGAGTATCATGCAATATTTTCAAAATCAATGTGTTTTCCATGCAACTTATTTCACTCTTCTTTGGTTTCAGAAAAATTAAGTAATAATTCCGTTCGGTGAATAAGATTAAATGAAATGAGGACACATCATTTCAAATTGAACCAAAATTGGAATTGTAACAATATCCAAGAGATCAATGCGGGATGTCGGAATTCCGCAGAATCATGCAGGTTAATTTGTAAACATTTCCATGGTAACCGAATTGAGTCGGCGGCGACAAACGCGCGGGTACGAAAATCAACTCGGAGCAAAACAACCAATCTCGGTCGAACGCGAGCTACTAGACGACAATGTTTCTGCGGTATCTCCACGAGGGACGTGAATTTTTACCCCCACCCCGTTCCACCCAGCTTCCCGCCCCGCGATTGGTATGCGACGTCAGAAACTTCTTCTCCCCCGCTTTCCTTGGATTGCGGCAGAAAGGAAGAATCGCACGCCGGCGCCGGGAGTCGAAACTGGGGCCGCGGGAGGGGCAGAGGGGTGAGGTGGTCTCAGTCACCAACCAGTCCTCCCCTCGGAGGGAAATAAAACAAAATATATAAAAAACACAAACATCACCCGCCAGTTTCCTGGCTCCTCTCGGCGAGGAGGGCGTAAGTGATTAGTGGTTCGGAATGCGGCAAGTCCTCCAAGTCCAGCGAGCGCTGAGGCGGGCCGCGGACGAAGAGGAGGGAGCGTTCTCCCCGGACAGCGGGGGCGGAGGATGGGCGCAGGGTCTGGGAGAGGGGATCGGAGGGGGGATGGCTTTGAGTCCGGGCTAGGCACGGGGAAAGGAGCGGGAAAGTGGGAGGACGAGGTGGGGGACGGAAGACGTGTGGGGGGAAGAGGGGGGCCGAGGGGAGGAGGGATGTGGGGACCGAGCGAAGAGCAGGAAGGAAGCGAGGCGGGAAGGGCTGTAAGGAGGAGCACAGATGATGACTGCTGGGGTGGGGGGACGGCAGAAAGCAGGGGAAGAATTTCAAAAGATTTACTCGAGCGAGGAACCGGGCGGGGGGCGAGGAACTGGGGGAGGGGAGAGGGGGGGCGTGTGGGGGCCCCGCGGCTGGAGAGGGAGACGTAGGGGGGGAGGGGTTTGGCGTCGTCGGTAATTGAGGAATCAAAGATAGGGGGAGGGATGGGGCGGGAGAGTGTTTACGATGGGCGGGGAGCGGAGGCGGATGGGGATGGGGGGAGGCGTGGGAATTAAGTGGGCAGGTGGGGTGGGGGCTGGGGTGGGAAACGAGCCGGATCGATGGCAGATGGGAGATGGCGGGAAGAGGGGTGGGGGAGCGCATTGCTGAGGGCGGGGGTGGAGCCTTGCGGCCCGCTCAACCAATCAAGTCTCGTGTTTGTACTCCACACTCTAAAACGCACGCATCTGAAGATAAAATATAGCCCCCGGTTAGTAATCCAAGCGAAAACATTGGCACCCGTGGCGATATTCTACGAGAGAGTTACATTATTGCCGAGTAAATGACTAAGAGCTAAAACGAGAACCCCTCAGTGGCAGTAATAATGTTTTTCGTGAAATAAAAGCGTTTGAAATAGAGCTTTTATTCCCAAGGCCTTTGCAAACAGAATAAGACTGAATGGATGACCTTTCGCATTAATATGCGTACTGACCGCATAAACGTGTCGCAGTGAATAGGAGATCCAACTTGGAGCAAGCTTTGTCAGTTACGTTAATAATTAGACTTCACACTCTTAAGTATATATATATATTTTTTTACACACATATATATTATACACTAGGTGTATGCGATTATATATATACTTACATGTATATATATACTGGATATACATACATAGATATATGTAATGAATATAAATATATATTCATTTACATATATATAAATATGTATATATATACACATATGTATATAAATATATATATAAAGTCACTTTCTTGAAAAACCCACGAACGTGCACAATAATAATGAGTCCTGTTCCTAATTCCTCTTGAGAAAGGTGGTTGCACCACCGAAAATTCGAGAACCAGTGAGTCCCTCTTTTATATGTTTTAGTTTCTGTGTTTGTGTCGACTAGTTTGTCAATTTACATTATATAGAAATACATACATATATATATATATATATACACACAAATATACATGCATTCTCCTATGCATACTCACATGTACGTATTTCTAGTGCATCTCTCAACACCATTATTTAAATAACGTATATACGATTTATGTAATACAAATAACCAAAGATAAACCCTAGGAACATGGTCTGGTGGAGCGGGTTCTGGTAAATCTGGCGACACGTGAAATATAGACTTATCGAGATCTTAATGAGAAGTAGCCGTCAGTAGGATCCGAAAACAGAACGTAGGGATATTTGGACTACTGTGTAAGCGAAAAATGGCGTCCAATATCTCAAAGAGCTGCTCACAAATACAAAAGGATTCATGAGCATAATGTAATATTTTATTATACGTTAGAGAGCGAAATATAAACTGATATATATTTAAAAGAAAGATAACTTTTAGGAGTTTCTCAACTTATGGCAATAAGGATGTTTTGCCAGAATTATGCTAAACAGTTTACCGACGCTACGATGAAGACCAAATAATGCGTGGGAGAAGTAAAACTGAATTAAACAGATCGCGACTGTCAGCAGTCAACTACGGCACCAACGCTCCCCTCCGCTGATTCGTCCCCTAATTAATTAAGTAATCTTGATCCGGAATTAGTTTACGTCGAGTATCAACAAAACATAATACAGCTGATGGCCACTGAAGCTGACAATACGGTATTTATCGCGTTTGATTCGTTTATTATGATGACGTTGAAATTTCGTTATATTCCTATTATAATATCCATCCATGATTTACTGATGTAATCGGTATTTTACTTGAATAATTTTCACTAGAACAATTGAGTATCGATAAAGTTCGATCACTTCCACCAAATGACATATGTATGAGGGTTTACGAGAATGTTATGCTGTTTTTCTCATATTTAATAGGAATCTGCACAATAAATGTTTTTTTATCTAGAAGACCCTTATGAATTTTTGCCATTAAAACTGAGCCTATAAAATCGTAGGCATAATTGTCTTCACAAAAACACATGAAAATAAATATCCTTGTTACACAGATGGGAAAATTGAGGTGATTAAATGGCGGATTATGAAAAGTATTAAATTACATAAATAGTCAGTTAATTGGAATACCCTAACTCATTAATGGATTACCTTGGCGTTCTATTACCCAAATGTAGCTCAATCAGGATTGAAAATTACAGTCGACGTGTAAAGTTTACCATTTTGCGATTACTTAATTTTATATTGTTACCTACCATCACAATATACACTTAATCTAATTAATTTTTTTGGCAGCGTATTACGAAGAATTACATACAAACAATACCCAAACTCAGAAGCCCTCTGCCAGTATAATAAAAATTAGGATATTCCTTTTAAAGTCTTGTAGCCAAATCAAACAGTGTTTTTATAACTCGAATATATAGGCGTGTCAAGCAACAGTCACATGATAAAATTTCAAAATATTACCTTGCAATACGTCTCAGCTCTTGAGTAATATCATCAGTTATTACAATCACAATATTTTAAATCCCTTAGGATGACCTTCAGGCGCTGGGTGGCGCTCTTGAGTAACATGAAATGGACAGGACGATGCATGCATTAACATTTGATTTGCATTTATTGACTAGTGGATATTCCATTTATTTAAATTAACAATGTATTGTAACGGGAAAAGTATTGCAAAACTATTCCGATATATTAACTTCTGAAAAATTACACTCGTCGGAGGTAACAGTTCATAAGCAAAGGAGCTGTTACCTTCTCGAGCCTCATGTCCTCGGGACAAAATAGTCACACAAGATAAAAAAAACAGTGCACTCACAAAAAATACGCTGTCTTATTTTGGTTTCCTGTACGTACGTAACAAATTTACTTGAACAATTTTCAACGTAAAGTACAATATGAAGCAAACACGCAGTAATGATTTGGGAAAATAAAAAAAGAGCCATCCCCTATCAGTTCAACTTATATTTGAGTAAGGCGATGTGTTGTTTTCCCATCAAATATGTTTATCAATGAATTGCCGAATGAATCTTTAGAATCAAACCCATCAAAAAAATTTTTCAATAAAAACGAGATATCCATTCTTTCAAATAACTGTTCGGCTTGGAACATCTTTTCTTTTTCAGAGCAGCAGACAAATTAGTTATCTACGCAGCCGAGATTAATTTCTGCAAGCTATTTCGCTTCACATTATGCATTCCCAAACGCAATTCTGCGTAAATATAACCATAGTGATCAATCTAAAGTTTAAATTGTTAAGCGAAGGTAGAGTTCTCCTAGTATTAAGTTCAACGGGGTATGATATTCACACAGGAGGGTGGGAGTGCCAATTTCTTTCCCTGTGCCCACTGTGGTTTCCCAGGGAAGGCCATTTAACCAAAAAAGGACACAGATTTGGAGAATCTGAGGAAGCTCAGAGTCCTCAACCGGAACGGAACACGATCCCTCTGGTCAGTAACTTTACGATCTGCCTACTCGGTTACCACACCCCCACGTAGTTCAAAAACTTATATAATTGATTTAGATGCCCAAGATATTCACGTAAATCCCTCCGGTTATTTTGGCTTTCAATTCAGTGAAATTAAGCTGCAAAATATTTTCTTTGCCTCAATACTCTATTTGAGAACCCCTTTTTTTGATCTTATTGATGAAAAACAACGACACAAATGTCCCATGTTACCATGTAATATCTCCATCTGTTACCAAAGTTTTAGTGGATAGGGTCTCAATTACTTTCCAATGCAATTAATATAAAGCGTTTTTTCGTTCTCGCTCCCTTAAAATATTGCCTCATTCTCGGAATTCCAAAATCTTCTTTAAAAATGGCGTCAAATTTCAACATTATCATAGTTTCTTGTTACAAAATCAATACGTACTTATGAATATGAAATCTCCTAGAACGCTTTAGACCTGGTGATTATGGAAAAGATTGTAAACTAACAATTAACCTTGCAGCAGAATAAAAGTTGTTGATATAAATATTTCTTGAAATTAATGCACATTTCACCGCCATATTTTGGCTCATTCATGTTGCAGAAGAAATCCATTTATGATTGGCCTAAATGGAAAGCTTTAGTCTAACAATGAAAAAAAGGCACCGCTTTGTTAAACTCTAGTTTCCTTTCAAAACCCCCTTATGACCAGCCATTACAGATGCGCCAAAGTAAGTTTGAGTGAAAATATTTTTAAAATATACTTCCTAAAATTAATGAATTAGGTGATCTGGCGGGGACACTGACAAAAAATCAGTACTCAAATTTTCCGAAGCTAAAAATGTCTCTCATACCCATGTTTTATATCGTAATATTAACTTAATTCTGAATTATGCATGGAATTTCTGTATAAATGCCAGCGTCCCTAAATTATGACGTAATCTTCATCATACGAGAACAGGACTACAGAATCCACATTTTTCTCAAATATTGTCATTCGCAATTTTCCTAGAATTCTCGCCCAAGCTTTGCGGGATGAAACACTGACAATTAATTGATTTCCCAAGAATACACCAAATGATTTTCACAAATGCGAGGGTGATCTGAGAAGTTCTCGGCCTGATGATGGAAATGACAATTTGTGTTATCAAAAAGTCTAATTTTTCAATATAATCACCTTTAATAGTAATTCATCCAGCGGTTTTCTAGTGTCAATGTCCCGTCTATGTATATCGACGTAGAAAATCACTCCTGTTTTTCGTAAAGCTAACCTGGAACTGTTTTAAAAGTGTCGTTCCAATGCGTTTTTGACCCACAGTGACACGACACTCAACATCACTCGCGACACCCATCTTTGTCATTTTCAACTCCTGGTCAAAATTTTACCTACACGTCCTTTTTGTCCTACAGTATTATAAATTTCGTACACCTTCATACGCCAATCTTCCAAAATCATATTGTGCATTTTTTCGGTGTTTTCCGGTGGGGTTGTACTTTTAGAACGTCCTTCCCTTTGATCATCTTAGAAGTCACGTTAAACTCGGTTGCCCATTTCCTCCAGGTGGACATTGAAGGAGACCAATCCTCATACACATTTATAGTACTCAAAAGAATTCCAGTCTCTTCGAAAAACATTCTTTAACGAAGAGTTTCGATATTCGAGATTTTTTCCATTTCTTTCGACCCACGCACTGCAACTAATTCAAACGACAGCCTAGAGCGAACTGCTGGATGGCATGACTTCCAATTTCACACGGCGTCTACTTTCATTTGTTTCAGCGTAAGAGAAAACAATGATGCGAGTAGTGATGTTATAGATGGGTGAGGCCGAGAACTTTTCAAACAACTCTCATAGTCTTTACATTTCTATTGTAGATTTTTGCACCTCATTTAAATATAATTATCTCTTGATCTTTCTAGACTCAAATCATGGCTGCTATGGATTTTGTGTGCTTACTCGGAGTGCTTTTTATCACCCGAAAGCCATTTGTATTTTTTATGCCTCGCTTAATCCACTCAGAAAGATTTCGTTCCACAGAATACATTAAGCACGTTCTGTAGTAAATACTCTTGGTTTTACACGCGAATAAAAAAAACGGCTCTTTATATCACGATTACGATATCAATGTGCAAGCTTTCCTACTTTCTAAGTTTTCAATTTTCCCAATGAGTGCGTAGTTTCAGGTTTGATTTTGTGGAATTGAAACATATTATTGACCACATAATTTCAATTTTCCACTAGTGGATAATCTCATTGCTGACTAGGTTTCGATATCCCACAACAAACGTTTACTCATTCTGTACCTGGAGGTGATGGCATCCAAGCCTGGACAAAAACATATATTTTCACTAGTGGAAAACTGCAACTATTTGGTCATTAATGTCATGCATATATGAAGATGCATTCTTTTCTGAATAATTTACAGCTAATAGCTTTCATTACTCACATGAAGTGATAAGTCCCGTTTTCAGACTCAAATTTAACTCCAAATATGTTGAACTCCGGATATTGCTTAATCTTAACTGTTCAGTATTTCAGCATTTTAGCGACAATACGTACAAGGACTGCACACTTATTAAATTTTAGTGCATTAGATTCCACAGGTTAAACACTCTTTGGTGAGTAAAAACCCTCGCATTTGTTTTCGATCGGTTCGGATGTGTATCTGAGGGTATGTATCAAAGAACATGTTGGAATCTTAAATAAATGTATACCAAACGAGTGATCCAAGAGCAACATTCTTAGAGCTATTATTTCTGAGAAATTTTCTTTCTCATATCGACGCGTGAAGTTTAAAGTAGATAGATAATATACAGTGGAATATTGTGTTTTTCTCTGTTTCTGTCGAGCTAGATAATGCCGACATAATTGTTCTCAATATCATAATCTGATTTAAGAATATACATACCGCATTTACCTCACGACATAGTCAGCTCCTCCGTAAACATTCCAAACCAAATGCTCTCCCCTGTCACACTTATTTTCTCAGCATGTAGGTCAAATTGTATTGGCGTAACGGGAAATCCGGTTTTGCCCTCCCTGCCTTTCACTCCCTATATCGATTCTCCCTCTCTGTAACTCTTCCTTGCCTACTTGATGCATATAGGTAGAGGTTCTGATCAAATCGTCCTTCTCTCCAATTTAGTTTATCGTCAGATTTATATTTTTCGAGAAATTTTATCCATTTTCTAGGATTAGATATTGTTCCATCTCTATCGAAATATGCGCAATTCGAAGAATTTTCTGGTGCTTTTCGGACACATGGTATTGTGAAATTTTCTCTGGTTTCCCACCAGGTTGCGTTCTTCACCCCCGTCTATCGCGCTTAAGGCGAAGTTTGAGGACCTAATCCCTTAGAAAACCCGGAGAGACTTCATCAAGCTACGTAATTTGTTATGATTTTTACAAAAAGTAACATTTCTATGAAAATAAATGTTTTCTTATATGAAAATCGCCATTGTTGCTAAGAGTTTTAAAACTGCTTAATTAGCACTTACCTTGAGGAAAGAGAAAATTCAATCTTGTAATTCTTGCAAAATTATATTGTCCTAGAGATTTGAGATAAAAATCTTCGGAGGATGTCTGTTCCGAAATATTTTCACGAATTGTTTTAATGCACAAAATAAATTAAGCTGAACGATTTCAACAGTAACGCAAAGTTATGCCCAGTCGAATTTTGAAGTTGGGTCCATTGAGCAGTACCGAAGAACCTTGCCCTGCTTTTAATATCCGCATAATTTCGACGTTAAAAAGAGTTAATATGGATAAAAAGGTCTCAGGAAATACATAGAGAGAATATTAATTTCTGATGATATGCATCGAAGAACCGAAAACTTTTATTTTTCAAATAAATGTCACAATATAGAATTTCATATTCCATTTATTAAAATGTTCGTAAGGGTGTTTAATTAACACAACTGCATTTATATGAAATACCGCTCCTATTAAATGGTGATAAACTCAGTATCACCATAAAACCTAAAAATTAAATTTTTACCAATAGTACGAGGGTCATCCGGAAAGTAGTACCCGTTCGTGCCGCATGAAGTGCTGACGACGCGAGTAGCCGCTGGACGAGGTCAGATAGCTTCAGTGGCTTGACTGCCTTCTCTGAGCCAAGTTGCGTGACGCTAGTATTGCCTGTGTTGTTTCTGTGATTGTTTACAATGTTTAAAAAAATTGAGAACGCCGCCAGTTGTGAAGTGAGGGCAGTGATTAAATTCCTCAATGCAAGAAACGTTCGCCCATGTGATATTCATCGCCAATTAAAGGAGGTGTATGGAGACAATGTAATGGACGAGTCTTCTGTTCGGCGGTGGTGTCGCAACTTCAACATGGGGAGGGGGAACACACACGACGATGAGCGTTCGGGGAGACCGTCTGTCATTACAGACCAACTGGTGAGCTCAGTTGACGAATTCGTGAGGAACGATCGGCGCGTCACAATTGATGACATCTGTGAGCATTTTCCCAATGTTTCTCGAACAATTGTTCATGAAATTGTTAAACACCATCTGCATTATGCAAAAATTTGTGCAAGATGGGTCCCTCGCATGCTTACAGATGAGCACAAAACCAAGCGTATGGCTGCAGCACTGACGTTTTTGGGACGTTATTCTGATGAAGGAGACTCTTTCTTGACTCGCATAATTACTGGTGACGAAACATGGGTTTGTTATGCATCACCTGAGAGTAAACGACAGTCAATGGAGTGGCATCATGCTCATTCACCAAACAAACCAAAAAAATTCAAGACAGTTCTGTCCACCAGGAAACTCATGGCAACCATTTTCTGGGATCGACGAGGTGTATTGCTTATTGATTTTATGGCCCGTGGAGACACTATTAATGCCAATGCGTATTGTGAAACATTAAAGAAATTACGGCGGGCAATACAAAATCGGCGGCGAGGTCTATTGTCTACTGGTGTCATTCTCGTTCATGACAATGCCAGGCCTCATGCAGCTGGGATAACACAAAAACTTTTGCAGCAATTCAAATGGGAAACTTTCGACCATCCACCGTATAGCCCGGACTTGGCCCCTTCAGATTTTCATCTCTTTACAAAGCTTAAAGACTTTTTGGCAGGAAAAAGATTTGACAGCGATGAAGAACTTAAAGAAGGAGTGACCCTGTATCTCAATGAGCTGGCGGCGAAGGACTATGCAGCAGGAATACAGAAACTTGTCACACGTTATGACAAATGCCTTAATTTGCTTGGAGATTATGTTGAGAAGTAGTTTAAAGTATCCTCTTTCAAATAAAATTTTTTATGTTTGTTAATATTTACTTTTGTGTCTTTATTTCACGAACGGATACTACTTTCCGGATGACCCTCGTACCAATCCACGCTTACTTTATTTTTATTAGCATGTTATACACTAGGTTTGAAGAGAAATCCTATAAAACATGGTATAAATCGAACTTGATAATTTGGAGAATTTACTTCCTTTCAAGAAAGCGGGGGTCGAAGGTTATTGACCTATTTAAGCGTTGAAATTAAGTTCCCTTTACCAATGAGACAAGCCAAGCTCCGGAAAGTCCTGATAAACAGGACACATAGTATTTTTTACCAAGTTTCCATTTGGTATTTGGTGTCCTGACTTAAGATTGATCGCCAAGGTTTGAACCGGGGATCATCCAACCAATACTAGACTATTATCAGCAAAGTACTAGCGAAAATGTATGGCTTTGAGTAGAACTGCTGGAAAACAGTAAATCGCACCGCTGGTTGAACCAATGCATAGATTTTTATATTTTTGCCAGTTATAATGTAGTTTTATATTTTTCTCACCATGGAATAATATGGTCTTCACGTAATGACATTACAATCACGTAGATTGAGGAGGAATGTCTGAATCTTTGTTCCGCTTCCCCTTTAAGTGTAGAGCAATGTATTTATTTCCTACATTTTTTACAAGGCTACCCATAAATGAATACAGTATTTTAAGGTTCACGAATGTGATTTTTTATTCCATCGTAGAAGCCAGACGGCTGAACCGTGTGTGTGTATATATATATATATATATGATATATATATTATATATATTGTGCGTCGCGGTGGTTAGGGGTAGGGCGTTGGACTACTGAGCGAAGGGCCCGGGTTCGATTCCCGGGCAAGGCACTCTGGGCACCTACAGCTCCACCCTATATGCTATCCTATCCTACACGTCGTCGGGCTTAGTACTGGGTGAACTCTACCATCACCTACCAAACCGATGTTCGGGTTCAATACTGTGTTATATATATATATATATATATATATATTGTGGGTCGCGGTGGTCTAGCGGGTAGAGCGTTGGACTACTGACCGGAGGGTCCCGGGTTCGATTCCCGGGCTTTGGGCACCTGCAGCTCCACCCAAGCTAGTTGATTTTTCGGGTACCAGATCTTCCTGGGAAACCATAACCGGCACAGGGAAAGGAACTGGCCCCCCTACCCTGATGTGTGAATATTCACACGCCGTTGGGCTTGGTACACGGGTGAGCTCTACCATCACCTACTAAACCGACCTTCGGGTTGATTACTGTGTTTATGGTTTTTTTATATATATATATTATTAGGTAATAATATATATATTATTATTATTAGGTAATCTACCGGTCAAGGTAGGTTTTTGGATGGACACAACTATCAAATAAATATTTTGTGACTCCCCACCTAGCAAACTAATCTATATCAGGTCCCTCTTCATCTCGGTGTACTTCTTTCCTCCCTTCATCCCGTCCAACATCCCTATCCTGTTCCTACCCTTACCTCGCTTGCCCAACATTCTCCCCTATATTACCCTCTTCAACATTCCACTACCGCTCAATACGCCTTTCATCCATTTTTCCTGCTTCCATAGGATTTCTCTCAACAAACCCCTCTCCTCCCCCACCATTTCTAGTACTTCCTCATTTGTTTTCCTTTCGGTCCATTTCACCTTCTCCATTCTTCTCCACACCCAGATTTCAAAAGCCTCCAATCTACGTCTATCCTCCTGCTTCAGCGACCACGTTTCCGCGCCGTACATAGCTACGCTCCATATCAGAGTTTTTACGAGTCTTGTCTTAACATCCCTACTCAACGTCCCCGTCATCAACTCCCTCCTCCTTGAGAAAGCCTCCTTGCCTAGCGCAATTCTTCTCCTTGCGTCCCTACCACTTTGACCGTATTGGTCCAAAACACTTCCGAGATATGTAAACTGCTCTACCTGCTCTATTCTTTCCCCGCCTATTTTAATATTTATCTTAGCCTTTTTCTTTCTGGAAAATTGCATAACCTTTGTTTTATTAATATTGATTCTCATCCCATATTTATCGCACTGAAACTCCAATTCACTCAACAATGCTTGCAACCCCTTAGCTGACTGAGCAACTAATGCTTGGTCATCAGCAAACCTAACCGATTTTACGAATTCTCCTCCGACTTTCATTCCTACCTCCAGTTCTTCCCATGCCTCTTTAATCATTTCCTCTACATATACGTTGAACAGTACCGGTGACAATGGGCAACCCTGCCTTACACCTCTTCCTTACACTGCCCATCCGGACTCTCCGTTCCCCACTCGCACCTGAGCAGTCTGAGACATGTACAGGTTGCGGATCAGTCTCCTGTCCCTCCAATCCATTCCTATTTTCTGCAATACACGCATTAATTTTTCTCAATTCATTCTATCAAACGCTTTTTCGAAATCTACAAAACAGGCAAAAACGTCCTGATTGTATTCTATATTCCTCTCGACTAGTGATCTCATTACTGCAATGGCATCACGCGTACCTCTTCCTTTCCTGAACCCAAACTGATCATCCCCTAAGTAAGCATTTGCCTTACTCTCTATCCTTTTGTTGATGATCCTGAGAATAACTTTAGCTGCGTGGGATATCAAACTTATTGTTCTGTAATCCTCACATGACGAAGCCTTTGCCTTTTTTGGAATAGGAACTAACACAGATCTCACAAAATCTTCCGGCCAGATTCCTTCCTCATAGATACTACGAATCAGTATGGCCTTCTTCCCACCTTTCCCTAACCACTTCAACATTTCTACAGGAATATTGTCCACCCCCACAGCCTTATTTGCTTTCAGCTCCTTTAATGCCCTTTCTATTTCATCGTCGAGTATGCCTGGACCTAATCTATCTTCTTCTACGTCATGTTCCTTTTCTATGCCTAACCTTGTCGGCCTAAGTGCCTTACCATACAGTGTTTCTATATATGCCTTCCTCTATATATGCTCTTGGATTTTTCCTGGTTCAACTATTATCTTACCCCATTTATCTTTAACTGTTAGCACAGATCTTGCCTTCTTACTTCCCGATAATAACTTAACCTTGCTGTGTAGAGCACCAATTTCACCCTTCTTCTGTAAACTTTCCATATCCTCGCATTGCGTTTTCCACCATTCTTCTTTTGCTTTATTTGTGGCCCTTCTCAATTTATTGTTTAACTCTTTGTACTTTATTTTGCCTAACTCCGTGTTTACATTCTTCCACCTTCTTCTCTCATCCATCTTTGCAATCATCTCATCCGTTACCCATGGTTTCCTTATCCTTTTCCCGTTAACGGTTCCTATAATGTCTTTAGCGGCTTCCAATATCCCTTTCTTGATACATTCCCATTTTTCTTTGATAGTACTCAGTTCTTTACCGTCATCCATCATTTTCTCTACAGCCTGCTGATACTCCTTCCTCGTTAATCCATTTACTGCTTCTAAATTCCATTTCCTAACCCGCCGCCCTTGCCTTACCTTCTTGAAACGAACGTTACATTTCATAACAACTAAATTGTGGTCAGAGTCCGCATCCGCTCTTGGGAAACTGTGCGAATTTATCACACTGTTCCTAAACCTGTGCCTAACCATAATATAATCTAACTGATACCTTTCTGAGTCACCTGGCATTTTCCAAGTATACCTACGCCTTTTGTGGTGTCTAAACCATGTGTTAGTGATGACTAACCCCTGTCTCCTGCAGAATTCAATTGCTTTCTCCCCGCGTTCATTCCTCGTGCCTAACCCATAATCCCCCACCATACCACCATCTCTTCCTTCGCCTACCGTCGCATTCCAATCCCCCATCACTATCAAATGTTTCCCTGCAGGAACACTCGCGATGATATCCTCTAACTCATCATACATCCTATCGACTTCTTCCTCCCTGTGGTTGCTCGGTGGCATGTATACCTGAACAATGACCAAGTTCGTCGGCTCTGCTTTAATCTCTACGAGTAGAATTCTATCTGTCGCTTGCTCTATGTTGACTACGCTTCTTCCTACCCCTTTATTTAAAATTACGGCAACCCCTCGTTGGCTCTCGTCCCCGCCGCTGTATATCACTCTATAATTATCACTCCAGTAATCCCCGCTATCCTTCCATCTCACCTCGCAGAGACCTAAAACATCTATATTACCTTTTTCCATCTCTCGCTTAATATTTTCTAATTTACCTCTCCTCAACATTGTCCTGACGTTCCAGGTTCCTATTCTAATTACTTTCGCCTTCTTCTGAGTCTTCTGTCCTGCTGCAGTTATTTCTTCCCCGCAAGGGTTTCGTGGGATGACGACCGCGGAAGCCTTGCCTCTCCCGCTGCCGGGCACGACACACGGCCTCTTGGGCCGAGTCCCGTAGTTGCCAGGACTCATATTATCTATAGTGCCCATCATTATATTCTTGGGAATCATAATTGAGGTGGTTTCCCGTTGCCTTCCTCAATAGTGTTTTTATTGTGACACCATCACTTAATGGCCGCCCCACTGGGGTCAGACGCCATTGCAGCCGCCTCACTGAGGAACAGACGCTGCGTGGACTACCTTTCGTCTGGCTCCTAACCTTCGACCTATCTGGCATGGGTGACCCTTCCAGGAGTAATTATATTTACTCCCGCCAGCACAGCTCTAGGGGTCATCGGAACACACAAGCCCTTCCACCACGACAAGGTTGCAGTCCATGGGAGGGAATATATATATATATATATATATATATATATATATATATATATATATATATATATATATATTTAGGTAATATATATATATATATATTTAGGTAATATATATATATATAAACCATAAACACAGTATTGAACCCTAAGATCGGTTTGGTAGGTGATGGTAGAGTTCACCCAGTACTAAGCCCGACGACGTGTAGGATAGGATAGCATATAGGGTGGAGCTGTAGGTGCCCAGAGTGCCTTGCCCGGGAATCGAACCCGGGCCGAGGCCGAGTAGTCCGAGGCCTTCTTCAGGTCAGACCTGAAGAAGGCCTCGGAGTGGGCCGGAAGCTCAAATCATCTACAATGTGAGTGTCCTTTCACGTGTTATCTGTTTTATTCTGTGTTATATTGTGCCGTCCAAAAGTAATATTGCTCTCGTGAGTAATTCCGCATCATCTATATGTATAGATTTATACACATATATGCCTCCCATGGGCTACAACCTTGACGTGGTAGAAGGGTTTGTGCGTTCCTATGACCCCTATAGCTGTGCTAGCGGGAGTAATAATAATTTCTCCTTGTAGGGTCACCCATGCCAGATAGGCCGAAGGTTAGGAGCCAGACGAAGGGTAGTCCACGCAGCGTCTATTCCTCAGTGAGGCGGCTGCAAAGGAGTCTGACCCCAGTGGGGCGGCCATTAAGTGATAGTGTCACGTTAAAAACACTATTGAGGAAGGCAAAATGATGGACGAAAGAGAGAAATTGAGTCCTGGCAACTGCGGGACTAGGCCCAAGCGGCCGTGTGTCGTGCCCGGCAGCGGGAGAGGCAAGGTTTCCGCGGTCGTCATCCCACGAAACCCTTGCAGGGGAAAACCGACAGCAGCAGGACAGAAGACGCCGAAGAAGAAGACGAAAGTAGTTAGAATAGGAGCATGGAATGTTAGGACAATGTTGATGACAGGTAAATGGAGAATATTAAGTAGAAGAGATGGAAAGAGAAAATATAAATATTTTAGGTCTATGCGAGCTTAGATGGAAGGATAGCGGGGATTACTGGAGCGATAAATATAGAATTATGTACAGCGGTGGGGACGAGATTCAACATAGGGTTGCCATAATAGTAAATAAAGAGGTAGGAAGAATGGTAGTCAACATAGAGCAAGCAATGGAAAGAATATTATTAGTAGAGATTAAAGCAGAACCGACGAACTTGGTCAATGTTCAGAGATACATGCCGCCAAGCAACCATGAGGAGGAAGGAGTCGATAGGATGTACGATGAGTTAGAGGATAAAATCGCGTGTATTCCTGCATGGAAATATTTGATAGTGATGGGGGACTCGAATGCGACGGTGGGCGAAGGAAGAGATGGTGATGAGGTGGGGGACTACGGTTTAGCCACGGGGAATGACCGCGGGGAGCAATTATCGAATTCTGCAAGAGATAGGGATTAGTCATCTTCAACACTTGGTTTAGACACCACAAAAGGCGTAGGTATATACGGAAAATTCCAGGTGACTCAGAAAGTTATCAGTTAGATTGTTTTCTGGTTAGGCATAGGTTTAGGAACAGTGTGATAAATTCGCACAGCTTCCCGGGAGCGGATGCGGACTCTGGCCACAATTTAGTTGTCATGAAATGTAGCGTCCATTTCAAAAAGATAAGGCAGGGGCGGCGGGTTAGGAAATGGAATGTAGGAGCATTAAATGGATTAACAAGGAAGGAGTACCAGCAAGCTGTAGAGAAAATCATGGATGAGGGTAAAGAGCCTAGTACTATGGAAGAAAAATGGGAATGTATCAAGAAAGTGATATCGAAAGCCGCAAAAGACACTATAGGAACCGTTAACGGGAGAAGAACAAGGAAACCATGGATCATGGATGAAATAATTACAAAAATGAATGAGAGAAGAAAATGGAAGAATGTAAACACAGAGTTAGACAAAATGAAGTACAAAGAGTTAAACAATAAATTGAGAAGGGCCACAAATAAAGCAAAAGAAGATGGTGGAAAACGCAATGCGAGGATATGGAAAGTCTACAGAGGAAGGGTGAAATTGTTGCGCTCTACAGTAAGGTTAAATTATTATCAGGAAGTAGGAAGGGAAGATCGATGCTAACAGTCAAAGATAAGCGGGGTAAGACAATAGTTGATACAGAAAAGAACAAAGAGAGATGGAAGGAATATATAGAAACACTTTATGGTAAAGCTCTTAGGCCAAAATGTTTAGACATAGAAGAGGAACATGACGTAGAGGAAGATAACTTCGGTCCAGGCATATTCGACGACGAGATAGAAAAGGCATTAAGGGAGATGAAACCAAATAAGGCCGTTTGGGTAGACAACATTCCTGCAGAAATATTGAAAGGTTTAGAAAATGTGAAAGGGAAACTCCATATAGACTTATTCGTAGTATCTATGAGGAACGAATCTGGCCGAAAGACTTTATGAGATGAGTGTTAGCTCCTATTCCGAAAAAGGTAAAGGCAATGTCATGTGAGGACTGCAGAACAATAAGTTTGATATCCCACGAATCTAAAGTTGTTCTCAGGATCATCAACAAAAGGATAGAGAGTAAGGCAAATGATTACTTAGGGGATGATCAGTTTGGATTTAGGAAGGGGAGTGGCACGCGTGATGCCATTGGAGCAATGAGATCACTTATCCAGAGGAATATAGAATGCAATTAGGTCGTACTTGCCTGTTTCGTAGATTTCGAAAAGGCGTTTGATAGAGTGAATTGGAAAAAAAACTAATGAGTACATTACAGGAAATAGGAATAGATTGGAGGTGCAGGAGACTGATCCGCAACCTGTACATGTCTCAGACTGCTCAGGTGCGAGTGGGGAATGGAGAGTCCGGATGGGCAGTGTTAGGGAGGGGTGAAAGGCAGGGTTGTCCATTATCACCGGTGCTATTCAAGGTGTATGTGGAGGAAATGATTAAAGAGGCATGGGAAGAACTTCAGGTAGGAATGAAAGTCGGAGGGCAATTTGTAAAATCGGTGAGGTTTTCTGATGACCAAGCATTAGTTGCTCAGTCAGCCCAGAGGTTCACTGGAATAGATATGGGGTAAGAATCAATTTTAATAAAACAAAGGTAATGCGATTTTCCAGAAAGAAAAAGGCTAAGCTAAATATTAAAATAGGATGGCAAAAATTAGAGTTGGTAGAACAGTTTACGTATATCGGAAGTGTTCTGGACCAACACGGTCAAATTAGTAGGGATGTAAGGACAAGAATTGCACTAGACAAAGAGGCTTTCATAAGGAGGAGGGAGTTTATGACGATGACGTTGAGCAAGGATAATGAGAATAGACTCGTCAAAAGTTTGATATGGAGCGCAGTTATGTACGGCACGGAAACGTGGTCACTGAAGCAGGAGGATAGACGTTCATTGGAGGCTTTTGAAACGTGGGTCTAAAGAAGAAATGGAGAAGGTGAAATGGATGGAAGAGAAAACAAATAGTGCTAGGTACGGAGGCCGAGGAGAGGGAAGGAGGGGAGAGATGTTGGGAGAGATCAAAAGGAGGCAGAAAAAATGGATGAATGGTGTATTGATCGGCAGTGGGATGTTTAACACTGTGATAGAAGGGAGAATGTTAGGCAAACGAGAATAGGGCAGGAAGGGGATAGGGATGTTGAACGGGATGAAGGGAGTAAGTACACAGAGATGAGGAGGGACTTGTTGTAGAGTAGGATGCTGGGTTGTGTGTTGCTAGGAGATACAGAGTATTTATTTGGCAGTGGTGTACATCCAAAGCCTACCTTAACAGGTGGATACCTGATAGTAATAATTTTTATACATATTTTATTTAAAATAGCGTAATACAAAGATAACTATTTAATGAGCTCTCTAATTTTTCACGATCGTGTGTTACAATTATTTTGATTATCACTCCTTGGCTTCTTTTTCATTTTGTATTTGAGATTTGCAAATTTTATATTTAAAAATAAGTCTTCCTCGTATCCCCCGAATTTATTTTTGTTTCTTTATCATATTTCATTGATTTTTTTATTTGTATTAATTCTTCATTTTACCATTAAAAAATTTATTGAATATACATTTGAAACCTATAGACTAATGGCGATGCAGTCCATGTTAACCTCAAGATGGCAACTTTGAAAGAATTTTGGTAATGGTAAATTTAATTTATCTAAGGAGTTTTATAGAACGCCGATAGAAGTACAAAATATATATTTTCCTCTAAATGCTCCCATCCTTAACACCGTTTTTAATTATAAGATTTAAATTGAAAATTTTCGGACAGTGGAACATTGTCATATTAAAGTTAATAAATAACTCTTAGAAAAGATGATTATGGTGTTTAAAAAAATAATGATTCACGTTAATTCGTTGATCGCATAAACATTTACCTCCGTGTAATGGATGAATAGGACCGACTGCTTGTCTCATTCTAACTTTTTGAGCATAAATAACGTAAAGTGGATTTCAGCCAGGAATAGCGTCTTCGGTTATGCATGAATAAAACTACAGTAATGAAATACTGGGAAAATAAATCGTTACGCTATTCTTACACCTACAGACTTGAAGGAGCAGAAATGAGATTGAGAGACCAAGCAAAATACTAAGCAATTACAATAAAATCATGCTTTATGGAGAAAATCATGCTTTATGTGCATCTGCAAAACGTCATTGCAACAATATATTAGGCTTTCGAAAGTGTGTCACTTTTCGAAAGATAAGTTCAAGGGTAGTTGTTCGACGCCGTGTACTGTCCCTGGATTGGCTAATTCTAAGTTGCTTATTGTAAAAAAAGGAAAAAGTCCTCATAAACGGTAATTTGTATGGGAAAAAATATTATGCGTTTCTAAAAATCCAATACTATGGATGAAATGTTTTACAGAAATCCAGTTTGTAAATGAGTTCCTTCATTGTCCATGAAAGACGGTTTTAATTTAAAATTACTAATAACAAAATATATACTGGTTTTTCAGCAAAAAGATATGTTTTCCTCAAAGCCTGAGAAGAACGATTCGGAACAATATTTTTCATGTGAAAACATTGGGCATTCTAATTGTAAGGGTGAAGCATAGAAAAAGGTGTCTTACAGAAATAATGTGGACGTCTCTCATGTAGATCTTTAGAAGAGTACCACGACGATATAATTTCCAGGTGTATTGTCGACAATTACTAGCAATACCTTTACGATGAAAATGCACACAAAAATTATGTCTTATTTTTTCGTAGACATCATCTGATAAGATTTAGAGGTAATCGTATTTTTTGTGTTAAGGGCATTTTTTCAACGAGTTCATCATTCCTTTAATCATCCACCTACCTCGACAAAAAAAAAACACTGCCTCGTGGGATTGCGTAATTATAAAATCTAATTGTAACTCAACGCTGACTTTCCTCTGTAGTAGCCATTCGTAGCCTCACAGTCATTAATCTTACAATCAGACTCCAGCCGCTTCATATTTGAAGACGTAAATTTTAATTAAGGCCATCCATTGTAAATGATTTATCCAGAGGGAGGATTTTTAGCCAGACCGAGGATTTTTGAGTGGGATTTATCACTACGTAGTTTATTATGCATGCTGAGAATGCATCCTATTAAAGATTAATGATGCCTCTAGCAGTTGGCTTTGAAATAATAATTAGTCGAAAGTAAATGCAGAACCCTCGGAAACCTATTTCCGCATCTATGGCATGGACTTCCGTCTAATCAATAATAATTAAATATTCATCCTTTCATGTTTAACTTAATCCCACAATCATCCTGTCTAATTCTGATGGAATATTCTTCTTGAATTTTCTCAGGAGTCAAGCAACTGTGGTCGAATTTTGGTTAGTGTGTCTGTGTGTTTGATGAAATGTTGAAAAATACCTCAAAGTGGTTTTATGCTTGACAGAGCATTAAACTATGTATTGATTTTCGAGTAATTGTGTTCTCGGGGTAGTTATACGTTCCACCGCGAGTTCAAAATCGGGGATCTGTCATAACGGAAATATTTACATTCTAAAGCGAGGGAAGGAGATATCACTACTACTGTGACAATAAAGCGGTCGACCCTCGACAACTGAATCTCCCAATCTCAGGAAATTTTCTCTCGTGTTTTTGATAGAGCAGGAATAATCTGTGGGCACACGAGAGGACGTTTATCTTGGATATGGGAATTTTTCCATTACCCACTGTAGACGCTTGGAAATCGCGAGGTTGATAAATTTATTGGTAAAAAGGATCATCGTGGATTACTCATTCCAAATTCCGCTTATGGATTCTATTCAACCTTTTGCTTCGAAATCCCGCTACGGTAATTACTTAGGAAATGCATGCTTAGTAAGGAATTACGAATCCTCCGTTAATTTAAAATTGTTATTTAGAATGAAAAACGATAATATCACTTTACAAGTCAGTTTTCTCACCGACTTATTTATAGGTAAAAATTCAATAATTTAAACTACGGCTACCTCCATGGGGCATATGCTTAGCTTTTAAACTTTTCAGCAGCCAAAGTCTAATAAAAGAGAAAATAGGTAAATTCACAAGTAAGTACTGCATCCCCAATGTGTTTCATTTAACTGATATTACTTATTAAATAATTCTCTCCTCCATTAGATTAAATAATTCTCTATCACTAGGCTCAAACGATCGTCTTAACACTGTGGAGTTAATTCTTCGCGAAAATTCAAATGGCAATTCATTCGTCCGATCAGTTTGGGTGAAGAATAAAAGCAGAGCATTGACTGAAGCGCCCACATTAATCATTGGTTGATAGGAAATGAGAATATTAACGACAATCCATTGGAGAAGTTTTCATTAAGCTAGATTACGGAATAAACCAGCAATTGGGATTGAAAATTATCATAGCGATAGAGTGTGATGCATAGTTATTATATGGCTGATGAAATTATGTTGTGGAATTACGATAATGGCTTAATTTTATACTTTTATTTAGAGGCGGAAATTTAGAAATGAAATATTCCTACTAAATTCAAATACGATTAATATTAATCTACACATTTGAGAATAAATTGAAAAGGAAGACCATTCTCCAACTTTAAACCTTTTGGCACGAAAAAAGGGTCCTCTTGCACCATTAAAAAATTCAAATTTGAGTTAGCTAGCCGATTAATGTAAATCATTACTTCCAATGCTTTTGCTATAGGCAGCAGACGGAACTACTTCTGTTATCTATGATTTCGTGAAATGATTGGGATAAAGTTCTCTAAAAATGTAACTGAAGACATGGCGAGAGAGACGATGTTATCGATGTGGCGGAATCCCACGCAATAAAATAATATAACTAGTGAAAGTACTGTCCATTTCTTTCATTCCATTGAAAATTCAATGTTTATGACAAAATATTATGTAGGTTTTCTATGGTTAACTATGTTGACGACATGGTGACGTACTGGTAAAACCCTGGTTCAATCATTGGCAAAAATAGGAATTAATTTAAATTTATGGTGCAATTATATTTTATTTATGTTTCTCATCTCCAAAAAACACGATAAGTTAATTATTAATTAGAAAGTGTTGATATTTACAGAAAAAAGTGAAACAATTCAAAATATTTTCAAAAAGATCTGAATTTGCCACTATGGATGTCCAAATGATATAACGGTTTCTGCGATTTATTTCTAAATGTCAATACTTCGCGTATTTGTTAGTAAACAGAATGTCCAAATGATGAGATCACGCCTTGAAAATGGATTCAACACTGCAACTGGCCTACTAAATAATTCTCTAATTAAAAGTGTGCAATTGTGTTAGGAAATAATAAAACTTAAAAAGAGTCAAACACCGCATTCTAAAACCACTTGGGAGATACTTGGTCAGAGATATTTATTTCCATGTTGAAACGCATTTGATTTTCTGTCCTTGTGGTACGTTTTAATCACACTAAATTTAATTTCCCCATGAAGCACAAAAATTGTAAAGAGCATTTTAGACGATATGGCAATTCTTTAGCCAGCGATATTTTGAAAATTAAAGTTTTTCCTCGCAATATTACATCCCAAAAAGGAGAAATCATATTCTTCGGTTCAAAATTATTTTGTAGCTGCTTCCTTAAATAAATTCTTGCATGCTTTTTAAAAACTGCTTTCCCCCTAAACTCTCTTAGAGTCTTGAAGCACCTTTCCAGCAGAGCTTCTCCAAAGATTCCTTTTCTCTTACTTGAGTAAACAGTTCTTGGAGCGATAAAACTCGGGAAGAGAGAGAGATAGACTATGTCATGCGCATTTAAAAAATTCGACTCAGAGCCCAAAAACTTTTATATCCCATTATAATTTTAAACTTTCATGAAAACACGTCCGGACCGCAGTTTTACGCATTATACCCAAATGGGTTCTTCACTCGCGACTTTTTTACATTGCCCGGAGATCTCACTCCCACTCACCCTCGTGTTTACACAAGGAGGACTAGTTATCGCGAAGCACTGCATTCAACGTAGCGGAATGGAGAGGGTCGAGCAAATCTGAAGGGAGGCTTACAAAACCGCTTTACAAATTGTCCTTAAAGACCTTTTCTAAACGGTAAACATTTATCGAGAGCGAGTTGATGGTTTAAGGGCAGCCACGCTTCAGAACCGTTGGAATAAGCCCTTTTAAATAGTCCCTCTATCGGGTGTCGGGGACTTGCGGCCGGGCTCCCTAACCGAGAGACACGGGGGCCTTCGCCATTGTTTACCGCCTGCGCAGGGAGGGCGGCGTGTTTGTGTGCTGACGGAGGGGAGGGGAGAGAAGAGGATGAGAGCTTGTGGATGGGGGAGTGGGGGGTCTGAGGGTCTGGTCCCATCAGAAGCCGCCACTGCCAACAAACACGGCCAACTCCATCCTTAACGCACCGCCCCCCCGCTCATGTACCCCCTGCCTCTGGCTGACCAGGGCTGTTCATGTGTGTGTGCGAGGTAGTGTTTTCACTCTGGTGACCCTAATACCCGTCCCCCCCATACCCTCGCCTGCCTTGGAACGTGGGCCACCCCCTCCCCCTGCCTCTCATCCATCCCCCGCCGTCCCCCTTCCGACTCTACCCCCTCGCCTTTCCCCCACCTTCCAACCCCCCTCCCGGCCACCGACCTCCCAAACTCAACTCCACTACCCCCGTCCAATCCCCAAGTGCAAAGACTCACTCCCCCCATCCCCCACCTCCTCGGCCGGAGTTATCTTACTTTGCTATTCATGGCCATACTATGGGCTTACACAAACGTCCCTAAACGCTTAAACGAGTAAATAACGTATCACCTTGGGCATTTGAAGCGTGTATGAAACGCTATTTCCTCCTATATTTAGCATAGAGTTTGTCACGGTCATAATGGTCATTCGAAAATGTTTATTTTGAAAAGCTAAAAATGCACACTGAAAATGAGAGACGAAAACTTTTGGCAATGTCATTTTTCCCTCGGAAATAAGCCTGGGTACGTTTCACCGAATAACGTAACTCAGGATACTTTCTATGGAACGAATAACCAACACTATGCAAACTAACAGTTGACAAACAGAGAAAACAAAGCTACGGATGGAAGAGATGGATTGTGGAAACAAGAGTAGGTAACACAAGATCGGAAAAGAAGGGCAAATGGTGCTGCAAAGGAAAGACATATGTCAAGTAAAAAAAAATTACATTAAGAAGGGCATGGTAACGTCAGATATGATTTTTACGTATAACATATGATTTTTTATTGCATGACGAAACCATGCTGAATCGGTTTATGGTAAAAAAATCAATAACTAAATAAACGAGGATTCTACGGTTGGTGTGAGAGTACGATAGCCCACTGGAGACGACATAAAAATATGTAGATGGGACTCTAGATTTTAAGCAAGAAAACTCGGTAAGAAGTAAATCAAAAGAATGTCAATAATAATGCATGAAACAGAAAATGAAATGCAATTAAGCGGAGAAATATACAACAAAAAAGCAATATACACAATGCAAATATGGAGAAATGTACAAATGTATGGAACATAAAATAGTTGTGTCCATCCAAAACCTACCTTAACCGGTAGATTACCTAATAAAATATAGAACATAAAGAGGGAGCACAGGGAAAGCCCCCCTACCCTGAAGTGTGAATTGTACTTAGTAAAATTCACATTTCAGGGTAGAGTTTGGTCTTAGTATTGGGGGGAATGCTATCATCACCTACCAAACCAAACTTTGGATACATTACTGTGTTTATGGTATATAATATGATGGTCACGAAGATTTGTGGGCTGGAGGAGTGAGGGGTCTGAGGGTCTGTAGCCCATATATTATTTTATTAGGTAATCTACCGGTTAAGGTAGGTTATGGATGGACACAACTATCAAACAAATATTTTGTAACTCCAAACAAAAAACCCAATCCAGCAACCTACTCTACATCAGGTCCCTCTTCATCTCTGTGTACTTCTTTCCTCCCTTCATCCCGTCCAACATCCCTATCCTGTTCCTGCCCTTTCCTCGCTTGCCCAATATTCTCCCCTCTATTACCTTCTTCAACATTCCACTACCCCTCAATACGCCTTTTATCCATTTTTCCTGCCTCCATAGGATTTCTCTCAAAAAACCCCTCTCCCCACCCAACATCTCCAGTACTTCCTCATTTGTTTTCCTTTTAATCCATTTCACCTTCTCCATTCTTCTCCACACCCACATTTCAAAAGCCTCCAATCTACGTCTATCTGCCTGCATCAGTGACCACGTTTCCGCGCCGTACATAGCTACGCTCCATAACAGAGTTTTTACGAGTCTTGTCTTAACATCCCTACTCAGCGTCCCCGTCATCAACTCCCTCCTCCTTGAGAAAACCACCTTACCTAGCGCAATTCTTCTCCTTACGTCCCTACCACTCTGACCGTATTGGTCCAAAACACTTCCGAGATATGTAAACTGTTCCACCTGCCCTATTTTTCCCCGCCTATTTTAATATTTACCTTAGCCTTTTTCTTCCTGGAAAATCGCATAACCTTTGTTTTATTAATATTGATTCTCATCCCATATTTATCGCACTGAACCTCCAATTCACTCAACAATGCTTGCAACCCCATGGCTGACTGAGCAACTAATGTTTGGTCATCAGCAAACCTAACCGATTTTCCGAATTCCCCTCCGACTTTCATTCCTACCTCCAGTTCTTCCCATGCCTCTTTAATCATTTCCTCCACATATACGTTGAACAGCACCGGTGACAATGGACAACGCTGCCTTACACCTCTTCCTTACACTGCCCATCCGGACTCGCCGTTCCCCACTCGCACCTGAGCAGTCTGAGACACGTACCGGTTGCGGATCAGTCTTCTGTCCCTCCAATCCATTCCTATTTTCTGCAATACACGCATTAATTTTTCCCAATTCACTCTATCAAACGCTTTTTCGAAATCTACAAAACAGGCCAAACCGTCCTGATTGTATTCTATATTCCTCTCGATTAGTGATCTCATTACTGCAATGGCATCACGCGTACCTCTTCCTTTCTGTATATCACTCTATAATTGTCACTCCAGTAATCCCCGCTATCCTTCCATCTCACCTCGCAGAGACCTAAAATATCAAAATTACCTCTTTCCATCTCTCGCTTAATATTTTCTAATTTTCCTGACGTTCCATGTTTCTATTATATGTATATATAAATATGTAGAAATTATAAATACATAAATTTAACATAAATATACATATATTAGAAATATCTATATAAAAATATATATATATATATATATGTGTGTGTGTGTATATATATATATATATATATATATATATATATATATATATATATATATCACATTTGGACGGCCCAATAGAATAGAACCCAGAATAAAATAGAAAACACGTAATAGGACACTCACATCGTAGATTTTTTAAGCTTTCGGCCTACTCCGAGCCCTTCTTCGGGTCACATATGTTGTATAATATATATACATATATGCTATATATATATATCCACGTTGATTCAATAAGGATATATTTGACCTTATTTTTAATTATTTCTTTTTTCTTTAAAATTCCATTTAAAATTTGTAGCTGCTATTGTCTTATACGAAATTCTGTTTTACCTCAATAGTACTACTATGCCTTTGGGAATGCTGGCACAACTATTGTTTCAAACAACATATTTGTTTTGAAAAACGTTTTACTTCGTTGGTGAATGTGTTTTAATTTCCTAATTTAATGAACCATTTTTAGAACTCTTCTCTCCCCTGAGTAGGACCTGGGAAAACTGTTCATTAAGATGAAGCTTCCACCTTCAAGCATAAAAGAATGCATTTTATGATGCTAAAAGGTTTCCTCCATCTCTAGTTGTGTGTTTGGAGAAGAGTGACAGAAATAGGGAGATAAATACGAAAGAGGAAGAGTTAGACGCTACGTGATTTTTATTCTCATGAGAGCTTTTTCATTCCGAAATTCTCTCGGCGAAGTGTTCGAGACGCTCGACGCGTATTGAAGTTGACTGAGGTCTTACAAACGCGAAATAACTCCGGACGTATCCTTAGAATTCCTCCGGATGTGTTTCACACCACAATGAGCAGTGAACCCTCGCCGTATACATCCTGCGATCAGGCACACTGACAGCATAACATTCATAGCCTTCGTCTACCCCATGCGAACTCCCCTTTTCGAAGTTATATTTTATTCCCCACTTCCAATGCCGCTAGTTGCCCGATCCGAGAGGGACAGGCCGTGATCATCTTTATATTCTTTACCTCCCTGAAATCGATTCCCGGTCAATGAACTTTTTTCTACTTGGAATTCGCATTCTTAGGGCTCCACCACTTGAATATCCATACTGTATTGTAGAACAGGCAGTGAAAAATAAGTCACGATAAATGATAAAAACTTATTGTGTCTCGGGGCCTCATGGCTGCTTCGTCAGGATAAGAACGCTCCGTTTTGTCAAAGGTGGCTGTGAGGGGAAAGAGGAACGATGAGGGAAAGAAGATGGGGTCACATTATAAGGAAGTGTAAGGGCCGGTGAATTTGTTGGAGAGATGGGGAAGGGGGTGGGGTAATAGGGAGTACTCATGCCCCCCAGCAAGTCACGAATCCTCCCCCCGCCCTCACTGGAAAACCGTTGTAATCACTGAGATGCTTAAGGTACTTTAAAAGCCAAATTCTGTCTATAGAAGGATATTTTATCTTAGGCTCATATCGGAGAGTAATTAAGGGATCGTCAGATGCTGGCACATTAGAAACGTTCATCTCTAGTAGGTGTAAGCCTGGAATTGAAACTTTCTTCCCTAATTTATCATGTGCATCCCTTCACACCTCCTTTTAATCCGTGTCATTATAAGTGGGCTTTTTATATCCGGAAAAGGCCATCCCTTTATTCTCCATTAAGGACTTCAGCATAGTGGATGAGAATTTCTTTTACTAGTTGCATACATTTCAGAAATGGTTGAATCCTTTGAAATTTTGCAGTTAAATTCAAATATTTGCAATCGATCTCTTCTAATTTTTTAGTCATTATCATTATTTCTAAAGTCTAGTTTTGGTGGTTTAGTGAAACATTTCTCTTACTTCTCCTACCTTTTAACTGGAACAGATTTTCATATTTATGCGATTCCATGCCAAATTTGTTCATTTAAGACTTATTAAATACGTTGAGGAGGATCCCTCGGGCAGATATCGGTTCTTGGCCGCACTCTTGATGATTGTAGATATACGTACTACAAAACTTATAAAGTGAGACAAGACACATTTACATACATAACTGGCACCACAAGATTTCCTGAAAGATTTTTCCAAATTTGGCTTGGTAGATGAGACTCTGGCAAAGAGATTCACCCTTAGGGAGATCAACCGTAATCATTTATATGCTCTGTTTTATCTACACGCATGGTAGAGTTACATTAGCAACTGTATCACCTCAATGCGAATACAATCTCAGGTTGCTACTTATTCCACGAAGTAAACCAGCAATTAAAGAACAATTTTTCCAGCAATTTTTATCTCAAGAACGCATAATGGAAACTGCTCAATTAAATTCTGAGAGGACTAATTTCTTGGTTATATTCCAATAGGGAAGGGAAATAATCCAAACAGTTCAACTGTGAGCAGTAAACAACTTGAAGTTGTGAAAGATCTGGTGCTTTCCCGGCGTATGAGTTGGGTGAAATCTTCTCGGGTCTTCCACCGGGTCAATGTCTCCATGGCTGCCGACGTTTCGATTCCCGACTCGGTCATCGTCTTCAGGGCTTCTGAATTCATCAAGCTTCTGAAATCTTCAGGGCTTCTGAAATCATTCAGAAGCCCTGAAGACGATGACCGAGTCGGGAATCGAAACGTCGGCAGCCATGGAGACATTGACCCGGTGGAAGACCCGAGAAGATTTCACCCAACTTGAAGTTGGTTCCAGGACCAGTATGTCACTTATATTGTGTCAAACTGAAGAATCTAAAGACAGGAAAATTTAGAAAATGGGATGATTATTTTGAACACTAGTGAAATTAAATGTTGGAGGAAGGAGCTTTTAAGTGTCAGGCACAGGACATTACAAAATAGCTCTGTAAGGTCTGCGCAGGATTTGGAATAATGCTCCAGTATAACGTCATATTTCAAGTGAATAAATCCTTGTGATATAAAGAATAGATGGCAGTTGCTAAATTTAATGATCATCATCATTGGTCGTTCAATCCTAAGATTGGTTGACTGCAGCCCTCCATCCTACCCTATCTGATGGTAATTGGCTTACTTCTTGGTATTTTTTACAATGTTCTTTCTTCTTTATTTGCCCCTCTTGGGACTTTCCCCTCTATTTTTCCTTCTATTATATTCTTTACGTATCCATTATGCCTCAGGGTGTGGCCAATCCACCTGGTAATATCGTCGGCGAAGCGTAGCATATTAATCTCTTCTCCATTGATCCTAATTCCGTTAAATCCGAAGCTTTGTGCTTCTCTTGTTGCCTCCTCTAGGTACATGTTGAACAATGCAGGTGACAGGTTGAATCCTTGACTAACTTCTGTTAATTTTAGCCTATATGAGGCTCCCATCTCTCATTCGCATTATGTCTACTTCCTTCTTGTATAAGTGATAGAGTATTCTTCTGTCATTGCAATCTATTCCGAGTTTTTCCAGCAGTCCAAACATCTTGGTCCATCCACATTGTCGAAGGCTTTCTCCAAGTCCACGAATTCCACATACAGCTGCTTGTTCACATGTATTATTTTCTCTATAATGTTTCTCACACTAAGTATGGGTTTCCTGGCTCCTCTGTTCTTCCTAAAGCCAACTTGGTTTTCCGATAGGTTATCTTCAATTTTCCTTTCTATCCTTCGACTTATTATTCGCGTAAGTATTCTCTGTCCTCCTCTTCTTTGGTCTCGCGATCATCACACTCCTTTGAAAGTCTTCATGAAGTCTTCCATCTTTGTAGCTATCTTTGATTATTCCATACAGATCTTCCTTGCCTTTGTTTCCGAGTGTCTTGATGATGTCTCTGTTGATTTTTTTCTTCTCCAGGAGCTTTGTTTTTCTTAAGGTGTTTTACCTATCAATCGAATTCGCTCCTCAGTTTGTAAGGGCCCTGGTATTCGTCATCCTTTTCACTCTCGTCCTTCATCAGGTTTTCTTCCAGCAGCCTCGGGCCTTGGTACAGTTCTTCGATGTATTGCTTCTATCTATTGCCAATATCTTCACCTTCTATCAGTATACCTCCATTTACATCCCTGATGTTGTTGCTTTTCATTTCCCTTCCTCCTAAACGTTTCTTCACCAGTTTGTATGCTGTGTCGGTATTCCCCTTCTTCATATTTTCGTTGATATCCTCGCAGCAGCATTCTAACCAATTCTTCCTAGCCTTTTTGCATTATTGTTTGACTTGGTTCTTAAGCTTCTTGTAGAGCCTTTCATCATCATCATTACTGGCGTTCTTGTATTTTCTTCTTTCTTCTATTGGTTCCCTTATTTCCGTCGTGATTCATGGTATCATCGGAAAGAGAAAAGTGCACCGAAGAGGTGCTCCTTTCTCCTTCATCACCAAGTTTGCTGCCAATGTCTGTGGCGAATCTTTCTCTGTTGTCTTTTTCCGCCAGCAATTTTAAGTCTCACCTTAGTTCTTGTTTGGTCTTCTTAATTTTCCTCTATCGAAGTTGGCTCTCCATGATTACTAGATTGTGATCGCTATTTCTGTCTGCACCGGGGTAGCTCTTGTCTGGTACCTAGCTCTTGTATCTCCTTCTTACTACTATGTAGTCTATTTGGTATCTTGCAATATCTAGCATCTTCCATGTGTAACTCTTTCGCCGATGTTGTCCGAAGAGGGTGTTAGCTAATATAGTATTCTTCTCATTGTAGAACTCGACTAGTCTTTCTACTTCGGCGTTCCGTTTTCCCAGTCCGAAATTTCCGACACTTGGTCCTTCTTTTCCTTCTCCTACGACTGCGTTCCAGTTTACCATTATGATGAGATTTTCTTTCCCCTTCATCTGTCCAAGAACTTTTTCCATTTGCTCGTACACATGTTCTATTTCTTCTTCTGTATGGCTAGACGTCGGCATGTATACTTGTACGATCGCGGTGTCCGCGGGCTCTCCTTCCAGCTTCACCATCAGAATTCTCTCGTTGTACGGTAATATTGCCTTTACTCCTCTTCCCCATTCTTTCTTCAGTATGATTCCGGCGTCTACGATCCTCCGGTCTTCGCCCGAACATATGAGTATATAGTAAGGCGATATCTGTCGCTCCAGTAGGCGTCTGCTCTTACTAACTATTAGGATGTCTATAACCAGCCTCTCCATTTCTATCTTGGCGTTCTCCAGCTTTCCACTCATCCTTAAGGATCTTACGTTCCATGTCCATATCCTGCATCTGTCTTTCCTGAGAGATGTAACTTTTTCAGCAGTCCCCACCCGGAGATCCGATTGGGAGACTATTTTAACTCCGGAGTATTTTACCGTGAAGGATGCCATCATGTCTTAAATAGGTGAAGTGCAGGGATGAATCGGCTCGGGAGACTAACGGGGTGGTTTCCCGTTGCCTTCCGCATCGCAGTACTTCGGTCGATTCCGTGAACTTCACTCTCGCCCGAAGCTGTGGCTGTTGATGCCGGACCGATCTCCTTGATCTACGTCATCAATGCCTTCTCTGAGCTGCTTCCTCACAGTAGTGGAGTCATATTGTGTTGCGTGTAAAAGTTGTCACTGTTTCGCTGGTAAATTGTTTACGACAAAATAGCAATAAAAATATTCTCCGCACTGTGGTCTCGAAACTGCGACCCTCAGTATAAAAGTAGAAATGTCGAACTCGCTACCACGGGTGCACCACCTTGGTCTAATTATAATACTAATAAAAAAGTGCGGCATTGGGGCATGCCTAAAATAGACTACATAATTAGATTTAAGGAAATAATAAAAAAAGGGAAAACAATAGGAAATATAGTATCAAATATGACACTAACAGCTAAAACAGAAGGGGAGAAGAACAATGGAATTCTCTATGTAATATAAACTATTGGTGAGTAGCATCCTCTAGCAAAAATGGTGCAGGATAAATGCACATGCATGGAAAATACCAGGAGACAGAAGGAAATATCATCTTGATATTTTGTCTTTCATTATTTTATAGTGAGGTAAAGATTCCAAAGCCAAGTCAGATACTGCAATATCTGTATAGATGCGGAATTCAACAATGAGCACAACTCATTAAAGTTGCTGTGCCAACTTATACTCTAGTAAATAATATATTGAAGAATAAATGGCATGTAGAACAAACAGAAAGAAACAATTGCAGCTGAACTTCATTTGTGTCTGGAAAATTTTGAAACAAATGCTGACACAGGATCACACAGAGAAGAAAGATGGGAAAATATGAAGAGTCGGCTGAAGGATGCAGTACATAGAAAGGAATTCCTGGAGAGGGAGGCCTGGATTTTGGAGAAAGTACAAAAAATATTTGAAGAGAGAAAAATATGCAATAACTTGTGATATGGACAAAATGAATTAAAAGAATAAAAAAATGGCATTACCTGGAGGGTAAGAAAAACCAAATGGAATGAATTAAAAACATAGTATTCATTGTAATGTATGAGGACAAAGAATTTGAAAATATTGTATTTTCAAATTGGATAGTTTACACAACTTAATGCAAATCAAAATACTAGGAAAGATGTGATAAGGTGGGTGAAATTTGAATTAAAGATGAAGATAAAGTGAATGAATTGCATCATTCCAATTCTAAAATCCTGCTCTCAATCATTCTTTTATTCAACATTTTCAATGCAGTGCTAATTATCATCAATATTTGAATGAAGAATTTTATCAAATTTGCAACCCAACTTTTAACAAGGTCTGGCAAATGTTAATAAATTTCCAGAAGAGAATAATAGAAACTCAATTCCCTCCTAGAAAGGAGAAGATTAATGTGAACATTTGAGGACAAATCTCTTTTGGCAAAAAATTAAAGATAATGGAATCTATTAAATAGATTCCATTAATGGAGCGTAATATATAAAATTAAGGTAATCCAATTTTAATTAAAGCATAGGTTTAGAAACAGAAGCATCACCAGAGAAGCTATTTTGGCCCATAGGTAACCAAGAGACAAGAGAATAAAATATTACCACCAGCAATTTACGATATCTATGAATATTGAGGAAGGTTTTGATATCCACTACCACAGGTATTCCGCCTTTATGAAGGACATTCGAATAAATTTTAAGTGCAGAACAGTGAGACATAGATGCATACTAACAAGGAGACCTATCAGGGCTTTTGGTTTCGTAAGTATTGAGTTAAATGTGCCATATTTTCCTCACATCTCTATTATTAACCTTATTTCTGTGTAGGTCCAAACATCCATTATCCTTATGGCTAAAGTCTATCATAAATGTATGAGCAAAGAAATTTGGAAGAAATAATCTTAAATTTTTTAGATGATACCAAAAACAAATTGTCAGCATGAACACTAAGCTTTCACTGACTTGGCAAAGTTTAGATTTTATAATTAAAAAGGCACTAACCCTGAAGAAACTAACCACTTTGTGCAACAGATGACTAATCAACCTATAACAGGGTAAAGTATGAATGATGATTTAAGATATGCATCTTCACAGCTCATTTCCAAAGTCTACAAAATAATTATTATTAGTTACCTAAGCCATATATGTAGCACTAAACAATTAAAAACAGAAAATTTCTTATCATAGACATAACTGAAGATGTGACATAGTAGATAAAGCTGTTGGTCTATCCTATTGGTACCTTGAAATATACTAGGGGAGATACACTCTGGACTGTATGAAATGGTGAAAGCTGCATAAATGTTTCTTATGTTCCATTTCTCTATGAGGTGTACACAAGGAAAGGCAATAGGAAATCCCCTTCCTGAGATATGCCACCTATAAGTAGGTATATGCTTATCTAGTAGACATGAAATTTGGTTATTATTGTTGCCATTGATACAACAATAATTTTTTTGTTTATGAGAGAAAACTCTAATCCAATTATTACAATGGAAACAAAAAAAATTGGGAATTTGCAATTATTTGTAGCAAGTTCGTTTGTGGTGGTTAAAAGTTGAACAATTTTAAATTTTATAAAAAGTGTGATGACAGTTCCGGAAAGATTATTGGAATAATAGTTACGGAATAACTTGAATGTAGGAAGGGAAGAAAATAATGATTAATGGAAAAATAATGAAGAGTGGATATCATAAATAAAATTTCTAGCAGGCATCTAAAACATTATTAAATAAAAAGTCTCTCGTTCTTTGCTTGAAAACTTCAATTCAACTTGTTAATGATCACTAGTGTGTAGTACTCAACCAACTGCAAAAAATGAAAGTATTTTCCTTTCTCCAAAGCCGATCAAAAGCATTTGTTCCTCAGTTAATCATTAATATTCACCACAATACATTTCAAAGAGAATTATTTCAAGTCAGCATGTTATCATTTGTGATTACATTAGCAGATGCATTTTTCAAAATGGTGAATTATTTATCTCATTCCCTAGGTTGACAAAATTATTATTACACAAATTGAAGGTAGATATTCACTTGTCAAGTCTGTAAAGGGTTTTTGGAAGTTTAGAAAAATCTCTATTCAAGGTTATTAGGAGAAAATATGATTTGATGTCAAAGTATATCGAATACCTGGGAATATTTTTAAATAGGACTTCTTTCAATCAATAGAATCAAACATTAGCAAAGTTATGAAGTAACTGAAGCTGTAAAATTTAAGGTAATAGAGGACATTTTTCAGGCTTCTAGAATATTAAGAATCCCACATTTCCTCCATGGTTGGCTTTGGTTTTATCATTATTAAAATCATTACTCATAAAGTAATTCAAATGACTTGACCTTTAGAATTTTCAGCTTTGAAAAAATGTCAATAATATTCATAATTTTTTGTCAGTAAAATTCGCATTATTTACAATTTTGCTTGCCCTGGTGGCAGCGGGTTAATGTCCTAACCTACCAACCAAGAGGTCACAGTTTCAATTCCCTCATAGGCGGGTTTTTCTCCATCTAGAGCTTGGGTGTTTGTAATTGTCTGTTTGTGTAATATTATTAAAAGTCCAATGTAAAGGTTGGATACGCTGTTTTTGGATAAATGTTTTAAAAAAAAGAAATAAATAAATAAACAAGTGTTGGAGTACAGTAAAATCAGACATGTAGGGGGGATGTAGCTCTTGAGAAGTGTTTGTAATAAAAATAGGAGAAATAGGCTGAGGAAAGAGTCGGTCATGAATGAACATTGATTGAGTGCACAATAACAATCATAATACACAAGTACATATGAAAGAAGTGTTATATGCCATGCATATAGTTTGGACATTGAGGGAATGGATCATAAACAAATCACACAAAGACATATGCAAAAGAAGGGATTTTAAAGAAATCACTAGTGTATATGCCCAATGGGACTCTTTGGACAAATAATTTTAAAAGATTTGGGGACAAATAAGCATGAGTGACACAATGTATTAATGTGATAGAAGCAAAATAAATGTAGAGGGGTAGAGCAGATGGAAGAAATTAATAAATGTATGATATGAATGTGCTTGCCTATTATTTACTTTTAACTGGAAAGGGATGAGGTATTCCCGCAACCACAGGAAACAAGAATTGAATTAATTAACTCTATTGGAGCAATGAATTAGTTTTAATTATTATTTTTCACTTTTTGTGTGTCTTCTTGAAACTCTGGACTGGATTGGTCTCAACTTAGAATCTTCACTGTAACTTGGAATCATGAATGGTTATGGTTTACAATTGAGTTGTCAACCAAAGTAGGCCAGCAACATCGGCAAGTATAATCCGCCTTTGTTTCTGCTTAGTTATGCAGCCTCTTGTATGATAATCAAGTTGTTTCAAGTGTTTGATATGGGAGCACAGAGAATTAAACCAAGGCTTCCTCTTGGAAGACAAATATGAGATGGAAAGATATGTTGAGGAAGGAAATCAAAGCAAAGGGAAAGGATTGGGACAAAATTGAGGGGAAGAAGAAATTTATGGAAAGAAATTGGTAAAGATACTTTCCAAAACATTTACCTATTGAATATGATTAAATGTGTCTGAATATTTATGAGAGTATTTAATGCATACTTTATTATTTTACAGATGTGTAACCATTGTTATAACTACTGAGCAATAGCAGAATAGGAGTAGCATGGGTATGATGAGAATCAATGGAAAGAAAACAAAGGTAATAAGTTTCTTAAGAAATAGGAAAGGTAAATTAAAGTAGGAGGGCATAAAATTTAGCAGGTAGAACTACTCCTCTCATTAAGAAGTCTGTCATATGAAAATAAGAAAAGCAGCGAAGACATCAAAGAATAGCTGTGTTAGGCAAAGAAGTATTCACAAAGAAACAGGAGTTGATGAAAAGGACCTTGATTTATTTATTCACTCATTTACAGGGAGAGACAAATTTCCAGGGAACAAATACTAAAGTAAACATCAAGTTTCACATACTACACTGAAAGGTCATATCAACCAGAAATTTACATGAAAACATTACAAAACTCACAAGGTTGTGAAATTTCAAGATCAATAGTTTTCCAAGCTGTTAAGTTATAAATATTAAGTATACTGAACATAAAAAAATTAAGAAAAATTGTGACAACATAAATACAGAGAGTATTGCTGTATAATTCCAAAATTTGGTCATTAAGAAATGAGGACAAGTGTAGATTAGGGGCTTTTAAAATGTAGGTGTGGAAGAAGCTGATAAAAGTGAAATGAATGGAAATAAAAACATACAAACAAGTTCTAGTCATAGTAAGTGAATGCAGAAGGTAGTTGGAAGAATGTAGAAAAAGTGGATGCCGGGCATATTGAGAGGTGATGAAAAGTTAATGCCTGATTGAGTAGAAATTTGGGGTGAATGAGCTTGAGGATGGAGATTAGGATTGTAGGATGAAGTGAAGGGAGTTAGAAAGACTGTGGATTAAAATAATTGTTTTTTGTAGTGTTACAATTTTTAGTGCAGCAGTACACAGGGTTAGAAGTGCAGCAGTTTCTGCAGTGCAGACATTTCTGTATCTGCTAAAACCTTAGCCTGACTTTTAAGAGATTCTGGAAATAATTTCAGGATTATGTCACAATGAACACCATCACTTGTAGATCCTTGAACATTGACTCCAATTTATATTTGGTCCTTTAGTTGTGTATACTAAATTTAATTCAGTCTTCTCCGTCATTATCCCAAAGCATTATTTTAGGTGAGTTAATTTGTGCAAAGTTAGCATTTATTCAGGAAAAGTTGGATCAATATTGGTTGATTACATTGAATGAGGCAGTTTGGAAGTGATTAGTGACTGATTTAAAGCTGGTTATTCTATGTAACCCTCCCCATGGACCGTAATTTTGACGTGGTGGAAGGGCTTGTGCATTCTGATGACCAATAGAGTTGTGCTGTTGAGAGCATTGGTAATTGCTTTTGGTAGGGTCAACCATGCCATATAGATCAAAGAATAGAAACCTAACAAAATGTATTCGGCACAGCATCTGATTCTCAGGGGAGTAGTTACAAAGGCACCATGCAACAGTGGGACAGCAATTGAGTGATGGTATCTCATTAAAAACATTATTGAGGAAGGCAATGGGAAATAACCTCAATTACTCATCCTAAGAATGCCATGAATGACAATATAGAGAAAATGAGTCCTGGCAACTATGGGACTTGGCCCAATCAGTCATGTGCCATGCCTGGCAGTGGGCAAATCAAGGCCTCCACGGAGATCATCTCACAAAATCCTCGCAAAAAAAAACTGACAGCAGCAGCACAGAAGATACAAAAAAGGACTGCATTAGTTAGAATATGAACTTGAAATGTAAAGACAATGTTGAGGACAGGAAAATTAGAGAATTATAAGAGAGACCTGGAGAGAGGAAATACTATATTGATAATTTTGGGCTGTGTGGGGTGAGATGCAAGATAGCTAGGATTACTGAAGTGATAATTATAAACTAATTTACAGCCATGGAGAAAAGAGTCAGCAAGGGGTGCCTATAATACTGAACAAAAAGGTTGGTAGAAGCATAGTAAATATAGAGAAAGTGACTAATTGAATACTATGAGTAGAATAAATCAAAACTAATGAACTTGTCATTGTTCAGGTACCCATTCCAACAGGCAATCATAGGGACAAAGAAGTCAATGGGTAAATAAAAAGTTAATCACCTGAGAAGATATAATCACGTGTGTTCCTGCAGGGAAACATTTGATAGGGATTGGTTATTGGAATGTAACAGTAGAAGAAGGAAGAGATGGTGATGAGGTGTGGGACTATAGTTTAGGAACAAGGAATGACCACAGGGAGAAAGTAATAGGGATCTGTAGGAGACAGGGGTTAGTCATCATCAACACTTGGTTTAGACACCACAAAAAGGGTAGATATGCATGGACAATGCAGAGGGATTCAGGAAGATATCAGTTAGGCTGTATTATGGTTAGAAAATGGGAAAGGGAATAAATCAAAAAAGGGATATCAAAAGCTACAAAGGACACTATAGGAATAGTTAATAGGAAAAGAACCAGGAAACCATGGATTGTGGATGAGATGCTTAAAAAGAAATGGAGATCAATGAAAAAAATCGAAAAATATAAGCACTGAGGTAGAAGAAAGTATAGAGAGTTCAATAATAAAATGAGTATGTAATTAATATGGTGAAAGAAGCATTGTGGAAGACACAGTGAAAGTACATGGAAAGCTTTCAAATAAAAGGTGAAATTGGTACACTATACAAGACAGTTAAAACCCTTTCAGGGGGTAAGGAGAGAAAATCATTGCAAACAGTCAAAGATAATTAGATAAAGTATTAGTAGAACCAGAAAAGATCCAAGAGAGATGGAAGGAATATATGCAAGAACTGTATGATAAAGAACTTAGGCCAGCAAGGTTAGACATAGAGAGTGAATATTGTATAACATAGATGAGGATTCCTTAGGTCCAGACTTACTCAACATTGAGATAGAAAGGGAATTACAGGAATTGAAATCAAATGAGGCAGCAGAGGTAGACAAATTTATGTTGAACTACCTAAAGTTCCAGGAGAAGGTGGGAGGAAAAGTTTTTATGAACTACTTCTCAGTATTTATGTGGGAGGAATTTGGTCGGAAGCCATATCAGGTTCCTATTCCAAAAGGGTAAAAGCTGCAATAAGTGACTACTACAGAACAATAAGATTGATTTTACATGCAGCTAATGTAGTTCTCAGGTTCATCAACTAGAGGATGGAGAACAATTCAAATGTTTACTTAAGGAATTATCAGTTTGGGTTCAGGAAGGGAGAGGCATACACAATTCCATTGCAGTGGTGAGATCACTAATAGAGTGGAACATAGAATACAATCAGGTGGTATATATCTGTTTAATAGATTTTGAAAGGATTTTTGATTAAGTGAATAAGGAAAAATTAATGGGTGTATTTCAAAAAATTGGATTCAACCAGAGGGATAGGAAACTCATCTACAAGCTGTACATGTGCTGCTCAAGTGCGAGTGGGGAAAGTATGGAATGGGTAAGAGTAGGAAGAGGAATAGACCAGGGTATCTATTATCACCTGTACTGTTTGGCATATATGTGAAGGACATGGTTAAAGAGACATGAGAAAAACTGGAGATTCAACTTTAAGTCTGTTGAGATTTGTTGAAGTCAGTTAGGTTTAATTATGATCAAGCTTTTGCTTGTCATCTACTCTGCTGAGTTCATTGGAAAGTCAGTGCAATAGGTATAGGACAAGAATAAATGTATGTAACACCATGATTTTCCAGTTTTCAAAAAAGAGAAAGGTTAAGTTAAAAGATAAAATTGCAGAGCAAAAATAGAGCATAAGAATTATTGTCATGGATTCTATTAAAATGAGGTATGTTTTCAAAGGACCAAAGAAACTATTACAGAACAATCTTTTGAAGCACTTTTTCAAAACATTAGCTCATTTCACATTACACCATTTCCTTCAACATATTAAACTCTATTTTCTTACTGCTATCCTCACCTGCACTCAAAATTTTGTATTCCTTAATTGTGATGTAATCTCTAAATGCATTCTTTTCTGCCCCTGGAGGCCATCTGCCTTCATTTCCCTTTAATGCGCAATAATTTAAATGCTTATTTAGTTAATCTCTAAAATGTACTTGAAATATGACAATTTGTACACATAAGCAAACCCTGCTTTTAAAACGTCTGTTTGAATAGTTAAAGCTAGTAAAAATCCAGTTCTGATGCATTGAATATAGCTTTGAAAAATACAAATGGTGATGTTATAACCTATGCTAAATTTCAAGAATCTGCGGGAGATGCCGCATCAGTAACTTTAAACGGAGTCATCCGCTATGTGTTGTTGCATTATTACCTATGCTGTCATAGAGTAATTGAATCCCAGAGCTTTCCATTTCTATATTTCTTGTCAGCGGAACACTGCTAAAGCAACAATGCTGAGTATATTTTAGAAAATATAAATCTTCAGGAAATTTAGTTGTGCACAAAAAGTTTCCAATGCTAAGTCTTGAATGGCTAAAATGTTTAGGCTTGTGCATTGAGGAACCTTAGCTTAAAATAAACCATTACTCAAAATTTCATCAAAGATAACTAATCCTTGCTAAAATATACTTCAAAGAATGTGATGGTGGTTATTATTACCAAATGCAAGCCACATAATTAGTTTTAATCTATCAATCAGTATCCAATGTTCCTAAACATTCCTGGGTTCAGTTCAAAAAAATCAAGTTATCACCTTGATACAATTGAAAAAAAATACTTACTCGAACCCTATGACAAAACACTGCATTGTTTTTACCATGTGATATGAAAAATAACTTGCCTTCAAGCTTTTGTGAAAAATATTAATTTGCACATGAAAATTAACTGGTCACAGTAGTCCAGGGGGTAGAGTATTGGACTACTGTCCAGAGGGCCCGGGTTCGATTCCCAGGAAAGGCACTCTGGGCACCTGCAGTGCACTCTGAGTAGCTCCACTCAGGTAATGTGATTTTTTGGGTAGCAGATCTTCCTGGGAAACCATAACCGGCACAGGGAAAGGAACTGGCCCCTCAACCCAGATGTGTGGATTTCACATGCTGTCAGGCTTAGTACTGGGTGAACTCTACCATCACCTACCAAACCGACCTTTGGGTTGATTACTGTGTTTATGATTTTTTTATATGAAAATTACAATATTCTCCCCTGGATAATGATGTCCAGGAACATCATTCACATTTTGACTAGAAGAAGTTAAAAGCACATGATACTATGCAGCAGTTCACCATACTATACTATCAAATTGAAAGTGATTGGGGTTTTAAACCCATTTTAGTGTTAACTAAATCCCAAATTTTTCAGTCTACAGATGCTTTTGCTATGCCTCTGCAATTGTTTGCATACCCTTTGGTTCCTCTGGGTTACAAAAAAGTGTGGATAATAATCCATGGTTTCCTCAAACTTTTCATATTTACTACTGATAAAGTTTTGTTTGCAGCTTTTGATATCCATATGTGTTGTTTTATTCCCATTTTTCTTCTATTGTATCCATCTCCTACATTGCATTTCCTAAACTGTCTTCCATGTTTTATCCCCTCGACTCTAGCATTACAATTAATTATTACTTAATTATAATTATATATTTGCATCCAATCCCAGAAAACTATGTAAATTAATCATGCTGTTCATAAATCTTTCTCTAATACTATGTTATCATAGTTTAGACATGATCTCATTCTACACTACAATACTATAATGTCATAGGTGTCAGTCATACTATTTCACTATAGTAGAATAATATAGTTGAAATGACATCCCTCTGAATTCCTGGACATTTTCAATGTATATGTATGCCTATTGTGCTGTTTAAACCAAATCTTCTTAATGATAAAAGGCTGTCTCCAGCAGAACTCTTTTACTTTTTCCCCATCTCAGCCCTTGTTCCTATACCATGGTGCCCAACCTCACTCCTATCTCTCCATTTGCCCACTGCTGTATTCCAATCCCACATTGCTATCAAATAATTTTTTCCTGGAACATCTGCTATTATTCCATCAGATTGATTGTTTATCCTATTGTCTTCTCCATGGTTATGTATTGGTGTACACACCTGACTAATTACGAAGTTTGTTCATTGGTATTTCTCATATTAATATCCTCTCTCTCACCTTCTCTATGTTCACCCTGTTTCCTCCTTCCATTCTGTTCAATACTATTACTACCACTCAATGGGCATCTTCCCCTCCTCTGCACAATATTCTATATTTATAGCTCCATTAATCTCTACTGTTCTTCCATTTCACATTGCAGAGTTAGTAAATGCATGTTACTGTATATATACTGTTACATGCATTTTTTAACAAATATCGTATCTATATTACCTCTCTGCATCTCCTTCACAGTATATTCTAATTTCTTGGTTCTCAAAAAGGTCCTAACATTCCATGCTCCCATCCAATCTGACTGCTTTAGTCCTCTTCTGCCCCTTCTTCTTCTGTTGCAGCAGTCAGTTCCACTTTGCAGGTACTTCATGTGATGACAACCATAGAGGTCTTTCCTCTTTCACTGACAGGAACAACACAGAGTTCAGCAGGCAGACCCATTTTATTTGCTTGAACTCCTATTCATTTGTGTCCATTATAACAATTTAGTGATAAATAATTTAGATGTTTTCCTGTTCCCTTCCCCAAGAGTATTTTTAAGGTGATACCATCACTCAATGGCCACCCTACTGGGGTCAGAAGCTAGAAGAAGGTAATCCTTTATGAGTAAACATGTAACGTGTCGGTACTCGGGGAAGAGATCTGTGGTGTGGACGCCTCTCTCTTGTTCCTGTGTACTGATTTTGTAAAGATGGACAATTTGAGATTGGAGCAGTGATTCAAAACTTCATAAAGAAAGGTGTGAAAGAAAAAGAAATTCATGCGGACTTGAAGAACACTCAGGTCCTTCATATTCAACTGTTTCCAAGTGGACAAACCAGTCTAAGTTTGGTCGGGACAGCTTAGATGATAATCCGCGCAATGGTCGGCCAAAATGTGCCACTACCCTAGAAATTATTGCAAAAGTGCACAAATTAGCCATGGAGGATCGCCGACTGTAAGTACGAGATGCTGTAGGGATGTCTTCTGAACGGTCATATCACATTTGAAGGGTGAAATTGGTTATGAGGAAATTAATTTCCAAATGGGTACCACGACTATTTACGCAGGATGACATAAGTATCAAAATGAAAATTTGCGAACAATAATTGAACCGCTGACTAACCAACAAGATTTTATGTGCCGCAACCATTTCAGAGAGTAAAAATCATTCGCCTTGACCGGGATTCGAACCCGGATCCCTCGATATCCGGCCGAGTGCTTTAACCATTTAAGCTACCGAGACGTCCTCTTACTCTCGGAAATTTTGGGGGCTTTAAAGGAACAAGATGTTATGACGAAATACCGAACATAAAGGGAAATTGGCTTTATTAACATCGTGGACTGTGGCGTGTAGCGCACGACTACGAATGCCTGTGACATTGTATGTACGGTATTTCGTCATAACATCTTGTTCCTTTAGAGCCCCCAAAATTTCAGAGTGTAAGAGGACGTCTCGGTAGCTTAAATGGTTAAAGCACTCGGCCGGATATCGAGGGATCCGGGTTCGAATCCCGGTCAAGGCGAATGATTTTTACTCTCTGAAATGGTTGCATTATAATGCACACATAGCGGGTGACTCCGTTAAAGTTACTGTTACAGTTTCTCTAAAATTTGTCTAAGGTATGAACAGCCTAAGTGTTTGAAATTGGCTTTATTAACATCGTGGACTGTGGCGCGTAGCGCACGACTACGAATGCCTGTGACATTGTATGTACGGTATTTCGTCATAACATCTTGTTCCTTTAAAGCCCCCAAAATTTCTGAGTGTAAGAGGACGTCTCGGTAGCTTAAATGGTTAAAGCACTCGGCCGGATATCGAGGGATCCGGGTTCGAATCCCGGTCAAGGCGAATGATTTTTACTCTCTGAAATGGTTGCATTATAATGCACACATAGCGGGTGACTCCGTTAAAGTTACTGTTACAGTTTCTCTAAAATTTTATGTGCCAGTTTGTGACCACATATGACACTTGGATCCACTATTAGAGACACCAGAGACAAAACACCAGTCAAAGCAGCGGAAACATTGATTCATAACCATCAAAGAAAGCAAAGGCAATACGGTCGGCCGGAAAGGTGATAGCTTCAGTTTTCTGGGATGTGAAAGGAATTCTACCGATAGATTATCTTCCCACGGTCACACAATTACTGGACAATACCACGCTAACCTCCTTAACCAACTGCAGCAAAAGAGATCAGATAAAGGCCACACAATGCACGCTCACACACGAGTTGTTGCCGTGGCAACAGTACATGAACTATGGTACAAACCCACCTTGTTTGCCTGATTTTGCTCCATCAGATTTCCCAAGCTTAAATTTTTTCTCAGCGGATGGAGATTCTCTCCAAGCAAAAAACTAACAGCCGAAGTAGACGGGTATTTTGTAGGCCTGAGAGAATCTAATGTTCGAGATGGGATCAAGAGATTGGAACATCGCTGGACCAAGTGAATTAGTGTACAGGTAGACTAGATTGAGAAATAAAAAGTGTCACTATGGTAAGTCGTTTATTTCTATTCCATTCCCAGAAATTTCCTTATTACCCTTGTAAAAAGGGAATATTACGTAGATGAAGATAGCTTACGAGGTCCAGGTTTACTCTATACTGAGATAGGAAGGACAATAAGGGATTGAAGATCAAATAAGGCAGTAGGGGTACACAGCATTCTAGTGGAACTACTTGAAGGTTTAGGAAAATGTGCGTTGAAGAGTTATTATGGACTTATTCGTTCTATTTATGGAGAGGAATTTGGCCGAAAGACTTCGTCAGTGTTAATTCTTATTCCAATAAAGGTACAGGCTATATTATGTGACGACCAAGGAACAATTATAATGATTTTGCACCCGGCCAAAGCGGTTCTTAGGATCATCAACAAGATAATGGAAAGCAGATGGAATGATTACTCAGGAGATGATCAGTTTGGGTTCAGGAAGGGGAGAGGCACACGTGACGCCATTGCAGTAATGAGGTCGCTAATACAGAGGAACACGAAAAACAATCTGGATGTTTTCATCTGTTTCGTGTATTTCAAAAAGGTGTTTGATATAGTGAACAAGGAAAAACTAATCAATTCAGTGCAGATAACAGGAGTAGATTGAATGATTAGGAGACTTATTCGCAACATGTACATCTCGGAATGCTCAGATGCGAGTGGGGGATTACTGGTGTTTTGTCTCTGGTGTCTCTAATAGTGGATCCAAGTGTCCGAATGGGCAGTGTTAAGAAGAGGTGCAAGAGAGTGGTGTTCAATATCACCTGGGCTATTCAACGTATATGTAGAGGAAATGGTTAAAGAGGCATGGGAATAACTGGATATAGGTATGGAAGTCTCTGGAGAGTTAATGTTACGGTTTACGGATTACAAGCTACAATTACAGTTAGGTTTACGGATGATCAAGCTGTAGTTTTCCCGTCAGCCAAGGGTTTACAATTGCTGAGCCCATTGGAAAGTCAGTGCGATAGGTATGGAATGAGAATCAATGCAAATAAATAAAATTTAATGCGGTTTCTGAGTAATAGGAAAGCTAATTTATATAATTAAGAGTTAATCAACTAAAGGAGGTGGAATAGTTAACCTATCTCGGAAGCACTATGGACAAAAATGGTCAAAGTTCTACGGACATAAAAAAAACAATGGCGTTAGGCAAAGAAGCTTTAGCCTTTGTGCCTAACTCAAAGGAAAAGGGAATTGGGGGGGAGAATCGTTGAGTAAGGAGGGCAACAAACGTCTCGTCAAAACATTAGTATGAAGCGTAGTTTTGAACAAATATGGTCATTGATGTAAGATTGGAAGATTTTGAATCGTTGGTGTGCAGAAGGATGGAGAAGGTGAAGAGGATAGAAAAGAAAACGAAGAAGAGCTAGGAATGTTGGGGGAGAGAGGGAATTATTGGGAGAAACCTAAAGAAGCGGGGAAATGGATGCAGTTTTTTATCGGGAATGGGATGCAAAAGAATGTGACAGAAGGGATGATAACATTAGGTCAACGAGGAAGGGGAAGAAATAGGATAGAGATGTTGGACGGTATGAAGGGAGGAAGAAATTATGTGGAATCGATGGACTTATTGCAGTGTCGGCTGTCAGATTATGCTGTGTTAGGAGAGGAAAGGAAATGTAACGGTGTACCCTTGTTTACACGTATTTTATGTCCATCCAAACCTACTCTAACCGAAAAATAATAGGTATCGTAGATTGTAACGTTTAATTTGAACGCCTTAGTCTCCGATATTCCTCTCCTATAAGTTCTGAATCCTCCGATACCAAACTCCAGGGCTAATTCCTCGGGTATCCCACATTTAGATGACATCAATATTTTTTCACCTTCTTGATACTACGGTACGTGAGTATTACTTTCCGCGTACTTTGTCCAGTGTGGGTGTATCTCTTGCTAATTTCTGTGTATACACTTCCTATCAACAAGGTGTGTATCTTCCCGATTCCCTGAAAGGTATAATGTACATGAAAATACCATCATTGAACCGAATTGTATAACTTCCCTGGTAGTGAAGAAGAAAAGTAGTAGGAAACCTAGCGTGGATAATGTTTGATAAATTACCAATTACAACGGAAAACTTACGGCGATTGCTCATGGAAAATGGCCGATGTAGTAAATAGTCACAAGGAGTAGTTTTTTCATGGGCAACCAGTGACCACCGTATTACATAAAAAAACGTAAATCTTTACATATTGGTCGGTGCTGGTTGGAAAACTAAACCGAATATCAACACTAAAAACCTAAAATTCAAATAAACACCGAATAAACACTGAAGACAGATCTTGCCTTTAAGAAAGAGAAATTGTAACACGTGAAATCTTACACCTACCTCGGAAATAGCATATTATGGGATGCAGGAACCCATCGGATACCAAGAGGAGATTAGAGATTATTTAAAATGATATTAGTATATATTTTTCCATTATATCCACCAGTAGTTAGTGTTCACAGTTAATATGTTCTCATATCAACTGCACATTACCTATTTTCCGCCAAAAATAAATGTAAGGATACCATACGATATCATGATAAAAATATCCCTTTATCGATTCTAACCTTCTTTCCCCAGCCTGATTTTCTTTCATACATTCATTACCTATGAAAATGCTGTCGGGTACCAAGGTGGCTTTCTTTGAGCTATCTGATTTAAAGTAGAGGCAGCAAATTGGAGTTAAGGGCTGGAGAAGAAGATGGTTGTATTGAATCCAACAAACACTCAAAGTACACCCATTTTACCCGAGTCAGAGATAAGACTATCGTGATAAGCGCGATCCAATTCTTCAACTGTCGCTTCGCAGACATCAAATGAAATAATATCCAGGGAATAAATGGCTCAGGATAGTGGATTTGCTTCAAAAGTTGGGGAAGCGAAAGGGGTACGTTGGAGTCCATGCCCTCCTTCCCTTATACCCCACACCTTGATGTGCAGACACTCTGCATTTGTAATTATACGAATTATTCGTGTGCTATTGTGTAAAACGTTTTCATCGTAAAATGAGTATTTTATTTGATTTAATAGGTAAGATTTTGTTCAGACAATTCAGAAACTCATGAAAGATCCGTGATTTTGGAAAAATTGCAACGTGTTCTAAGAGAGGTCTGGAAGGCGATTAACGGATTCCAAGAAACCGCAGGAGATGCCGCAGCAGTAACTTTTATCGGAGTCACCCCCTAAAAGTGCAATACAATTCAACAATTTCAGAGTGTAAAAATCGTTCACCTTGACCAGTTAAAGCACTAGGCCGGACACCGAGGGATCCGCGTCAAAACCTTGGTCAAGGTGAATGATTTTTACATTCGGGAATCGCTGCATTGTAATGCACATTTAGCCTTTAACGGAGTTTTATATTAAATCTCAAATCTAAAGAGAGAGGGAAAACATGCTATTGATTTTAAGAACTGTGTGGTTGAATGAGTGTAAAAGTTAATTTTTTAAACGTTCACTTATACTATTTTCCTGTGAATTTGAGGCATGGGATGAGTAAAAGGGCGAACGATTTCACCAGAACATAGAGAAGATGGAATGATGATACCAAGGAAGATTGTATTTTAGCATGATGGGCTGTTATGTTAGGCTGTTGTGAAGAGATGATCCAGATGTTTAAATTAAAGGAAAGACCGCCAAAAGAATTTGTGATCCAAAATTAAAATGGCATTATGAGGACTTACATGTATGCATATAAATTACTAGATAACTACTGTAAATGTTTAAAAAGAAAATAATACTTTGAACTGTTCTCGGAAATTAATTTAGACGTTTTAATGCTCTATACATTCCGATGGAAATAGGGAGAAACCCTTTTGTGATGGAATAAAATTGAGGTCATTTTTTTAAATCACCACCTGTAATACGTCATAAATCGCCCATAAATTTCCAGATTTTTGATCACCTTACTTTACAAATCTTCATTTATTGGGCTAATATAAATGAGCTAGAATAGCATAGCTAGTAAAATAGTTTAATATTTATATATAATAGTATATAAACCATCACCAATATTTCAATCCTAAGATTGATTGACTGCTGTCCTACATTTTTCTCTATTCAGAGTTAATTCTGATAGCTTTTCTGTTCTATCTCCTTCTTAATTTGCCCTCCGTCTTTGGTTTTTGGTCTTCCTCGGGAGATATTCCCTTCAATTTTTACATCTGGTATGCTTCTAACTAATCCCTTGTACCCCAAGGTGTGCCCGGTCTTTCAAGTTCTTGTTTGCCGTAGAGCCCTCCATGTGATCATTTCCTCTTTTGCTCTTCTAGGTGATAGAAGAGACCCTATATTTTCCATCCAGACCTGACCTGAAGAAGGCCTCGGAGTAGGCCGAAAGCTCAAATAATCTACAATGTGAGTGTTCTTTTACGTGTTATCTGTTTTATTCTGTGTTGTATTGTGCCGTACAAAAGTTATATATACTTTTTTATATTTACTCACAATAATATCTTGATAATTTCGACGGACTCGAATTAGGAAAAGGGTATGTGGTGCAGAGAGAGAAGGGGACGAGGGAGAGGGGAAAAACAGGTAGTGGGGGAGGGGTGAAGGAGGGGTATGTGGAGGGGGAGAAAGCGGAGCGCAGAACAGGTGGTGGGGGAGGGGTGAAGGAGGAGGTTATGGAGGGGGAAAGGGAGGTCAGAGGGGAGCGGAGATGGAATAAAGAGGATGCGGAAATAGTAAAAAGCGACACAGAAAACTAACAATTCATCCCCAGATACCACAACACCCATGAACAAGGCATCAACTCACAAAGTCATCATCTCGACAAGTCAAAACCCAGGACAAGGATGACAAAATGTATGCGGATGAATAAATTGTCCCACCACCTCGCAAGAAACAAATCCACTTCCATCCAACCCAGCCCCCCCCACCCATTTAGTGAACGACATTGAGACCCGGATGTAGATAGCGTTACACAGCCATATAAATGCCAATTCCATTGTTTTTAATTTTATAGGGTTATCGGATTGGGGAAGGGATGCTAGAACGGAAACATTGTAACAATGGTTGAAGGGGGTGTTGTGGTGGGAGGCATGTTTTGGGATGGGAAGACCCGCGGACGGGGAAGAGGGATTACATGAGGCGCGATGATTGTTCACCCTGAGGTTCAGGGGTGTAGAGCACTGGCCTATATAAAATGCCGGGCAGAGTTTGCAATTCAGAAGATAGATTACATTCTGAGATGTGCATGAGGAGTGGGGGAAGGGCGGGAGAGAGTTAAAAGGTGGGATGGAGAGGGGTGGAGTGGTGAAAATAGGACAAGTTTTGCATCTTGCTCGCAAGCACGGAGTGGGTGTGATTCTGGGGGTGGGAGGGGATTTGGAAAGAGGCTTGGTGGATTTGAGGAGATCTGATAGGTTGGCGGGCCGTTTGAAGGTAACAGAAGGGCATTAGAAATTAAGTGTCGTGCTCCGTGCGAGCGGTTTAACGAACTGCTTTTCTTGTTTGCAACCTCAGGGTCCTCATGCATATTAGTTCTCTTATTTATAAACGCCATCTTAGGTTGAGATATTCTTCCCCTTCTTCGTCGAACTTCTTCCACTCCATCCAAAGAAAGATTCCATTTACTATAAAAGAACACCTTGAATTGTGATAATTTCGTTCAACGTATATCTTCCACAAACAACGATTTTAGTTTTCTTTTCTAAAAGATGCTCATTTTATGCTCTCGAAGTACTTGGTCCATAGTATTCAGAGTTACTAGCAGATTCTCTCGCGTTTCTGCAGCTATTGTGACACCATCTGCGGGTAGAAGCATGTAAATTTCTTCGCCATTCACCTCTACTCCTTTGCTTGCCTATTTTTGTGTTCCTTTTATTGCTCCTTCTAGTTACATTTTTCATAATTAGGCAAACACCTTCATTATGATGCATTAACGTTGAAGCCGTGGTCGGTGATCATTACAATGGTTTCAATTCCGATGTTTACGAGTCCTAATTCACCGAGTTTTCTGTTGTTAGTTCTCGGTGATGGGTTTGTTTTGAGGTGTGGGTCTTCTACTTTCAAATGGGGCTATGAAACACCTAGGGTGTATGGCAGGGGGTGATTCAACACAAGGCGTAGAGAATCAAAAATTAAGTTTTTCTCAATTGTAAATTGCAGTAAATATGTAAAATAGTTCAAATTATGTTTATAATGCCAACTAGTAAGATAATGTACTAAGGTTCTAAGATTTTTGTTTTACTTTTTAAGGCTAATATTTATAATAATCAAAACAATTTCTGCGAAGTTATTCGTAAGATTATTTTTAAATTCGAATATTTAGTCATTTTGCGTTGAGCGCTGTGGGGTTCCTAGAGGGTTCATTCGTTATAAACCGAAGTGACTTTGGTTGACACCCGCTTGATGCCTCTGAACATCCTCGGCTAAACCCGAGCATAGTAGTTTCTGAGTACAAAGTCCACCTGGGAAATCGCAGACGACTTTCATATATTGCACTGACTTCTGCAGTATGATTAAAGATTTGTCATATGGAGATTATAACGAAACCAACACATTACGCATTGGTGCAAGTTTACATACCGATACCAGACTAAGATGATGACTAAGTGGAGGATGTGTATGATGGTACCGCTGATGTAATAGAAATATAAAGGGTGGCTCGATTCTTGTTTTCTATAGAGATTGTATTTTCAAAGTACCTATGGCATACCCTGGGAACTAATAAATCATTCAGGAAATTAAATTCTGATGGACCTATATAACTTTATATGTGACATGTACATGAATAATGAAATGCAGATAAACTTAAAAAAATAATGGTTTTGTCAATATACCAAATAAAAAAGGGCCAGAAAACTTTCAAAATACTAGCATAAGAATAATATACCGAATAAGGGAGAAGAAAGCATCTGATTGCTTTCCTCTCCCTGATTGATTGAAGAAAGGAACATTTACAAGAAATAATGTCATTCTTTCCTCGGCCGCTAAATTGAAAGAATGTGCCTCGGCGAGCTCCTGATAAAACCTGTTCTACTCGCCTGCTATCTAACTGCTCTTCACTAGCGACCCAGCAATGTAGTTACTGTGACTAAATTAATAACCATAATGAAGTGGTAGAGATAAGCCTTATGTGATATTTATAATTTACTGTTTTTATTTTACATATTAAATGAAGTCACATTTTGTGCTCTAATTAGCTCTTGGGTAGCAGGTACGTTTACTTTCTAAGGTAGGTCTGTGATCTCTCTATTCAATTGACTTATTTTAAAGTAGGAGTCGCTGAACCTAAGAAAATTATCAGGTTGCAAAATTTTAACTCTCTAGGCTTTAACTGAGCCTCTATTTAACAAATTGGCAAGGTCGATAATTTAGAATGGTTTTTGCTGGATTTTCTGCTACGATACTCTCTTACGCCAGTGAATGCTTGGCACTATGGGCTCGTACAGCTGCATTGCGTCAAGTTAATTGTCAGAAAATGTACACGATATTATTTTACTTATAATTGGTATGTTTCATACCCGCTTAATGTGCTCTCCACTCCCTATGTTAGTCGTTTATAGCCAAATGAGCGTATCTTTCAGCCGGTTGATTGGATTACTGAACGAGGGCTCATTTTTACAGTTGACTATTTTAGTTTTATTCGGTAGAAAACCCCAAGATGCCACAGGCTGTTTTCCTCCTACTATAGTTATTTATTATTGTTCCTAAAGAAAGAAAATTCCGATCTTGGCAAAAAAATAAGCAATTTCTCCCAAACCAAAAACTGTACCTGAAGTGCTGATAAGAAAAGAACCTAAGCCAGCCGAAAAGAGATCTGTATTATTTTTTATTTTCAATATTTTTCCTGTATTTAAAAACAGCTTGGGGTCATTACGATATTTCGACCTAGTTTTACACAAATCCAGAGGATAAAATTGGCAATCTATTCAACGATTATATCGTCCATATGTAAATCGAAGATTTTAGATATGACGTCGGTACTTGCGACGTTAGAGGCATAACGAGGTATATGTACCTGATATTCAAGCCTAGTTTATTGATTAGGTTTTGTTATTATTGTTTTACCCAATCGGTTGTGGAGTTGGACACATTACTTGCCTTTATAACGATTGCAAATAATACCGAAAGATGAACCATAGACATTTGGATTATTCTATGCATAGACGTGATATAAACTGATATGATCTGGCATTCATAATGATAAGATTATTTCAGTGCATTTACGTCATATCGATGACTACCAGAATCAATCTGCAAGTTGATTTTCATAGTTCCACCCTAACGATCTAACTATTATGAAATTCGCACATTCAAGGTATGCGAGAACCAATTTCTTTCCCTGAGGTACCTAAGGAAATCCAAGAAATTTTGGCATGAAGGAAAGCGCTATATTTTGAATTTAAGACCAGAGGCCTCACCCAGGGGCGACCGGCCAACAGTCAGTGCGTGCCCCTTACTCCTGTACCACCCCATGGCGTAGATCGCGGTTGAATCGAAATGTAGCCGGTACCTATGCCGTCGTCATATCTCACAGAGCCCCAGTTGTGAGCGGAAGTCACTGGGAAGAGACAATCCCTCCTCCTCTCCACCCTCCCCCTCCTCCCGGAAAATTACGCCACCGCTGCCTGTGGCGCGAGCCGCTGCAAGGACGGGAAGGGGAAGATGCTATCGCTCGAATAGGGGGAGATGTGGGGTGGGGAGGTGGCGGTGTGGGAGGGTTGAGTGGCCGAAGGGGTTCGCAGGCTGGCGGGGAAGTGGGGCTGGAGAGGAGGGTGATCGGAAAGAGGAACGCGGAGGGGTCGAGACGTCCGTGACGCCACCTCCTCCCCCCTCCCTCTCTTCTCCACACGCCCGGGCCCCTCTTCCAACCCCTCGGCCCGCAACGAAGGACAGCCATAGAATTAGAGGATATTAGGTGTTAGAAAAAGGAGTATTTAAGACAATAAAATGAGCATTGAGATAAACATATCTCTATGCAATATTAGTACTCGTATTTCATATTGGATTTGACGAAGATGAGGTGAAAGTATCATTTATTGAAAGTTGATCATTACTGTGAAATTTTCTCAACGTGTTCCTTAATCTTGAAAGGATACTTCTCAACTTTCTTTATTGATCATAACAAATAATCAAATGGAAGGGTGTCAACGACCTACCTATGAAAGAACACGGAATCACATACTATGTTTCCTTTCGATAGCGTCGTGTTCAGTTTGACATGAGTTTTCGATCAGTAAACATCGTGAAGAGAATAAAGTGGTTTTCTTTGGCAGTGGGTCTTCGAGTCTGGAATTTCCACTGCGAAGGTAAGGCGATATTTATTCACCCATAAAAAAATAAATCCCTCATTTTTTTAAATTCACCGTATTAATGATAAAGAGAATGAAACCTATTAAACTGTAAACTTTTCGGATTTTTATCAATCTGCAGCGGATATTAGGAATAATTTCTACTTCTGCGATAGCTTTGCCATCTCAAATTTTTATCTATAATGATTAGTTGGAAGGAATGCTATTTTTGTGATAGTTTGTTAAACGTTTTTAGCAAGATATAAACAATACGTTAATTGAAACCTGAATTTACAAGTGAAGACGAAAAGTAGCGGTTCTTGAAAGTGATTCACACTAGTTTTACCGAAATTCGCCGTATACATCTTTATGCAATATAATTCTCCGGGGAAAACTGGATAACATTCAGTGTGCTCAGTATGCACTGTGACGGCCGACTGAGCTCAGAAAACCAAATTTATTTTTTCATCAAATGCTTATTTTTATTAAATTATTCTATTTATTATGGTAGCCTGATTTTTACAAATAAATTTAGAACATTTGCAGCAATTTTTTCTAAAATATTACACTCTCATACTGTTCGTCTCTCTTTGGCAAAATTCGAGTCATAGAACGACAGCGGTCTCGACTTAGACTAGGGCGAAATAAATTGTCATTACGCCAAATGCCATTACATTAAGGCCAAAAATAGTTGTGCAGGGATAAATATTAAAAACTTTTAAAGATAATACCACTTTCAGAGTACTTTAAAAATATATATAAAATTATCTTATTCAACTGCACAAGGTAAACATTTTTTTATGAGGAAAGTTAATCGCACGAGTGCTCTTATTTTGATAGAATACATGTAAATTACCACTGTAAATAGATCGATTATGGTAAGTCTCATTGAAAATGTTTGTGTAGGTTTTGGTAAAAGGAATTTTTATGGTGAATGCTGGAAAATGAATAAATAAATTACGAGACTAATATCTTTTTAATTACGCAAAGGATGATGGCGCATAAGAGAATTGTTGACAACATTAGATAAGACATTAAGCAAGTTGTATGATTTTCCTCTTTCAGTTAAATGAGTACTTATAAAAAAAACTAACTGGATCCAGAATTTTCTATGCGCCATTCTTATATTCACCCATGAGGTTTTTAATAATTCCTCTAGATGATTTGTAAAAGTCCAAATTGTTTTTTCCAACTTGCCAAGGATGAATCAAAACTGTGTCGAGAAACGAAAGTCCCACATGTCATAGGCTAATTTAATTCGGCCATATGTCTACACAGTCGAGTTAACAATGAGGTATTGAAATGCTCTTCGCTTGAATGCTTTCACGTAGAGGAAACTTTGAAACCTGAAAGCAGATACGAAGATAGAAAACAGATTGAGCTACGATTCATTCGTCACACAGAAAAACTTCTGGTTTTATCATTCAAAAATCAAAACAGGTATATGTAGCCCCATTCAAATGGGGCTACATATACCCCACCAAAAGCAAAGAATGAATAGTTCCTTCCTTCCGAATCATCCGCCACCTTTCCTTCGTACATACTCTTGCAACGCCTTAGCCCCAAAACTAGCACTGAATCTGGCTGTGACTTGAGAGTTCGTTGAAACGCTTACCTAGGGAAGAACCTTTTAATTGTATGCTCATTTTACGATTCGTATAAGTAGGTACTTCTCACAAATTATCACGCAACATTACCATGAAAATAATTATAACAATATCTCCTGTTTTAGATTGATAAAATGCTGAAGGAGACCAGTCTTTATTTTAAAATAAACTAGAAACTTTTACTTCCAAATTAATCAACTGTCCACCAGAATTTTCCACTTCAATGCGTGAATTAATGTATACAATTAATATGAGCACGCACTAATGATTTAAATTACATTAAAATAGGTGCGGGGAAATGTTTAAAGATGCGGCGAAATTTTTAAAACCACAACATACTAATATATTTTAATAAAATATAAAGGGCAAAAAAAACCTCGGTACTGATTAGCTTTAAATATATGTATCATAGCATTTCATGTGTTTTAGCATGTTTCACCATGGTATTGAATTTTACTGGAAACAGATATGTGCACGTATATGTGCAGCTATACAGTCATTTCGAATATTCAAAATTTGTTCACAGACTATATATATCGTTGAGTATATTTGTGCTAATTATGTTGTAGTTACCTACCCCTCAAAGGAATGTCGAGGCGAGGAGGTTCTTTTTTCTTCTGTGTGTTTATTACCGGATTACAACCGTTGGTTAATTTCACTATGTTATCATCTTGAAATTCCCGTATGTGTTTCGATTACAGAAAAGTTTCGGTAAGTTTTTCAGTCCTGTTTTTCTTCCGCGTGGTAAGTCACCACCCGTCATCGTAGTTGTGTGGCATGTCCATGTTACATTCACATCTATAGAAAATTCTTGTAGCAGTATATTAACTTAACGCCATTAATAAGAGATCCCAAGGCATTTTTCAGATGCTTCATATCCATGTTGATATAAGCTATACCAAATTCAGCTAAGAGTATCAACCCGAAGGTCGGTTTGATAGGCGAGGGTGGGTACCTGGGACGAGTGAAATTCACATATCAGGGTAGGGGATCCGGTTCCTTTCCCTGTACCGTCTATGGCTTCTCAGGAAGTTCTGGTTTGTTAAAAAATCACACAGCTCGGATATAGCTGGGTTGCTCAGAGGCGTCCCCGGGAATCAAAACCGGACCCTCCGGTCTGCAGTCTTGCGCTCTACCCCCATTGATATAATGATGTCATATTACTTGTCGCTAACAATTCTTCAAGCAGTTAATCTATACTTCCACACACATAAATATTCAAAATGTTTCGTACTTTTCGTATGATCCAAGTACAAGATGTAAGCATATGTAGATATATGCAACATACATGGCATTATTTCTCAAACGGTATAGACGATATTCGTAGTCTCCGACACAGGTTTTCAAACTTCCCGAGAGCCGTATGTTCCTTACGTTACACTTTCACGTCACAGTTTTCTTGCCACTCATTGATAACATGACATATCTCCCTAATTGCCCACGTGGACTTTTTGCCGACGAATTTCCAACCCGGCTGTGACTAAGTACATTGTACAGCTGACTTTTTTACTGAACTTTTCCGTGTTAAAGTTTTATTGTGTTTTACAACATTCCCTTCACTTTTACCACATAGGACATGAGGGCTTTTCGTGCAACGTCAAACTTCCTACCATCCCTCACCACGTGCCACTTTTCTCACATCTGCCAGAGCTCTTTCCCCACATACTGGGGCCGGATATTGCGAATAATACTGGGCTAAAGCCACTTGTGTATCAATTTTCTGTGTCAATGACGGAAACTTCGCATTCGAGCACGTCGAGACACCTTCTTAAAACATTCCTATGGTGGGATTGATTACTACGCACCCCATCCCCGCGCAACATGTACTTTCCCCAGGAGCCTGAATTCATATCGCTTCTTAGGTCTTATCGTCTGCAGTCGTAATGAACGGACCCTTCACTAAGACCATCGAGCCACCGCGTCGCCTTTGTTTTTCCAGCAACGCTCGCTCAATGTGTGCCTCACACCCTTTCCCGCTTCGCTGCGGTGGCTTTTCTCGTTGACGCGACGTCGAGCAACGGTGACGACGGTGAATTTGATGCCTCAGAGCGAGAGGAAGCATTGCTGGCGTCTTTTGAGTCCTGCAGCTGCTACTCTTTCTCAAGTGGAGACGTTGTACTTGCACGGTATGCACTTAGCTTAAATTAAACTTATGACCGCGATGGATAAACACCATTCCCTTTCAATTGAAATCACTCTGGTCGCGGACGCTGCTGATGCGTGTCGAGCGTCTTGACTCGCAGGGTTTATAAAAAGTGCGATGCCCCCGGTGGAATGAGGTCTCAACCACTAGCCAAAAATTAATACTGCTCTTAATTTACTAATTCATTATAATTGAATTTCTTCCTCACGACACACTGCCACACGATATAAATGAATGCATTTTCTCCAATAATGAGAGAGGTGAATACCTCTCGTCACATTGGAATAGGTATTTCGGGGAATGGAAAAATTGAGCATTGATGAAAAGCATTAAACAATAACCAGTAAATATGATCCGAATCCTTCATTTCTATCCGTAGCTCGGGTGAGAGATGGTCGGTGTTGTTGGTCGCCGAAATGGGAATTTGGCAATAAGAAACACTAAATATCTCCTAGATACGTTTGTTAAAAATTGCAACAAATGAGAGAGTAAGCGTGAGGGGTACGTTAGAGGAATTAGGTCAGGAGTTGCTTGATTCTCGAAGATAGCGGGAAAGAAATTTCGACATGGCTTTACAGGACACCCGATTTTGCATAGGACGTCGAGGGAATTATCATGACCCCAAATGATATAGATAAATCCGACCACCGGGATAAAATAAGAGAGATAGGTACCGTCACAGAAAGACTCAAGTGTTCGTTTTTCCCTCGCACGATACGCAATCGTTACAAATCGAAACTAACTGTCCAATATTTTTATTTGAAGATCAGAATATAATGATTTAGTCAAACACGCCAATTGTTGCATGATAAATATATTCGGAATTCGTGTATGCGTGCGGATGCTTGTGTATATGAGGAAAAATATACCCATATGCGTACGTATGAACTCATATTTATGATTGGTACCCTAATATCCCCCGCCACACGCTTTTGTGGCGTCTTTTGAGGTATTGCGTATTCGTATTCGATCGGAAACAGGTGCGCAAAAAATGTCATCGTCTAGTCAGATGGCAACATCTAGCGCATCTAATTGAAACATTAATCGGCAATGCCATGTATCACACAAAATTTCAATTGGCACCAGTTGGTCATACTGTCTGTTCCTTTAGTGTGCTGCAAAATTCAAGAATCAGAAGAGCTATAGTTTGTGGAATGAATTTAGAGTAAATATTTGAACTTTGTATTTGATCATGGGTATAAATCTATAGAAAATTTTGAAATATTTTTAATCCTTGGTAAAACTGCTAAAACTCAACAAAGTGAGCGTTGCTAGGCATCACCAAGAGCCAACGTTATTTCACGATCAAAAGAATATAAAATGTTAGGTCAATCGATCGAAAACTAATTAATGTCTATTCGCCTTCTAGGTTTTATGGTCAAATCTCAATAAATCCAAATTATCTTCCTGGTTCCCTAACGCATACTCACACAGGCCGATGAGGATTTGACGTTTATACGTACTTATATTTTTATGCGAATAGCCCCGTTTCAGGTGAAGATGCTATGTTGTAACCAAACCTAGATCGGATTAAAAATACTCTGCGTGGGAAAGCAAAGTACCTTCTTTCTTTCATCGTATATTTTGGCAATAAGGGATTTACGATTATTTCTGCACGCTTGACAGGTTTATTTTGAGATCATTCACGTTTGGATAAATTAAACATAAATAAGGAATACTAAACAGATATCGAAAAAGCGAAATGATTTCTCGTAAAAGCTAACATATTTATGATTACTGATATCAGTTTAGCCTTGAAAGGACATAGACAATATGATTACGATTCATTGTTTTTTAAATCAGTCTTTTAAATTTCCGTTTTCATCGAGTTCAACTCAGTGCAAGTGTTCTCTCTTGCGCGATGTTACTCGTAATTATGTTTTCTTTAGTCTGACGGTTCACGAACATGAAATTTCCACTCTATCTCCTTTCTGTGGGTAAGTGAAAATATAACCGATGCCGTCCGGTACCACTATCCTAATAATCAAAGGGGGGGGGAGGGTGAGCGAAGAGACTTCAACCTCAACACTCGAAGTGACCTTAAAACAGCCCGTCCGACCCCTGGAATGTTTTTTTCCCAAAAGGTTTGAAAAGGGTACCGGCGCTGGCCCTCCATTATCCTCCACTGCTTTAATTCTCTTGGATAGCTTACATGCGTGCCCACTCCCTAGCACCGGGCCACATCAGCGGCTGCGTGAGGCACCCGGGGAATTGACGAGCGGGTTGAAACGGTGTCGATTGCAACGGTGGATTCCCTCCAGCCCACAGCGACAAGTCCCAACCGCACGCACGCAACTTGAATGCCGTGCTACATTGAACCCAATATTTATTGGATACTCGCTTAAAGGAAAGGCCTGGACTGTTCTGGGTATTGATGTAATAATTTAGTCAAAAAATACACCGATTATTTTAACTTCCGAATGCCTTTGATTGTCCTTTCAATTTTGTTAATGCATTTTTTCAAATGTAATTTCCTCCTGCGGGATTGGATTCAGAAAATTACCACGAAGAAAGGCGATTTTGGATCATTTAGCCTCTTGGTGGGTAATGCATTAAAATATTCATTTTATTTATCAAAATAATTGGCACTACTTATTTGTTTGACAATTAACGTAGAAATTAATATTAGGGGATGATAAGTTCTAGTTCATTAGTTCTAGTTTCGAAGAGGGGATGTCATCGTCCCACCCTTTGAACGGATTCAATTCTGTTCACGCTAATTTATTTCTCAGAGTAGGATATTTTTATCTATATGAAAATAAATGAGTCACGATATTTTTTTCAGCTTAGCAAAGCTATTTGTGAGAGTCTCCACGGAGAAGGACAAGGGATGTAAAATTCTGTCCTTGAGCTATAGCAAGTTATATTAGACACTTTCCCTCCAGATGAATATTAATGATTTAATGAGTGCATATTGAAACGTTAACAATTTAAAAATCACTGCAGTTGACATTAAAATTCAAATTTCAGGGTGATGCCATCAACTGGTCTTCTCTGTCTCTAAATCTTTCTCCCTTTGCATCTGCCTACACACATGTCCATATGAATTAGTTGGATACGAGTAGAAAATGAGTAATAAACCTTTAGAAATTTTACTAATTCCACTTAAACTGGAAGAGTAATTACAAATTAATGTTCTTTTCTATTTTGCTTGTCATTAAAAAAAGTCCACTCGAATGGTTTGAATAGAATCGGGAAACGTTTCGGGGAAAAAAATATATATACATACATTAATTATATATATATACATATATATATATATACATATATATACATATTTTCCGAAACTCTTCACGATTCTATTCAAACCATTATATATTTATATTATTAGGTAATCTACCGGTTAAGGTAGGTTTTTGGATCCCTCTTTGGGTCCCTCTTCATCTCTGTGTACTTCTTTCCTCCCTTCATCCCGTCCAACAACCCAATCCTGTTCCTGCCCTTTCCTCGCTTGCCCAGCATTTTCCCCTCTATTACCTTCTTCAACATTCCACTACCGCTCAATACGCCTTTCATCCATTTTTCCTGCCTCCATAGGATTTCTCTCAACAAACCCCTCTCCTCACCCACCATCTCCAGGTCTTTCTTATATATATATATATATGTATATATATATATAAACCATAAACACAGTAATCAACCCGAAGGTCGGTTTAGTAGGTGATGGTAGAGCTCACCCATGTACCAAGCCCAACGGAGTGCGAATATTCACACATCAGGGTAGGGGGGCCAGATCCTTTCCCTGTGCCGGTTATGGTTTCCCAGGAAGATCTGGTACCCGAAAAATCAACTAGCTTGGGTGAAGCTGCAGGTGCCCAGAGTGCCTTGCCCGGGAATCGAACCCGGGACCCTCCGGTCAGTAGTCCAACGCTCTACCCACTGGACCACTGCGACATAAAAAAAAAACACAGTAATCAACCCGAAGGTCGGTTTAGTAGGTGATGGTAGAGCTCACCCGTATACCAAGCCCGACGGCGTGTGAATAATCACACATCAGGGTAGGGGAGCCAGTTCCTTTCCCTGTGCCGGTTATGGTTTCCCAGGAAGACCTGGTACCCGAAAAATACTGCGACATATACATACATATATATATATATATCCCTCCCATGGACTACAACCTTGTCGTGGTGGAAGGGCTTGTGTGTTCCGATGACCCCTAGAGCTGTGCTGGCGGGAGTAATAATAATTACTCCTGGAAGGGTCACCCATGCCAGATAGGTCGAAGGTTAGGAGCCAGACGAAAGGTAGTCCACGCAGCGTCTGTTCCTCAGTGAGGCGGCTGCAATGGCGTCTGACCCCAGTGGGGCGGCCATTAAGTGATGGTGTCACGTTAAAAACACTATTGAGGAAGGCAACGGGAAACCACCTCAATTATCATTCCCAAGAAAATATGATGGACGCAAAACAGAAATTGAGTCCTGGCAACTGCGGGACTCGGCCATATATATATATATATATATATATATATATATATATATATATATATATATATATATATATATATATATATATATATATATATATATATATATATATATACATATAGATGTTAAGAAAAGGCTCGTAAAAAAACTTTGATATGGAGCATAGTCATTTACGGCACGGAAATATGGATCAAGTACAAGGTGTCGACACACTTTCGACAGCGACTTTTTCATGAATCGAAGGCTCCCTGGTAGACGGACTCCGGGAGGTCCTTAAGGGTACGCGTGCAAACTTCTTTGACGGAACTTAGGGTCCCATGATGGTGTCCTTTGAGGGGAGGATTTCACTTTTGAGAATAGGAAATAGTCTGCTGGTCCAAGTTGGGACTGTAAGGGGGTTTGGGAACCGCCACGATGCAGTTGCAGAAGATAGTCGCAAGCAGACACCCGACTCTGCTTTTTGTCGTGCGTCAAGACCTTCGGGACGAGTTAGCATAGATAGCGGAGTTCCGCATCACCAAATTTTCAGTAACAATGGTGTGCACTGACATCTTATCAATGCCACTACGATCTGCAATCATGCGCACACTTACCCGACGGTCTGGAATCAGCACTTTACACACACGTCAGGAAAAAACTGTTTCCGGTCCTTTTCATGCAAACCTTGTTCATTTATAAACATTCAAATATTTTTTAAGCTAATACATGTATACTTGTCCAAAAATTTTAATATTTATTTTTTATTGTTTTTTACTGGGCGAAAATAAATTTATAAATACCATTTGCAAGACAGGTAGGGTTTAGCGTGTGCAATTAAGACTCTCACATAGATTAAAACTATTCAATTACTCGACTTGAATTTCAAATGATTCCTTGATTTACTTTGTTTGTTTTGAAATGCGAAATCCTTACGATGTGTATGCGCTTGATGACGCGTCCTTTAGACTAAGGACCTCTTTAGAAGACCAAGCTCCTCCTTTGTGGGCGACACGATGTCACGAGAGACACGAAGACATTTGCAGAGCGTGTGAGTGATCGCTCTCGTGAAATGCCGTCGCTTGATGCGTGATACCTCTGCAAGGTTTCGTCGGCTGTCATGCTGAATTGGCCGCGTAACTTGAGCGGGTGGCATGCCGCGGTGTCAGAAAGCACCGTGGAGGGAAGGGGAGGGGAGGTGGCCGGATACATCCACCGCCCCGAAGTAGCAGAAGTCAAGTGAGAGTCGCGTAATCTCATTGTTCATTTGCTCCGGTTAGGATCCGCGTGAGAGTATTGGTGAGTTGTGTGAATTAAGGGAAAGGTGAGAGCGAGGATAAGAAGTCCGGCGAAGAAATATTCTGCCCTTCCTATACATTACCCCGAAAGCCGTCGCAAGAAAGTGTGGCAAGAGGAGTCTAGTCACCAGCCATACTGCATCTAATCCAATACCTCAGCACCTAATCCAATACATGTCTCCTCGTGTTCAACTTCAAGGGCACATGGAAGGGAGAACCAGATATAATTAATACCGCATTCAGTCCGTAACTCGAAAGCAAAGAAAGTAGTATTAGACGATCTCAATAAGTTGAACTTACTCTCCGGACACGCAATAGTGGTGAAGGCTATGGGAAACCGAATCGGGAATTGGGATAAAAGTGGCTAAATACCATTCGTCGGTGCCATTTCGGAATCGCTTCCCCACCCACTGCGTAAATGAGGAGGACTACATAATTGCACTAATGAGCAGCCTTTAATCCAGCTAAAATGCTTAGATAAACAATGTTACACAAAATGTACTTCCTCACGCAAAGTGAACTGCATGGTGAGACTATCTTGTCTATTCAATTTTCACCAATATTTTACACACCAGAATACTCAAGATATAGTCGTAGAGCGAATGTGGATGAGATGTACGATCGTATTTTGGTTAAGCAAGCGAGCGACTTAAAACATTTATTTCTTATCTTGAGCCTAATTATAAGATGAATACGGTGCAAGTATTCGCGCACGCAATTAAAAACTGTATTATTTTGCATTATTCGTAATGCACCTTACGTACACAATGGAAAATGGTGATTTACCACTTACGGTACGTTCCAACTGAATGAGTTTCTCATAATATTTCACGTGCAGCGATAAGCTCTGCACAGTCTGTTCACACTAATTTCTTTGCCCATGGCCAACGCCAGAGCAGGCATTCCCCTTCGAGTCATAAAGGAGAAAATTCAGTTCAGTTCTACTGGTGATAAAGTGATGGCGTTGTTGAATAAAGTTAGATAAAGTATATTGCTGGATAGTGCTAAATCGAAAATAAGTTACAGGAAGAGACAATCCTCAGGAATTCACGAATATAGTATTGAGAGAACCAATTCGGGATGGTTTTACTTTTTGATACGTTGGGAAAAAATAATTTACCCAAAAGAGTATGAACATAATGCACAAATTAAATAATCTCTATATTTTTTCAATCATCTTGAATTCATGAAATGAGTCAGTATTTTTCAAAAAGTTCTTATATTCACGACACAATAGTTTTACATTCAATATGCAAAGTATTCTTCAAATGAATACGCAATAGGAATGTTCGCTGTTACCTCAATTTTTGTGTAACATAGCGGAAATCACTTATAACCAAGCAATTACATTTGAAATCATACTGTAGTTGTGTCATATCAATTGCAATTGAAAATTGATTTATTGTAATAATTTTAGGAGACGTGGTATTCCAGGGGCACCCTCGGCTTCACCTGAGCTGTGTGAGTTTTCGGGTACGGGAACTTTCTGGGAAACCATAGACGGTACAGGGAAAGGGTGCGGCCCCCCCTAACCTGATGAGTGAATTTCACTCGCTGTCGGGCTTAGTATTGGGGGAACGAACTTTTGCTTCGATAGCCGTGTTTATGTGTTTATAATATGTTCAGTGTTTTCCGTGTGTGAATCGAAGGCACGAGGAAATTATTTTTGCATCTTTATGTTAATTCGGCCTGCAGTTATCAATTTTTGTCTCTCTGATTCTGTGACAATCAGTGGGACCATTTTAACTTGACTCTGAAGAACAGTATTCCATTGTGTATGTTAAGGCATCTACAATGACTTCGCGTTCCCTTGATTTATCCAAGAAGATTCTCTTATTTATGTCTGCATTTTCTCAACACCATTGGGGAAACAAAGTTCATTTCGGCTTGAAAGTATCGCAGCAATAGCAGAATTAGAAGTGTGAGTAACACTACGCCTTCATCCAGCAGTATTCACCCTCGTCTCCCAGCCTTTCATATGTTTCTGCAATCACTGAGGAACCAATGAACTTAATCCTTAGATGTGAACGAAGTATCTTGAAATTTATATTTTTTCTGTGATATTATTTTTAATTGCGTAGCTCTTCAATGAAGTTCTGGCAGATATCTACTACCTTAGTTTTTATCATATTTCACATCTTACATTGCATGCAATAATTTTATATACTTACCTGGAGTAAACTGTCGATATTATTTCCTGATGAATGCTCTTCCGTGACCGCTCAAATTTAAATTTCATCGGATTGCTCGTTTAAGATACCGTTTGGGCTGGATGGATTACGTAAAAATCTGAATGACACATCTTATCTACATATTATTTGCTACAGTTATCTCCTGAATCATTATAATTTATCATATTATAACGCATGAAATTAAAGCATGGGGGTAATATAAAAAGATCAATTAAATGCATAAATAAGTCAGTTATGCATATGAAATATTATAAAACCCCCAAATCTGTCATTATTAACTTAAACTTCATTACATTTTTCGCTTTTCATTGTGACACATACTAAACGAGATCCAATTCAGATATCACAATTCTTCAAACACCGTACATTGTTACACGTCAAAACTCGGAAGTAATTTTTACTAATGGGTAGAATTATACAAGAATATTTCCTGTCAAAGGAGAATACGGTACCCGTTGAAGTAGATATGAATTATATGTCCCACTTTTCTCCGTGACGATGCAATAAATATGCGGTGATTAAAATATGACTCAACGACTGGCAATTACGTACTGAAATATACTCAATGCACGGGGTTGTCTTCACTACGTAATTTGTAGAAAAGTATTTTTGAAATAAATTTGTAGAATTTACCTACTGAAACTTCTGCTGAAGTATCAATGCTGCAACTTCCACGCGTAATAATTGTTCACGTTCATGATTTCGTCGAAAAGCAGCATTTTCAGATCCCACCTTAAGAATGTGCATTTCATGGTCAACAATGAAGAATTTTTGGAAATCGCAGTGTTGATGCCTCATCAAATTTTCCGTAGTGTAATATCATCACAGAGATGAACCTTAGAGACTATCTCATGTTTTTTCATGCTTATCCATTCTTCCTGTTGATGTATTAAAATAAAATTTAATCGTAGTTTAGCGAGAGAATTTTTTAACTCTTCAGTCTGATGAGAAAATGAAAAAAATATTATTTTTATAACAACTTGCCTCAAGTTTCCATAATTGATAAACAGATGAAAATAATACATTAAGCCATCAGTAGCTCCTTAACAAAGGGCCATTATAAGAATACTCACCGAGTTTAAATCATCATTTTTGAAATGCAGGTTAAAGATAGAAGAAATGTATCATTCAATTTGAAAAAATATTCAATATACTTCCTTGCAACAACGTTCCTTGCAAAAATGTCTCCACAACTCCAGAGAATTGGGCGAAAAACCATAATTAAAAAAGTAAACTTTGAAACTTCTTCCGCGATTTCCACTAATTTCTTCTGTCAAGCGTTCACAATTAGACGACTAGCACACCAGGGATTCCAAATTTACACCCTTCCGAGCACTGAATTAAAAATTGGCTCTTCCATGTCTCATGCATGCTCACGACAGACAGATGGAGGGTCAGTGTTCGATGCTTAGCGCTTCGCTTTACTTCATGCAAAATCACATGCACAGGGTTCTGATGTGAGCAACTAATTTGTTAATAACGAGTTGATTCCGGAAGGCATTCCCGGATTATTATTAGATTTGAGATAAGCATCTGTAGCACATTGATTGATAGACGCTCTCAGGTTGAAATTTGGTTTTCAAGACTAAGAATTATTATATTTTCATTTGAATAAAGGGAGTGCTTCAAAATTCAAATTGAACAATGTGCTTTAATCATTCCATGGGTTTAAATATGTTTACGTTTTCAGCCATTCATTCCATTGCGGAAGAGTTCTACCAATTTAAGATGCACTAAGTGACAAGGAATTGATGGTGAGTAAGCACGATATTTAACGTGCACCGAGATAGCCTATGGATTGCCTAGTGGCTGAATCGATCGACGATTCATATGGTTAAGCAGGGAGGGCCAATGAATAGCCCTGAAAAGTTCTATATTTCACCAATACAATAAAAGAGGCTGATGGTATGCACTTTTCCCAAGTTTCAAGTTATTGGATATTTTAACTTTGGTGAAATACCGCAGTCTATTCCCTCGATCCGTCGACCAGAGACTTTCTAGTGGGGATAGTTTAAGACCATGCGCAACTCACTCCACTACAGAGACATTCCTGCCAAACAAACTGAAATTTTGTCGTGGCGAGTGACAAAAGGAGTGCCAAGAGAGGACCCGGAATAGGAAGCTGGACGATGGTGATAGTAGTAATCGATCATTTTAGGGATGAATTCACTCACTGAGAGTTTATTTGCTCGAATTATTCAATGAAATGTTTCGTCGTGCAGGATGTGTACATTTACCGATACGAATATTACTGCTGCAAAATTTTTCAAAGATTTCAAAGATTGGTACGTCTAAACTAGATTCCCTATAATAATTCGAGGAAGAAGAAGAAAAATATTGAATATTGCGGAAATCGGAAGTTTTTTTCGTATTTATTTTCGTGCTCAACAACTTTTTTCGGCCCACACATTGGCCGAATGGAAGGGAAGTTGTATTTGGATATATTTATTATCATAATAATCATTTGAAACACCGAACGCAAATAATCGCGGGAAAATCTGCTAAGAAATCCTCTTTGACACAACAACATGTTTTTGCACTCTTATTTTTATCGCTATTGCGTGTACTAAGAAGGTAGTACCTAAATACTTGCCTGCTGACTGCATTTGGCTATATTATTGTCTGATTGTGAGTTGCAGTTTATTAGTCTACCGGTAACGCTAGGCCTTGGATACGTAAACTGAAGACCGCTACCTCTCTTAACCTCCCCTAACAAGACACAATCTGACGCCCCCGTCACAATTAACTCCTCTTCATTTCCAAGCTAGAGGTTTTCCGTCAGTCACAATAGCTGACTTCCTCCTAATGAGGTAGATGCGGAATTGATTCGTCTACCAAACATTCGCCAAAATCTCCTATTCCAACTTCGTATAACACTTTTCCGTTTTGTTGAGCATCCTGCTGGCACCGGCAAAATGCTTTTTCCTCCCGATTGCTCCTTGTGATAATACATATTCCAAGGCCTCATTAGTCGCATCTGTGGTGTGAGAGGGTAAATAGATAATACTTTGTCAAATCTTGGGCCGTCATTTGGAGGCCAGTGGTAATTTTTACATATAATAATATAATTTACTATATAATAATAACACACAGTTTGGTAATTTCCCTCTTCAAGCAGTTCGATAACAATGCCGCTGAAATTCTTAACTTTAGACTGCAAATATGAATTGAACACTGAGTCGATTTTCATGATGGCTATTATATCTCCAGAGAATTATTATCCGCAGATAATTTATTTTAAATCAACTTCTTTAATAAAAAAACGTTTTTCCCAGAGTACTACTGCCATCGAAGTATTCGCATCAAACAAATCCCAGCCAACAAACCTGATAAAAAACTATTCATGAAGAACTACGTATTCACAGAGAAATAAAGATGATATCACCAAGAGATGAGAAAAATTTGAGCGAAGTTCCCAAAGTATTCACTAAAAACGGAGGAGTTCGGCTCACCTTGAACTCTGTACCTAAAATCGACGGCACTGAATAATATACATAGTTCACTTTAGGTTCACTTTAGCATATTTAACTGATCACTTACGAACTACCTACCTCTGGCAGAGAAGTTGGGAACTTATAGGAGGGGGAAGCGGTGTGAAAAAGGGAAACAGACTACGAATGGGGAGCCGTGGGGACGGTCGACGAAGCCCTGGGGTTAGGGGAAGTAATTGAGGCAGTGGAAGCAGAAGGGGAAGCCGCACCTAAACCACACATAGAGTAAATAATCGCAATCTTGAATCACAGACGCGGCCGCGAACACAGTTGTTTCCCGGGCCTAATGGATCTCGATTGGTCTCGTTACTTTCGATCAAAATCTATAGTTCATTTTACAGAATTCTTCTCTTGCGGTGGATTCATTAGGGTTCCTGGGATCTGAAGGGATGGTAGCAGTTTTGTGCTCCGAATCTCCATTTGATCAATATTTTCGTGTCCCACAGTTACGGGGGAGAAAATCGCATCTGACCACATCGTCCATCCCCCCTAACAAAACTCCTTCATGATCGAGATTTGTTAAACGGAAAGTTTTTGCGTTAGTTATCCCGAATGGAAATCCGTCGCTGCGGGCTTTCTTCGCCTTTCCTTAGTCCTTCGGAATATGATCGAATAGGAACTTTCTTCACAACTGAACTTGAGTGGTTATTCCTAGAAGGCAGGCTGTTCCATTGGACTTTCCGCGTTGTCATGGGTTTCGTAACTGTGGATAATCTTCCTGTGCGCATATTCACCCGCTAGAGGCGAATGGATGCATTCTCGCGGACCGCGGATGAGCGAGGCTCGCGGATGAGATGGTGGGGGGCTCCGAGGGCTTGGAGGGATACGAGGAGGGAGGAGTGATTGGAATCAGAGGGAAGGACGGGGAAGAGGTAGCGAGGTACTTAATGGGGGCGAGGAGGAAGGGGACTGGAGGGATGCCTTGAGGTAGGACCTCTCCGTTACGGAGGTCCCAGAAGAGCGGGTCTCTGGCGGGACGGATGGGGCAGGTACGAGTCACGTGGGCAGACTGCGTAGAGTGCCGAGCCGGGACGGGACCAGGCGGGTGGAGGGCACCGGTTGAATTTCGGTGCGGGGAGGGCGGGAGTTCTGCTTTGTGCGGGGGAGTAGAGGACAAAAGGGGGAGGGCTGGGCGGGGGAGGGGTTAGCATCTTGGGGCTGTGGTCAGGCGGAGGCAACGTCATTGTGAAATGGTGGTATGATGTTTTTGCCCATCCAACGAAATACAAGGAATAAGTGCAAGATGGGGACACCGGTACCCGTTATGTTCTATGCGTGTGCTACTGTGTTGCCATCCAGCGCTAAAACCATGCACTCCAAGAGTAACAAAAAGGCGTACCAAGATTGTACAGCAATGTTGCCCGGACTGGAAGCGCGGTGTGGAGTGGAGGGAGAGGGTGGAGGGGGTTCAGGAGAGCATTGATGATCCCGTCAGACGTGCGTGCAGGCGGGCCAGCCCGGTTGGCGCGTAGCGCAGACCAGTTGTTAGATCGCCGGGGCCGTTTGCCGTAGCGTCAGAGTAGGCAGGAAGCTGTGAGAGGCCACTGTAAGTGCTTCGCCGTCTCCCGAGTGCGACCAGTAGCCGCTCGCGGTAAGGAGGGACCCTCCCGTCCCGTAGCCGCGGCGCGGAAATCCCATTCACATTCGGATCGAGTCCCGCCGTCGGAGGGGAGGGGGTGTGGTTCCCTTATACGAGTGCTGGAGTGGGCCATCGACTCCTGTGTTTGATGAAGAAAAGTTTTTACAACCAGAAAAGTATTACCGCTGTCGGCTACCGTGGACAACCAACGGCATAATTTGGGCGGTGACAAAGGAAGAAAGGTAGAATGTCATCCAATTATTTCATATTGCTTACCCTATGTTCATGGCACTTTTCCTGTTCTTATCTTTCCTCTTTTATTATCAAAGAGTTAGTAATTTTGTCATGATATTGCCGCAGGAAAAATTATTTACCCTGAGTTTTTTTGTTGGTATTTAGTGCTGTATTTGCGAAGTGTTTTTTCTTATCATAATTTTCATTATCGAACAAAATTGCGTTCCTCATCTGTCATCTCGTTTATGTACTTTTACAGCGCGGAAATAGATTCCTATGCATCCCATCAATATTAGTAATTATGTTCTACTTCCTGAACTTTCATAAAATAGTGTGGATGAGCCCCTTAATGTTACGTACATTCCCAGCAGGTGCTTGTTTAACACTTTGATTTTGATATTACCTTAGTTTTAGTTGTGTCATTTTCATATTTTTGTACTCATCAGTTTGAATATTAATATTTCATGGTGTTTTACCCACAAAAACGAGTTCATTGATTCCCCCTTTACGCCATGGACCAGTTTGAAAAATTCTCTGAATGTCACAGAATTTAGTTTCAATTTTTATTATGTGGATAGTAATTACATGGTAACACTGGGCAAAATAATTATTTTAGCACTGCGTAAAAGCATTATTTTCCATTCTTGGACTCTTAAAAGAACGTCGTGTGGCATTTATTTTAATGTAGCCAGTTTTAAGCTTGAATATAGCTTTAGAGTTTGTTAGCAAGATTTAAAATTTTGATGGAACTTTTCATGAAAATTTTGTGGAAGGCTCGTGTTTTTCCTTAAAATAGACAATAAACATCCTCTCTATAATTAAGCTGTGAAATTTGGTTGCTAAATGCTTTAAAAATATTGATATTCCTCCGAGATTAAACAGTGAAACTTTGTTTCTCAGCGCTTGAAAAACACGTTCAATATTCATGAATTACATTGAAACTTCATGCAATTTAAACTTAAAACATGTAATTCCTTTCTACATATATATCATCGAGTATGAAATATTACATCATAATGATTGAGAGAAACATTCGAAAAATATCTAGGTTTAAAATTTATTTCTATGGCAAAATGAGTGAGCGTGTTTTAGATTAATCATTGCATTTGAAACAGAATTTTCTTTAAAGGATCGCGTGAGGATACTCGTCATGAATTATAATTATTCTTTTCTGCAAATTTTATAATACTGACGAAATATTTGTTTTTTTTTAACTATGATTCCATTCATTGAACTTAAGGCTAAAATGTACCGTGCCTTTGAAAACTATTTGAAATTTTAGGAAGGATATTTCTTGGATAAAGAGAATGTTTTTTTTTGCTAGGTCTGTACCGAATAAATGTTTACGTTGAATTTCTATTAATTTTATTTCATCAAATTCATGCAATGAACATTTCAGGCAGGTTTCTCAGGACCCATAGTGTATGTACGATAAATTATACCCTATGTATAATTGCTATTATTATTTAATTTTGCATTATGTACTATAAGTACACACTTTATACTCGTATTGAATATTCCTCGCAAATGTGAACCGTGAGACCTTAATTCATACTGCGGTGAACTACACGTGTTTCAATGATCGTATGACATCAATAGAAAACTTCTCCAACTGCGAAATATGATGAAGGCTATCGAATTTATCGTAACTTCCTCAATATCTCGAATGTTTAGCTTACAGAATGAGGTTGCACTCCTCACGGGCTTGGTAAACCACAACCTGGCTTTCCCCGTGTAGTCAGAGACCTTATTGTGACACCATCTAACTAAGGCGAATATTATCGTCTTAATTTGAAATAAATACTTTAAATCAGTGCTGTGATATCACATTTTGCTCCTTCAACTCCTTTTCTTTTGTCTGTAACAAAATAGCAGTTTATTTGCTTAGCGATCCTTGCTTAGCGATCCAATTTAAATGTTCTCGACAGCGATAGTGTTGTAACTAGGGACCGTTTCACAACTCGTTTATCGTTTCCAGTCAGCTTCTTAGTGACGTCGTGATCCTAAGCTTGGCCTCGATAAGCCTACAATGGTGATGAAGTCTCATACATTAGCAACAAGGAATTAAAGGATGTGTCAGACAGAAAAATTTAATCTCAACATTTTAATGGTTCGTTCGCTAATTTATTGATAACCCATTCATTTGTATTTCAGTTGCATTGCGTTTAAACATTTTGATTTCTCGTGTAATTCAACGCGTGTGCTCTTTGTTGCAAAGATTTTGGAGCTCTAATGTAAAAGACAAAAGTTATCACAGGTTCAAAAAAAGAGAACCTTTGTATTTACAGCTGCTGATATGAATCATGGATTTGGTAATGTGAAATGTGAATCATCACGTTTTTCTGCTTCCATTTGATGTTTAATAAGTAACTGATGAAACGAACGCTAATAATTTATTTTAATTCCAGTCATGTATAATTTAAGGCTACTAGGGACTCAAGTTGACTTTTGAATTCCCGCGTTAAGGTGAAAATGGCTTAATAAAATGAAAAAATTCGCCAATTTTTTTCAAAAAATTGGCGAATTTTGCGAGCGTCGAAAAAAAAGCCGAATTATTGCCATTTATTAAATATTTCGGAATTTAAAGTGCCGCATCTTTCATTTAACCCATTTTTTTGGTATAGCATCTTACAATGTTAAGTGCATTGTGTAATATTTTTAGTTTAATTGTTTCCGTTTTAGAAAGAGGAATACCTTTGAATATTTTTAAAAATACTGTTGCATTTTTTAAGTTCCTTTTAATTATTACGATATAAATTAATGAATAATCAGCGTAAAGAGAGACGAGTATTTTTTGTGTTAAATGGTCAAATTTTAAAAGCTTAAGCTTTAAAATTTATGTCCCTGATATCACTTTTGCATTATCACTTTGATGCCCCTTGTTGTTATTATTTTTGCTAGGTGCTCCGTTATCGTGAAAGGTTTTTACGATTTTTCAATTTAACAGGAGAAGTAAAACATTTTTTGTGGGAAAGAGAACGTCTAACAAAAATAATGAAAACAAAGATTTCAGAAATTTCTCCGTAAATCAGCTCCAATGAATCGCTAGCGATTAAAATAAATTTTTCTTCCTGAATTGGAAAAACCTCAAAAATTTTACACAGTGAAATTTACATTAAAATGTGAAATGCCAAAAAAGAGCAAAATTAAAGATCTTAAAAGTCTAAAATTTATACAATTTTAAATTTCAACGTCGATTCTGTGACAATAACAATAAACAACTTTCAACAAGTCATAATTAAATCTGACCTTATATTTAGACTGAAATTGAGTCGTCTCTCGCCTTTACATGTAGACATACGGTAATAGGTAATATTGCACTGAAAAATATGCTACCAACAGAATTATTTTTAAAAAAATTCCCTAATGTGTGTAAAAAACACCTCCAAAAATGTCATGCAATGAAATTTCAGGAATGCTATTTGCAACCATAAGGAATGATGTTTAAGATTTATTATTGTATATTAAGCAAAGGTGGGGATCGGGATGGTGCGGAGGCTAACGTACAGGCTTCCACCGCGAAGGCCCGGGTTCAAATCCTGGATACAATAAATATTTTTCAGTGGTATCCCGATGCCTACTTGAGGTGCTTTGTGGGGAGTACTTTGAGTGAGTACGACGTCCGTCGGATGGGACGTTAAACTGTGGACCCCTTGGCGCCTTTCGACAAGAGTAGGCTAATGCCGACGCCGGGTTTCTCCTCACCCTTCCTTTTCCACTTATCCCTAATGGCGCAAATGACCTTAGTCGTCAGTCGCCTCCCCAACAAAACCAACCTTTAGCTAAGGTACTTCAAAATTTCTGAAGTATATAGTTTATATATATATGTGGGTGTGTGCGCGCATACATATACTCCTATGTATATATATATATATATATATATATATATATATATATATATATATATATATATATATATATAATATATGTATTTCATTAATATTAAGTTCCCCCTGGGCGGTAAAATAAATTATTAAAATTCATTGCTACTTGATGCAAATCCACCCTTTGTAAGCCCTTTTTGTGATCCGCGCATCCGGAGAACCTCGATAATCCTTCCTTTGTCGTTTGGTTTTCCAAGAGCCAATGAACCTCGCACATCAGCCCAGGCCGAGGCGTGACTGTAACGCGTAGCCTTTGAGCGAGTATACGGGCTAATTTCCTGCCACTCGAACGCGGACGATTCAGTACGGTCAGATATCTTTCAAGTTCAGATCTGTTACTATTCGTAATTTCGTAACTATTTAGGAAATTTCTCAATAGCCAGATGTGAAATCACATGTCACACCTATTTTTAGTAGCAATGGTTGTACATCAAGCCAAACTGATCCGTTTACTAAATAAAAAATTATTTTATTAGTATAAGAAGGTCGTATTAGAAATATGCAGATATTTATATCACTATTATTTCATTTTCCCCGAAACAATCTCTTACCTTGGGCGTACAAAATAATCTGCAGTGGTTTTTTATCATCCAAGAATCCTATTCATGATTTTGTAATAAGAGACCATTAAATTGATGGAAATTATTGAAATTGAAACCGTGTACCTCTGACCTTATAATCGTACTTTGTTCATGATGATTCCAAATGAGTTAGTCCTAATGATCAGCTTTCATACTCTTTTTATGTAATATTAGGAATCATTCTTGGTTCCTTCCCTCCTTGGTTAGAATTAGACTTATTTGCAAAAGAAAAAATGGTCTCGTGCAAAATGAAAAATATGGTAGTCGTACGTACGTCAGTGGAAAAATTTTATGCAGAGTCATAGAGGAATAAGAGTTTGAATCAAATTAAATGATATAATTCACGGCCTGTGATTATTTTCCTTTAAAAAATCAGAAAAATCCTCATGCCAATGAAATATTCATGCGATTTCCCTGTGGACTTCCTTGTAATCCGCACGTTAAGTGTGATTCGAATACAACTACATACACTCGACAACGTCCTCTTTCGGGGTATTCACTGCCAAGAAAAGCATGATATTTCATCATGAAAGGATACTTACTTCTTTTCGCTAATTTCCCTCGTCTCACCTAATCCTTTTTGACTTCTTTCGCCTCTGTCACATGCATACAAAGTTTGAAAAATTGTCCTCCACTAAACCAACTTCATTAAAAATAATAAGAATATTATCTACAGCACCGCGCAATGTAATGAGAATTCGTGAATCACAGTAAGGAATTTTCATCATTATATTTTTGACTGCAGACGCGAATGGTCATTTTTAGGGCCGAAGATGTGGACTTAATGATTGAATACTTAGTAATTTCATTGATGAGCCCTGAAGAGTTTATCATTACTTACGGTATGTCCTGTTGTACCGGTAGTCTACGTATTGTGGAGTTTTTTTTTGTAATTAAAATGTACCCATTGGTACTGCAAATGGAGTCTCCGGCTAAATATTTTCAAAAATACTTTTTTTAATCGAAGACTGGTAGAATTTCATATAAGAAAGGTCTCGTGTTGCATTTTTAGGTTCCAGTTCTAGCCACATCCCTAAGTAATGCAACTATTTCAGAGAGTAAAAATCATTCGCCTTGACCGGGATTCGAACCCGGATCCCTCGATATCCGACCGAGTGCTTTAACCAATTAAGCTACCGAGACATTCTCTTACACTCTGAAATTTTGGGGGCTCTAAAGGAACAAGATGTTATGACGAAATACCGTACATACAATGTCACAGGCATTCGTAGTCGTGCGCGACGCTCCACAGTCCACGATGTTAATAAAGCCATTTCAAACACTTAGGCTGTTCATACCTTAGACAAATTTCAAGAAACTGTAACAGTAACTTTAACGGAGTCACCCGCTATGTGTGCATTATAATGCAACTATTTCAGAGAGTAAAAATCATTCGCCTTGACTCCGGGTTCGAATCCCAGTCAAGGCGAATGATTTTTACTCTCTGAAATAGTTGCATTATAATGCACACATAGCGGGTGACTCCGTTAAAGTTACTGTTACAGTTTCTTGAAATTTCACATCCCTAAGGTTGGTTTTATGGGCGGGGCGGGGCAAACTAAGCCCTTTATTGTGCGTAATTCACAAGCTTGGGTATTGGAAACCGATTAATTTCCATTAGTGTTTAACTTCGAAAGTTATAAATAACGCAAAGGATTTTGTGTGATTATTTGAAAATTTTTACCAAGGAAGGGAAGTATTCAGACATACTTTCGAAATGAAAATACATTGAATACGTTTTAAGAGCGTGGCTGACTTATGACAAAATTGGAAATCTCGTTATGATTTTAATTCCCCGATTTTTCTACTTTATTGCGAAGGAGTGAGAGCAAGAAGGAAATAAGAATGCTCGATATCCAACGTTTCAGGCACAAGAACGTTATATATTGCAGTCTTGTCAGTTAAGGAAGTTGAAACATTGTTGCTGATTATCATTGTATTTCAATTTATAAAAATTACTTCTATCATCCCCAGCTCTTGGGCCATACAATCATGGCCCACGAGCTGTATGATCTGTTGATACAAGATAAATTTAAAAAGCCACCTATGTTATCGAAGAAATCAAGAAGGAATAGGCTCCTGTCAACATTTGCGACTTGAATGACACACTGCTGGAGTTACTCCGCGAGGCACGCGATTGCTGAGGTCAATTGTGCTATTTGAAGTAAGTGGGTGATCATGGCAGGAATGATGGGAAAGAGGAAGTGTGGCTAGACGGCCGGCGTCGGCATTCTCTGTCCCTGAACGAAAGGCGCCACGGTTTAACGAGCGAAGCCCACGGTTGAGCATCCCAATTCTCCGAAGGTGCGGTGCACTTTTAAGTGTCGTGTAAACACCCTGGTTGGAACAGAAATACCTCTTAAAGCATTAACTCCTCCGATATTAGAATTAAGCATGTGAATTCAACGCAAGATTCCTTGCAGAGGTCACGTTTCACGTTTTTATTTTGACCAATTCAAAAAATTGTATGCACACATACATATTTATTTGTAACAATCACTATCTACAGAATTGATCGCCGCCGTCACACCCTTAAAACCGTATCTTTGATTGCAGAGTTGTGACTACAGATCTATGGATTTGTATTTCGATGGATTTTGGGTTTCTTCCACGCAGAATCAACTTGATGTGTTCCTTGACCTATTCATGGGAGTCTTAGCATTCTACTTAGATGCTCATACACGGGAGCACGAAAGTCATCGATTCTATCGACTCTAACACTAATATTTGTGATACAGGTTATTCTTTTCCTTTTCTATTCCTTTCCCATAGACCTAAAAGATAAATTAATAATTTTTCACAATCATATGCTGGCGTTTTACCCGTACCCTGATAGTAAGTGTGACGTAGGTAGTTAATAGTTTTATTAATGTCAATTGTTTATTAATTTAAATTTACCTGCGAATATTTCTCTGAACTTTATCATCAAATACTTTTAGTTTACTCTTGGGTATAGGTTTATCAATATCTACAATATAGGTATCCTTGATCAATGTATCATGGCATATTTCGATGAAAACTATGAGGAGAGGTGTTCTTTCGTATTGGTTAGGTCTCCTGGTGAATATTTGGGGGCCAGATCTAACCACAGTAAAGCCCTAAAGGTAGGTTTTGATAGACGAGATTAGAATTTACTCCGAGCAACGCCTAAACGAGCTTGAAATTTTGAGGAGTGTTAGGGCAAGGAGGGAGAGGTAGGAGAACATTTCCTTTGCTCCGTGCCAACATTCGAACTTCCGCGTCATGTCAGCGAAAAAATCACGCCTGTTGGATTTTGGGGTTAGCGAAAAGCATCGCCCGAGACTTGAACTTGGGCGATCCCTTAGGTGATGGCGAGGATGAATAGCCGATGTGGATTTCCTTCTGCAGCGGGACGCTTTCTGGGCTCCCCGCCCTTCTTTCATACTCTAAAAGGAAAACTTCAATGGAACCTATCAAAAAACTTATTTTGGCAAAAGTAATTACACTATGAATGAATAATTATCATTCTTCCTTCGAAATGAAGCAAACCACACTACTCTTATAGTTATAAAATAATAAAGATATGGCATTACTTTAAATCACTCAAGGTTTTATGCATCCAAAACTTATTCTGGTGCAAGGGCATCTTGTAGCTGTCCTTAGAGTCCTTAGACACTTTGTACTTTATAATTGGCTTCCTGCCATAAAAATTAAATCTCGTATTTCTTAAGTTTTTTATTATAAATAGCCTGTTAAATCCTCACTTGATATCATATACACGATATTGCAAAAAACGTTCCAATATACGGTTTATTACGGCAATGTGGTTACTATACTTTTTTTTTATTTTTACTTTTATACTATATATATATATTTTACTATATATATATTTTACTTATTTATACTTTTATACTATAATTTTCAAGACGGGTTATTAAAAAATGACTAAAATTCTGAAAAGTAAAAGATTTAATGAACCTATATCATAATGACCTTTCTTTCCTCTCCATTTGCAGTTCCCGATCTCTCTAAACATGAAGGCAATTCTGATAGTCATTTTGTTGATGATGCTGCTGCAACAAGGCTCTGCCTCTGACACGAATTGGCTCCTTCAAGGTAAGTGAGACAAGGGCGATCCCGAAAGTAGGGTAATTGAAGGGAGATGAATAAACTTTTACCTTTTTCCAGAAAAAAGCAGAAGAAGAGAGCTTCGGAAAACATTTCCTCTCTCCATTTTTAGTGGTAACGGAATATGTTTTTGGAGGTCATACATGCTGTCAAATTAATTCGACAGGACTGCTCTTCAAGTGCCTAGTTTCATTCAGAAGATCTTGAAAAAGCTCAAAATAGCCATAGTTAAGACCAGTGATTTGTTCTCATACCGTAATTTTTACACTACCATTAGCGCCGGTATTTCCTGTTTTCTGCTTAGTGCCTGGAAAGAAATTATTCTTGCGTCAGAAAACTTCGTTTTCATACATCCCTTTTCTGCTCGCAATTCTGACACCTATGAATTGAAAACTCCCCCTGTGCTCAGCTGTTTTATGAGACTGGGTACCCACTCCGTTCGCTTGGGCGAAAGATTAATTTAATTAGCGGAGAAGAATACGAATTGCCCTATTGAGATTTTTATTTTGGAACTTGTCGATTTATTCGTCTCGAGTCAATTGACCCATCGTCGATTTTCACACCTGATGGCCTTCGATTACGGGAGAGGTTTCACGGTCTAAGTACAACAACAGTGGTTACAGCTTCACTCGATAAGCAGTCATCGTAAAATTCAGTGCCAGTTGATCTGGAAGAAATGGGAGTCAGCTCAAACCACCGTGGATTTTAATTGATTTTTTATTTAACCAGACCAACTAAAACACAGATTCAGTGAAAATGGACGAAATAACTTGAACATAAGAACGAGAACAATTGCAAGCATCCAAGCCTTAGGCGGAGGGAAGTTCACTTAAGCAAGAATTAAACCCGCAACAATTGGGTTTGGCAATCGAGGACACTAACGCCGCCACCACCGGGGTCGTTTAATTAAGAAGGATATATATATATATACATTCACATTGAAATATATACGTATATACATAAACACCTTCCATATTATCCCCGCACTTCTAAAAATCCCCCCCCCCTAACTCTTCCCCTCCCAAATATTCCCCTCACAAACCTTACCCCACCTTCTCCTTCCATTCAACGTTTTCCGCCCTTTCCTTTCTTTCCCTCAGTTCTGTCTTTCTCATCCTTGAGAAAGGTGGCGTGGACCCCCAAAAATTCGAAACCTTGAGAGTTTATTATTTTTGTGTTTCTGTGTTTTTGTCTTTATCCACTGGTGCTATTTTCATATACATTATTATTCACGTCCGTGAGACTTTCACAAAAGTGATTTATTAGGTAATCTACCGGTTAAGGTAGGTTTTTGGATGGACACAACTATCAAATAAACATTTTGTGACTCCCCACCTAGCAAACTAATCTATATCAGGTCCCTCTTCATCTCGGTGTACTTCTTTCCTCCCATCATCCCGTCCAACATCCCTATCCTGTTCCTGCCCTTTCCTCGCTTGCCCAACATTCTCCCCTCTATTACCCTCTTCAACATTCCACTACCGCTCAATACGCCTTTCATCCATTTTTCCTGCCTCCATAGGATTTCTCTCAACAAACCCCTCTCCTCCCCCACCATCTCCAGTACTTCCTCATTTGTTTTCCTTTCGGTCCATTTCACCTTCTCCATTCTTCTCCACACACATTTCAAAAGCCTCCAATCTACGTCTATCCTCCTGCTTCAGCGACCACGTTTCCGCGCCGTACATAGCTACGCTCCATATCAGAGTTTTTACGAGTCTTGTCTTAACATCCCTACACAACGTCCCCGTCATCAACTCCCTCCTCCTTGAGAAAGCCTCCTTGCCTAGCGCAATTCTTCTCCTTACGTCCCTACCACTTTGACCGTATTGGTCCAAAACACTTCCGAGATATGTAAACTGCTCTACCTGCTCTATTCTTTCCCCGCCTATTTTAATATTTAGCTTAGCCTTTTTCTCTCTGGAAAATCGCATAACCTTTGTTTTATTAATATTGATTCTCATCCCATATTTATCACTCTGAACCTCCAATTCACTCAACAATGCTTGCAACCCCTTGGCTGACTGAGCAACTAATGCTTGGTCATCAGCAAACCTAACCGATTTTACGTATTCCCCTCCGACTTTCATTCCTACCTCCATTTCTTCCCATGCCTCTTTAATCATTTCCTCTACATATACGTTGAACAGAACCGGTGACAATGGGCAACCCTGCCTTACACCTCTTCCTAACACTGCCCATCCGGACTCTCCGTTCCCCACTCGCACCTGAGCAGTCTGAGACATGTACAGGTTGCGGATCAGTCTCCTGTCCCTCCAATCCATTCCTATTTTCTGCAATACACGCATTAATTTTTCCCAATTCACTCTATCAAACGCTTTTTCGAAATCTACAAAACAGGCAAAAACGTCCTGATTGTATTCTATATTCCTCTCGACTAGTGATCTCATTACTGCAATGGCTTCACGCGTACCTCTTCCTTTCCTGAACCCAAACTGATCATCCCCTAAGTAATCATTTGCCTTACTCTCTATCCTTTTGTTGATGATCCTGAGAATAACTTTAGCTGCGTTGGATATCAAACTTATTGTTCTGTAATCCTCACATGACGAAGCCTTTGCCTTTTTTGGAATAGGAACTAACACCGATCTCAAAAAATCTTCTGGCCAGATTCCTTCCTCATAGATACTACGAATCAGTCCATATATGGCCTTCTTCCCACCTTTCCCTAACCATTTCAACATTTCTACAGGAATATTGTCCACCCCCACAGCCTTATTTGCTTTCATCTCCTTTAATGCCCTTTCTATTTCATCGTCGAGTAACAAAAGTGATATATATATATATATATATATATATATATATATATATATATATATATATATATATATATATATATACATACACAAGCATATATCAATGTTTTGACTCACATTTTTTTGGTATTATTACTTTGTTGGCTCACGTAGTGAAACGGTGACTCCTTTTGCAAAGGTTTGGCGAACGTCCTATAATTACCCAGTTGGATGCATGCCGACAGCTATATTTTTACCAAGGGCATTACTAAATGCTTACCCTCTCCAAACACAACATATCACTTGAAGATTATTTTCCATGAAGTTTATACACCAAAATTAGATTTAACAAGGACACCAATGAGGCATGGATACAAACACGATGCCAAAGACGAAGTTCTTAGTCATCAAATGAAGTACCAAACAAAGAAATGTGTTCTTACCTTATATTTCAAAAAGCTGTTTCCAATAACTTGATAAAATAAATCAATAGCAAGAATTAAACTCTATTCACACGGAAGGCGTGAAATTTCTCTTGCCTATGGAAAGCTCCGCTTTTTCCCGCCTCGCGTTAATAATGCCTTTGTTTTTTCAACGAGTAAATGTGTACTCTCTAAGAAATAACCAGTGTTATCGTGACCAGCATATATATTACATTGTCGCCATGGCGATTATTCATGTTCTAGTTTTCTCGCTTCTAGCATTTGGAATTATCGGGATGCGAGATGGCGTATTTAGGATACACTGCTAGTGTCCTAAATTCGAGGGACGAAATAGCCGCCAAAATTTCGCCCTCTTACTGCATAACGAGTTTTGACACCCTTTAAGATGGCGTCCACCCTAAATTGAGAGATTTAGGCGCCTAGAGGACAAGTTTGGACCCAGGGAATTTCAAAGGGAATTGATTATTTTCTCATTTTCGCTTCGACGAATTATTAGTCTGGTCCAGCATCAGTTTGTCGACTTCTTCGGGCATTTTCTCAGATACCGAAAAGTGGATGCAATAGATTTTCACTGTAATGCCTCAGTAATAAAATCATTCTCCTGGATTAAAATTAAATATACTCTTTAGATAAGACTGTAATATATGACATTTCAGCTTTATTATTTCATGGCAAGTTGTATTGTCAATATTTTTGATGCGTCAAAGGATCGAAGTAAAAGTTGAAGTCCAACCAATTAAGTGCCTAGACGCTAAAAAGAATACCTAAACCCGGTTCGTATTCGAGACTATGCCTAAGTTCGCCGATCATCACTTGTCAATGACCTTGAAACTTGACTTGGAAATTGACATGGCATGGTCTCTCCACTCTATACCATCCACTAAGAACGTAATTCATGAGTGATTCCTAAGTTTTCACATATTTCATTACCTGTTTTATGCTTCCTATCTCAGCCTTCGTATTTTTTTCTGTTTATTTTCCTTCCGCTGTCTTTATTGCTCGTAAAAAAGTCTCTAAAAACATGTCCTATCATTATATATACTAGGAGGTATGCTTTAAATTTCATTGTTTTTTAATTGACGCTTCGCAAGGATATGTTTCTCATAAATACTTTTCCATTATTTCCATATGATCACGTTATATGAAGTCATGCATATGGATATAAGAATATCTTTTGGCTTGCCAGGGATATGGACTAGGATCTCATTTACAAGTTACCAGTTTAAGGTATAAGAATAGGTAGGTTAACCATCAAGCCATTTTCAGACCGGTCATGCAGTGAGAGACATGCTGATAAGCTTTATCCTTTAATAATATTTCTATAAAAAATTAATCTTGTTAAAAACCACCTGATTCTTTAATTTAAGATCGTCAATCATTTGAGTACTCTTGGTTTAATTTCTAATTCCTTCATTCGATGTGCATTAATAGCTTTAGCACCAGATTTCAATTATTTCCCATTTATTTTTCCTGTTATGACCGTAATCATTGACCAGATCCTTTGAAAAGAACACTCTCTGTTGTGTTGCTGACTTTTTTAATGTTGGAGTTTTATGTGTGTTGCGGCCGACAGCATTTTTCATTTAGGAAGCATTTTTTGCTACGTCATGCCCTCTGTGACGTTAAAGTCATTGTTGGATTTCCTTAACGCATAAGTCAAGAGATTTTGGTTTCCTACTTTCTTATGAGTTATTAAAAATTCTTCTACGTTGAAGGGGCTCCGTTGGTTAAAGTTATTCTGCAGAAATTAGTTCGTTATGGATTGCCCATTGATCATTTTTATTGCCCTGATTGGTGAGAGGAGAGGGTCTGTTCCAGACGTCCTAGATTCGTGGTGGATGGAGTTCTGGGAAAATGCATGAGGGAGGGTTCCCTAAATTGTAATATTCGCAACGCTTGTTCTTTTTTTTACCCTACGCAATAATATCCGGAATGTGGGAAATAGTTGCGTTCATTTCAGGGGGTGAAATTTGCGTGATATTAAAATTGCGCTGAACCATCGTCGCGGAGTTTCTTTTGGGAGGAAGTACATTTACTATACTCGTATATACTCATGAATAGGTCGACCCCCGAACTTCTTATAAATATTCCGTATTTCGCATATCTCGGATATAAGAAGACCGTAGTTTTTTCGTATTTATTAACTGCTGCTAACTTAAGTCCAGTGCTAGTGTCATTAATTTAATTACACTTGGAGCATAATTTAACAGTACTAATTTTAATTACAGCTTGAAAAATTTTAAGTACGTGTTACCAAATACTAAGAACTAAAAGATCTGTAATACTCAACAGTTGTTACTAAGAATTATATTGTTTACATTTTAAATGATAGTTAGCAAGTTGAAAATAGTCGACATTTATTTCGATTATTTCAATGCATCAACCACTATCATCGTTAGTGAGATTTTGAGTGCGTTACGATATTCACCGCGAAGAGGTAGTGCCCAAATTATAATGCTACTTTTGTTTCATTTGACCACTGCACTGTAACAAGCATGCAGGAGTAGCAGCAGAAGTTTTTGCGATAAGAAGGGTTAAAATCTGAAGTTATTATTTGTGTCGGTAATAGCAGTGAATTTCGTAATGCAGTTGGGCAAAAAATTAACTAGAATCTCAAGTAACATATTTTTTTATCTCACTACGATTGCCTATCTCGTGCATAGGTCGATTATTGTTTTTTTTCATTTATATTTTGTCTAAAGGTCGATCTTTTATCTAAGTATACGCGGTAATGAAATAGTCGCCTCGCCATTAATGGATGCTGCAATTGGCACAACTGTAGACAGCAGTGGTTGTCACATATGACGATGATACGTGTAGCTTGCGCCCTTCGGGGTATGCGCTTAACGCGCTACGCAATAAACCGGTCTGGTCAAACCCTACCTAATTTGTGATTAGCGCTAGAACCTTATGTGGCAATACGGCTTAATTACTTTGCAAATCTAGTAAGAGTATCAATTTAAAACATGTCGAGTTATGTCACTCGGTGTGTAGTTAATAGACACTTAATAATGGTTTATCCAGTCGGTCATTAGCATACAGGGTCTGTCCATAAAAGTAAGTAAAACGATTTTTCCTTTCGAAGCGGATGATTGGAGTAGGACAATTTGTGGCGGAAAAAAATGGTGAGAGGACTTGGGAAAGCAACACGAACCGCGTCACAGCCTGCGTCTGCGGGCCGTTACAGTCTGAGAACCGCGACTAGTCTGAATCCCTGTTCGAGGGTCGCGTCACAAATTCACGATGCTACTTTCCATGCAGATGCGTAAAATTTTGCGTTAAACTCGGGAAATCGGGTTCGGAGACCATGATCATAGTAAAGGCTGCTTATGGAGGTGGAATAATGCCCCAAGTGATGGTTTTCTGCTTCCACAGAATGTTCTAGGAGGGTATCCATCAACAACAGAGTGTGATGAAAATGTGCAAAAGGTGAGATAAATACTCAATCCTGATTAACCTCCAAGTATCAAGATGTTAGCATAAAGCAATATGCAGAAAAACACAGTGCATTGCATTCTTACAGAAGATTTAGCCATGAGAAAGGTGTGCCAAGATGGTCTCCTAGGTGCTGTCGCAAGACTGCTTGTGTGACAATGTTGCCTTGGAACTCTTGGACCACTCTGAAAGTGACCCAAATTTTTTAAAATAGGTGGTTACTGGTGACATAACATGGGCCTTTAGTACGACCCAAGTACAACACCTTTGAGTACCATTTTGGACCACTGGATTACAATGCAACAATTTTCAGAGAGTAAAAATCATTTGCCTTGACCGGGATTCGAACCCGGATCCCTCGATGCCCGGCTGAGTTAGCCAGTTAAGCTACCGAGGCGTCCTCTTAAACTCTGAATTTTGTGGGCTTTTAAAGGAACAAGATGTTGTGACGAAATACCGTACATACAATGTCACAGGCATTCGTAGTCGTGCGCGACGCGCCACAGTACATGAGATTAAAAGGAGGCCTCGGTAGCTTAACTGACTAAAGCACTCGGCCGGACATCGAGGGATCCGGGTTCGAATCCCGGTCAAGGCGAATGATTTTTACACTCTGAAAATTGTTGCATTGTAATTCAGCGCGTAGCGGATGACCCCGTTAAAAGTTACTGTTGCGGCATCCCCCGCAGTTTCTTGAAATTTTACCACTGGATTAATGTTAAAGAGGCCGTAACGAGGTGCCTGAACGAGACTCCCGTCAATGCCTTCCAGTAAAGGTGCCAGAAGCGTGGACATCGGTGTGCTGATGCACAAGGGAGCTGTTTTGAAGAGAATAAGTACTTTGTACTTAGATCGGCAAAAAAGTTTCCCCCCGATTTATTCTGCTTATTTTTTTCGGCAGTTCCTATCGGTATAATTATAAAAAAACTAAAAGTAAAATAGTATATATTTTTTTACTTAAGGTTATATAATCCCCAGAGATGGTATGTATAAATTCCTTTGTAATATTGTACGCTAAATGAGGTACGACTGCAAATATTAAATATTATATCTCAGAACACAGTGCCTTCCCTCTAATAAAGTATGTCCATTCAAAAATTTGGTGTTAGTAAACCGTTAATTTTTCTATACTTAAACACTACCTACACGTTTGATCTGTTAAGTATTAAGGACGCATGAAAAAAATCAACATAATTCCATTATTTGAAATGAAAGAAAAAGAAAGGAAGTAAATATTTCAAAAATTCAAGAGAAACTATGCCTTCAACACTTATAGATAGCCATTAACTATTGATTCCACCGTAGTTTGGAATTATATTTTTATAATTTTAGAAAGGGCTTATCAAAATGGAGCTAGGAATAGGAAAACTACTAGCTTAAGTCAATGAGTCCTGGAAAAAAATTAAAAGTTTCTCTAAAGATTCTGGCTATTTTTTAATTTGCGTAGTAGAATATTGCGATCTGAAATGGCAGTCATAAACCATTTCGCAATCATGGTCTCGCAAATATGATATCTAATAGTATCCGGTGCCATTGAGCGAACGAGCCACAGAAACACCAATACTAATTTAACTGTGAAGACATGAATGTAATGTGATAACTGCTCTTTGAGAACGTTGCCAGTTTCTCAGAGGCCAATTTATAAACCAGAAAAAAATTATGAACTGTTTATATATACCCTATACCCTATTAATGAAGAATATAAGCACATTTTTTATTCAACCTCTGTCGAAAATTAACCTAAATTTATCAGAGACGATGAAAATCAGCCGATATTTTTTTCCCTTATTTCCTTCACGGCACTCCAACTAAAAAATGGCTCGCATTGTATATTTACAATACTTTTAACAGTAATAATATATACAAGCTTATTACAGGCTCACGTACTGTCCATAACGTCGGTTCTCTCAATCGCTCTATTATCCTGGCGCGAGGAAACATCCGTAATAACCACTGCGGCGGCAACCAGTACTACTCGTAGAAGATGTCACTAGTGACTTAGAGAGCTGAAGGAAATCAGAGGCGAAAGTGAGGAGGGGATATTTTGATGGTGGTCACCTGACACTGAAGGCTTTGCCTCTTAGATCGCAGGACTGGCGGCGTAAATCTTAAAGTATCATCAGCAAGCGAATAATAAACTTTCATAGATTTCCAAAATCTTTCAAAAAGGATACAACAGGATCCACTCCCCTGTCCTTATACGTGACTTGAAATTGAAGCCAAAAGAACCTCCAAAAAATATCCGATAGTGTTAGCGCTCCCGTATATATTATATTTCCCTAATATTACATTATTTACATGGGCTGCTAGTGAAAGGAATTCATTCAAATCTTCCACGATAACTACTTTCTGCCTAGCTATTTTGGAAGATAAGTCATAACTAAATCCATATGAGTCTAAAAAGATAATTGTCTGTTTTTTACATTGGTAAACTAATATTGTGACTACATATTTAACCATAGTATTAGATTTTATTTCATTTATAAAGAGGAAGATGCAAAAATAACATTGTTACCGCATTAATGAAAGTCCAGTTTCAATCCTAGTCTTCTTTTGCCGACAACAACGGTTTATACTTAATAATAACACCCCATGGCCGAAAAATTGTTTCTATCGGGGAAATTGAGATCCTTAGGCAATGAAAGTATGACCAATTGACTCAAATTGAAATGTTACGCAGCAAAAGTGATATTTTTAATCATAATTTAACCCTCTACGTTTATTCAAGTCGTTTAATTGGCTTGCAGGTTTGGTAGTCTTTCATTAAGATCGATATGACATTAAATGAACAAGTCATGTGTTCAACATAATGAGAATCTCTCTCCGTAAGAGTTCAACTACCTCAACTGAGCGAAAGTGTTTGAGCTCTAGTATACAGCTCTACCTGTATTATTAGCTATTAAAATGACCCCCAGTATCAAATGTGCGATGGAATTTATCTAAGAGGCCTTACCGCTGAAAAATTCTTCTATCTTTCGATAGTATGATTTAAAAAAATAATTTTGAGTGCAGAGAAATTTCTTATTTATTTTGGACGCTTTAATTAAAAACCTATAGTTTTCTAAAACTCTCTCCGTTAAACTCACCATACTTTTTTGTGTCAGGCCGTGTCATTTTGTGCATTGTCACTGAATTCACACTGTATCTTCAACAGAAGTTTTATAGCATAAGGTTCCCTAACAAGATAGTAATACATTTAACACTCCCCCCTTCTTCCTAGCCGTATTTCCTAATTGGGATCTTTCCTCTAAGCCAGTCACCACCATCTTGTCCGGTTTTTTGCACCATTATTCCTCCACTCTGCTCAAGACTGTAATTTTTCAAACTTTGAACACTTCATCTAAACTAAGTATTCCTTCTATCTCTGTGCTGAATATTTTAATTGAGAGGAAAAGGTAAATTTTCGAGGTAAAACTCTCCTAAGAAAGCTGCTAATAGAAATAATGAGAAACATAAAGTTAAATTCATTGAGGATTGGAGGAAGATGAATTTTCGAAAATTATTTTGGAGAGAAATGATACATTTTTTTAAATTATACATAAAATACAGCAATTTATTTTTGTAAAACATGTATTTGAATTAAATTTTGTTGACTAATTCTTTACAGGTAGCTGGCTGAAAATATATACCCTGGGATAACCTACTGAGAAAGAAAGTTATAAAAAAAAGAGAAAGCACAAAAATTTGAATTTCGAAATTACTCAATTTTTTTTAAAACAAAACCTACAAATAGTTGAAATATGGAGAATTATCACAGTTAGATATTTTAGACGATGAAAAAATCAGCGAGGAACAGAACCCAGCTTAAAATTTAGAGGAATGATTTTTGGAAATTTAACTGATAATTGTAGAATTGTCATCAGAAATTGAAAGTATCAAAGGAGCATTTTGATCTTCATGATTTGATCCGTACATGTCTAAAAAATCTTAAAATTGTTGCTAGCAGGGATAAATATGAACCGGTATAAATTTGATAACATTGCTTCAGAGTGCCAAGAAGTATGCTTTCTACATAATATCATTATAATGATGTATGTCCTGAAAAAAACACTTAAATAATTGGTTATTTTAACCCAAATCAATATATATCCTTCATTTTGCTTTTTCTGAAAAAGGTTTTTTATAATGTAGCAATTGGTTTTTACTGGAAACTGATTTTTTATTGGCAACATTTGTCGCGAGTCTTATACAGGAACGAAGCTATTTAAGAGTATGTAAAACAGTTTTAAATGTTAGATTGATATAAAAAAACTTTTAAATGAAATTGAGTCAGTTAAAAAGCATGCCGAGGTAAGCAATGAGTTATTTTCATATAAGTTATGGGTTTAAGGATGATTTGTGCCGTGAGGTTAGGATTACAAAATTATGTACTAACTTGGTGTATGAAAAACCTATCCTACTCCGGTAGACTACTGCTAATAATAATTGCGCGTTAAAATTATAATTCATTCAGTGAGAATATGGTACATTTAGAAAAACAGAGATGGAAAGCAGATGTCAAAATACTTGTAAATTAATGTCAATTTTTTAGTTTTAATAACTTTGCAAAAATATTGGATATAAAATATAAACAAATATCTAATTAATTCAAGAGGACAATCAATTGATATTATTATCCATAGATATAATGTAGAATTAGTTTATTGTGCTAAATATCCGAGAAGAACTTTTTAAATATTCCTAGTGCACCTGTTTTTTGTACTTATTCAGTAAGGGAATTCAAAATCCTGCATGATCCCTCGCGGAAAGATTTATTATACGTGCATGTGCCCGTTCCATTAATGACTCTTCCATGGAGTGAATTAACTTCAATTCCTTAGGGCTAATGGAGCTATTGGTAAGTTCTCCTTGTCTCAAATTTCTGATATCCGAGAATATGATACTGATGATGAAAAAAATTAATGTGAAATATAGCGATGTGTGGTGGAAGTAATTGAGCTTTCACATAGTAAATTTTAAGGGTGTCATGACCTTAAGAATTTTTATTAATTTTTATTTTATCAGAGCAACGGCACTTTCACGCGTATTATAAATGGGTTCGAGGTTTGAGTCACTTTAACTAGGAAACCTAATTTATTTAAAAGTCTTAAGGGATAATTCACTCACGTTTATCAGATTCTGGGATTCTTCTTTCCCTCTCACCCAAACTTTTCCTCGTTTAATCCATAATAACTTAATTTTCCAGCTTATTTTAAAGTTCTCGCTGCTCTATCGAGTTTCCGGTCTATGCTCCTCGACGACTCGTTGATGTAAATTGAATGCGTAATATTTCCATACAAGGAAAGCTCTTTAGTGAAGAGATTCCTTTTGACTCAATTAGCCTCAAAAACCTCTCTCGCCATATTAGTTTGCATGAAATTAACCTTATTAATGGGTGGATTTGACCCACGTTGAATTTTTGGACGAGATCTTAAAAAATGAGAATGGTCAATGTCGGTCACATTAATTTTTAGTTCTAGCACAGTACCAGTTTGGCATATCACAGCCTCGATGATTTCATCTTTTTCGGAAATGCACCAAATCTCCTCAACGTTCCTCATAACTTCTTACTCGACATACAGTACTTCCACTGCCTTCCCAGATTTCTCCTTTCATTAATATTTGGTAACTACAGAAAGATTGTCTAATTTCTCGAAGATTTTGAATAAGGACTCATTTTCAAGAACAATTTTGTTCATTAATGTTCGGTAATGAAGCTTGGCCAAGATTTAATGTTTTTTTAATGTCCGTTTGTTTATTATGCGACAGTTGTGCTTGACATACGATACAATCGTAATAGTTCCTAAATCATCGAAGACACGAATCTGTGTTTCAATTCTACAAACATCCAAAGAATTGCCGTTTGTCACCCATCTCATAGTTAAGTAAGTTGACGACTGTGCGGAATGGAAGCGATTATTAGTGTGGCCTGGGTTCTAAAAAGTCTAGGGATAAATCATATTTCTTTGACAAAGGAGTGAATAAATTGACACAATTATTTCGTATTTGTTCGACTGAGTTACTATTCAAAGGTCTTTACTGAATGCAGAAAACCTCTTGAATGTAAATATCCCTTGCCTTATCAATACACGTCCTGATATTTTGTATTCCAAGAAACCCTCCAGGGGTAGATCGCACATTTAATTTAAATGCCACAATGAGCGAGATAAAACTATAGTTTCTACGACTTATTCGAAGTCCTTTGCCGTCAAAGGGAACAAAACAATACGAAAAATATCGTTTCTTTCTTACGTATACTACACCGTGGTCGGATTGGTAAAAAAAAATCTGTTTCGATTGCCATGCATCTTGTGAATAACTGAACCTCCCTTATTATCTCATTTACTCTTTTAGAATCAACCTATTTTAATCAATTTCGCGTCTATATCATAATCGGGGACTTCAATTTATATGCTCTACCATAATGTTACCTGCATTTATCTGCCGGTTGCAAATAAGTAAAATTAAAATAGGATCCTTAAAAAAATATATTTCAAATGTACAGCGCAAGTAACAACAATAAACAGGCAAAATTAAAAGCATATCTCTCAAAATTGTCTAAAATTCTTCGATGTAGCTCGGGAATATGAATGACATCCGGTACAATGGAGGACTTAGTCAAAGATAAGGTTTCGTAGGTATTTTAGAAAAAGAAACAATAATACTATAACTAAATTTTAATGTCTCCTATAATACATAATATGTTCAGGTTATTAATAAAACTGTTGTACACAATACTCGGACCATTTATTTAGTTTGTTCAGACCACTGCTTTCCTTTAAGCTCATCATCAACCTCGACACAAATCCATCATAAAGAACTGTGCATAACTAATATAAAATATGTATAACTGACAACTATCAAAATTCCGCCTTGTTATCTTCTAATGTCTTCGGATCGACTGTTAGCTTGTTCAGTACTTCTCTCTCCCGACAACGCGAGCCCTCTCGCACGATGATGTCCTGAGCATATCGGCAACAGGATCACCTTCGTTGCTACACGTGGAGACTCAACAATGGATGTGTAGTGGAGCAGATATCAAGGAAGAAAGAGGTAATCCCTCATCAGGGTTGAGTGTTGAATTGCCTGCATCTAAATGAGGTCGCCCCAAAAAGGCTGAGGCTTATGAAGCCTTAATAAACTGATCAATGCTCGCGCCTGACCCGGTTCTTTGATACATCACACCTCGACCTTTAGAATGAGGGTGACTGTGAAACCAATTTGCGTTTTCCTTATAGATCTCTTTTCTGCAGCTGTGACACGAAACTGCTACGTTTTGGTTCATGGTGCCTACGCAGTTTTTTCTACACTTCCCTCCAAGGGTAATTTTAAAATTAGTGATTAATGGCATGCGATCTCTCTTCAAACGGTTTTGAAATACGTTCAAAGCAAAGCATTGTCATTCCACTCACAATTCTTTATCTCCCCACTGAAAACTTTTATTTCTTCGTTCTCGTTTCTAGTCTGACCATTGCTCTTAAAATGCATTGTACACGATGGAAAGCAAATAGTTCGCATAAAAGGAGCGATGCAAAGAAAATATACACAAATGAGAATGATTTTTCAATGGAATACTGGAAGTCTATTGTCTGAAATAAAAATAAATACAGCGATGTTTCGGATCGTCTCCGATAAGTCCGTATTTGCTTGAGCTTAGCTATTCCATGTGAATCGAAAGGTCATTACAAGAACTTTGATATCGTTCCTGACTTTCGTAAAAGAATTTTCGTCCCTTTCGGTCTCTAATAATGACTCTGAATACACGTGACCATTGCCCAAGTAGTTTGAGAGAGGCTATCGATTCCAGATCGTAGTAACTCTGAAAGACCTCTCTCAGGAGTAAAATAATTCTAGATGCCTTTACCTTTTCAGATACCGACTACTGGATACATCAGGGTACTAAGGACCTCAAGGAAGCGCTAGAGCGTCCTATAATTGGCGGCAGGGCGAAGAATGTGATTATTTTTCTGGGCGATGGCATGGGTTTGTCAACTGTGACTGCGACAAGGATCTATAAGGGACAGCTGGAAGGTGGATTGGGAGAAGAGGCGCTCATGACGTTCGAAAAATTCCCTTTCACAGGACTTGCCAAGGTAAGTGACGCTGATATCGCCTGCACTCACGTAATTATTGTACATCCACTTTACGCCCTGCCTTTACAGTTTAGAGAAGGTCAATAAGGCTTGATTTTAGGTTATTACAGGAAACATGAGGCCTTCAAATCCGCTAATTTCACACTTGGCTATTGCCACTGTATTCGATCCAGTCTTTCATGACACAGTCAATCCTCAACATACATGTATATTCTGTATATACCCTAATTTTTACGATAAACACTCCTTCCACCTGAACAAGCCGATTGGATGCTTCATTTGATATAAGGAAAATAACATTGATTCTCAGGCAAGGCTGCCGACGGATGAGGCCACCTGCGTCGGTTGAAATAGATGTTAAGATTTCAGGTAGCGGAAGATGCATGGGGACAGAGAAAGCAGTGGCTTGCATCAATCAAGAGGAGCCGGGTACACATTTTAACGTTATAATAGACAGTACTTAAGACGAAGTTCATTCCTCCTGCCATATTAGGAGGCCATAATGAGTTAGAGAGTGGAGTAATTCCGTCAAGCGGGAGTTTACTGATGCCACACTTCGTAACTCCGCCTTCTGTTATTAAGAGTGAGGGGACTGGAGTCCCATCACCGGTCACTGTGTTTACTTTAGGAGTCGGAGTTTTATTAGTAACCGGAAGCTTTTTTTTTTAAAACCATCGTGTTCATGCGGCCCATGCGGTGCGTGATATTAGCCAACGGTGAATAGCCGTTGAATTAGCAGACGAAATGGAATACGGTGACGAACGAAATAGATATAATATATGGATGAAGAAAACCGTATGTAGGATTGAAAGTCGGTGGAGTTTTAATATAACCAGTTATTTTTACCGATGATCTAGCTTTAGTTTTATCGTCAGCCAATGATGAGCGTATTGGAAAGTCAGTGAGGTAGGTATGGAATGAGAATCAACGTTAACAAAACGAGAATTTTCCAACAAAGCGTTCAGGCCAATAGGCCTTCTTGATCTGTTTCAGGATCTTTGGCCTTCTAGCTGTTTTCTAGAAAGAGAAAGGCTAAGGAAAACGTTAAAATAGGGCAGGTGCAAAAACTAGGGCAGGTGGAACAACTGGCGAATCTCGGAAGTGTTTGAGAAAACTGGTCAAAGTAGAAAGTACATACTCGTAAGAAGAAGAATCGCGTCAGGTAAAGAAGCTTCCATAAGGAGGAGGGAATTTATGGCAAGGAATTTGTATAATGATGTTAAGAAAAGTCTGATCAAAACTTTAATATGGATCGTGAGTTTGTACGGCACCGAAGCATAATCATTGAAGCAAAACAATAGGCGTAGATTGGAGGCTTTTGAGAAATGTGTGTGGAGAAAGGTGGATGAGGAGAAGTGGACAGTAAGGAAAATAAACGATGAATTGGGCAGGAGGGGCATAGTTAGGAGGAGAGGGAATCGTTAGGAGAAATCCAAAAGAGGCGGGAAAAATGGATGCAGAGCCTTTCGACTAGAAATGAGATATTGGAGACTGTGATAGGGGGGAGAACAGAAGATAGGCGAAGAAGAAGACAAGGAATAGACATGTATTGAGTGAAGGGAAGAAGTTTGTATGCCGATTTGAAGAAGGGTATTTTAGCATCGGATGTTAGTTTGTGCTTTGTTACGAAAGGCCAAAATCATTGTTGCACCGCGGTATAGTCTGAGCTCATCCAAAACCTACTTTAAACGATAGATTACTATTAATAATCGGGGTGATGACAACGTGGGGGAAGCCGATAATTGGCGAAAATGTTTGTTCTTATAAGAGCAAAAAAAATTGACCGCCTTTTTCATTGCACCGAATCCTCGATAACATATCTAATGTGCCAGATTTGTGTTTGTAATTTCATGCCTAATACTTTCGGCAAAACCGAAAGCAGTCGATCGCACAACCCCGATCCTTGTGGCTTGGGCCGAACCACCTCTACCATTCTCATTTCGAGCCTTCCGATGCCCTCCCACGCACACTCCCACCTCCAGTCAAACCTGTCGAAAAACCTGTGAAATCTGGAAATACCTGAATCCTATAGCGTAATGATAGCATTGCCCCGAAGTCTTCCCCTCCGAAAGAAGAAACCAGAGGGGTGCGGAAGGAGAGCGCTCAAGGTAACATAACTGGTGTGAATGTGTTGAATTGAACTTTGAAAGTTGCAAATCAACATTCTGACAGCATATTTTAGGTAATCTGGTTCAAGTTTGAAGCTGCTGAGTGATTAAATACCACCTTTCCTCATGAAACTCTTTTCGCTCAAGTTATTTTTATGAACGAAAAGTTTTTAAAGGAAATTATTTAATTACAATGAATTTATTTCTATCGTAAGTCTTTAAATTGTCCACTAAAATATTCATGACCATTGTCTAAGGATGAAAAATTTGTTTATCCCTGAAACATTGCCGTGGTCTTGTACGATTCTTTCATCGGTATGTTATTGTATTATCGTAGCTTAAAAAAAACTCGGGAAACAATTTCATAAATAGAGTGAGGAAAAGGAGACTGCAAATGAAATGCATAACTAATGAGAGTGGTCAAAATTCTGCATAGGCAAAGAATAATGAAACATGCTTTTTCGATTGCGCAGAAGTCACAAAATAAGTCAATTATACACATGCATATATATATATATATATATATATATATATATATATATATATATACACACATATATATAAATATATGCATGTGTATAATTTACTTATATATATATACATATACATCCATTCTGCTCCACCCTGTGTGTGTATATATATATATATATGATTTCTTCGAAGTAACACGGAAGTGTTGAATAAAAAACTTGGACAGTAACACACAGCACGAGAACACACAAAAAGAAGACTCACAATAGTATCTTGATAATTTCGACGGACTCGAACTCCGTCTTCTTCGGAAGATAAGATATGACTCTATATATATACATATATATACACACACACACACAGGGTGGAGCAGAATGGACTCCCTAGCTTTAAAAAAAATACTGAAGAGCGCGTAGGTAAATTAGTGGAGTGGGAGTGGTGGCGTTAGCTAGGAAAACGTCACTTTCAGTTACCATGCAGTGGTCTGGTGAGTATCGAGGCTTTGTCGCAGAAACGTTCTTTAAGAACAATGATGGTGTGGTGTCGACACAGAGGGCACTTTGGTCCTGCGATGAAGAGCTTTTTAGCTCTCCGGCTCAGTAAATAAGCAACATTTTCGTTACTGGGCGACTGACAACCCTCGCAAAATTCACCTCTTCATAGCCCCAAAGTGACAGTTTGGCGCGCTGTGTCCTCCATAGGCGTTATTATTGGACTTTAAAGTTAAAAACGATGGAAATGGCATTTATATGGCTGTGCAAAGCCTATCAACATCCGGATCTCAATGCCATTCACTAATTATAGAGGGTTGAAGTGGACAGGTGCAGATTTGTTTCATGCGGGATAGTAAGATATTTTGTTTGTGCGCATACATTGTGGTATTCTTGGCCTAGATTTTGACTTTTTGAGTCCTGATGATGACTTTGTAGGTTGACATTTGGGTCGTAGATGCTGCAATGTCTGCGGATTGACTGTTAGTCTTCTGTGCCGCTTGGAAATTATTTCCACATCCTCCTACTCAGCCCTATCCCATCTCCGCTCCCCTGTGACCTCCCTTCTCCCTTTCCCCTTCCACAACCCTTTGTTTCACCCCCCCACCACCCGTTCTCCCCTTCTCTCTCTCACTCCCACATACCTTTCACCAGTCAGTCCTGACTAATCTTCCGAGGAAGACGGAGCAAAATTCCGTCGAAATTATCAAGAAATAACGTGTGAGTGTTCCTTTTATGTATTCTCATATTGTGTGTTGCTCTCTAAGCTTTGTATTCAACACTTCCGTGTTACTTCGAAGAAATCACATATATACATGTTGAAGATTAAACTACACTTTCACATACTTATCCTCTCTATTAGAACTTGCACCTGAATAAAATCTAAACAGCTTCATGTGCACAATATGACGAATGATTACTCCAATGTATAATTTCGCGCGGTATTCACGTCGTGGCTCAGCCAGCCCTTATCCAACAGTCGCATCAGCTTACTGAAATGCCCGGTGTGCCAAACGCCTCCTGCCACATGCCCTCGTAGCGGCTTGCAGAGTATGGTGTAGATTTAGAAAAGTAAGGTAAGCTGTTGCTGGAGCAAGTATTTCTAATCTTATAAATAAGTTCTTTTAGACAACCAGTTGCAATGTCTAACCGGCAATTTCCATAGCTCTTCCCTGTAGAACAATTTTAAACTGCTATGCACTAAAAAAATTACATTCTAATTTCCTGCTAGAATACGGTAGCTATTGTGAAACACCCATGCACAAAATATCTCGGAAATTTCACTTCAGTAAAGACATACTAAGATGTTAAAATCGAAAACCGTAGTGCACTGGCTGGCTTCCACCACGAGGGCATTGGTCCAAATGATATAATTGGTGGACTTTTCAGTTGAATCCTAATTAAAAATTGGGGTCCTTTTTGGAAAGCACTCATTAGTGAGTACGCCGTCCGTCGACTGACAGGTTAAATTGTGGACTCCTTATCACCTTTCGTTTAAGAGTACACTAATGCGGACGCCGGGCTACTTCCTAATAACTAATAGAAGTACCGATCACTGTCTCCCGGCAAACATTTCCACATCGTTTGTATTCCGTCCGTATTGAGTAACCTCCCCCACTCTAGATGTGAGCACTAACTAGCAAGTAAACTAACGCAGGCTTCTGAATTTGATAGGGGATCTAAGCAAATTGATAGTTTAAATCATGAAAACAGTTATTATTTATTGCAATTGCTGATCGTTTATGTACTCCGCGTAATTTCCTCATATTTTTTGTAACCTTGAACAGAATGTACGTTTGATATCCCCGAGGATCAAAACACTTGTGCACTCTTTGAAACTGGACACGGACTGTTTTTAATTAAATAACCGTTTGACTTCTTTCATGGCTTGCTGTCCGAGGTAAGATAGTGTTGCTCAATTCGAAATAAATTCTTTATTGTTTACTAACAATCACTATTAATTAGTCTAGGGTGAGCTCTTACGTTGCTAATACTGTTGAAACTACGTAGAACTCCTTCGGTTCTACGTAAATGGGTATGACACGATATATGGGAAAATAACAATGAAAGACCGCATCCAAACCTCTTTCTGACGTAGGAAATCGCCACACAGTATTCGGGTATATTGTTTCACATTTGTTCTTCCACGTTCAATGCCTTGCCCATTTACGGCCAAAATAGTTTCTCAGCTCTGTTTCGGAAACCAATACTATCGGCGATTATTTGACTCTCAAATTTCCCTCTGATTAGTTTCTGAAACGTATAATCGTATTTAAAAGTTAATCATACCCAGCCGCACTTGATACATTTAGTGTGGTGGTAATGCAGTGGATTCAATTAGCATTGGTAGATTAAAAAGTACATGCTAGAGAGAACAGTGGGAAATAAAAACATAATCAAGAGGATTTTTGAAATTTTTAGTTTTAAGAATGGTTCTCAGGGTTTCCTGCTCATAAAAAAATGTGGAGCACTCCAGTATTGTTCTTTCCTCCGGAAAACTCAACCCACAAGGCGTTTTGCTTTGCATTTGTGCTCATTTTGCTCAGCTTTAATATTTGGACATTTTCGTAGGATTCACTATGCCACAATTTCTTTCTCATTATGAAACTACTAACCCAACCTTAATTTCATCATATTATTTCCTTCGTTTTAACGTTCCATATTAAAATCAACATATTATCCAGTTTTCCATCAGTGATTGAGAAACAGGTCATGAAAATGGTAAATAGTTTTCCAGCAAGGTCCCTTTGATTAATCAATTTTGATCTGTGGTTTAATTTATTTTATGTGATATTTGTCCTGAGAAGTTAAAATGTAAATCGCCTTTTCAAATTGCATGGGTACTGAAATTTGAATGGTACCATTAAATGATTTAATTCACATAACACCGCGCTGTCTCTTCGAGTAACATCATATTTGTTATACATTACCTCTAATCACTATATGGTGACATTGAGGGTTTTGCTCGGTAATTCAATGATTTTTTGGTAGGTATAAGGTATTTTTTGGTAGGCCTAATAAGTTTGATATCCCACGCAGCTAAAGTTATTCTCAGGATCATCAACAAAAGGATAGAGACTAGGGCAAATGATTACTTAGGGGATGATCAGTTTGGGTTTAGGAATGGAAGAGGTACGCGTGATGCCATTGCAGTAATGAGATCACTAATCGAGAGAAACATAGAATACAATCAGGACGTTTTTGCCTGTTTTGTAGATTTCGAAAAAGCGTTTGATAGAGTGAATTGGGAAAAATTAATGCGTGTATTGCAGAAAATAGGAATGGATTGGAGGGACAGGAGACTGATCCGCAACCTGTACATGTCTCAAACTGCTCAGGTGCGAGTGGGGAACGAAGAGTCCGGATGGGCAGTGCTAGGAAGAGGTGTAAGGCAGGGTTGCCCATTGTCACCGGTGCTGTTCAACGTATATGTGGAGGAAATGATCAAAGAGGCATGGGAAGAACTGGAGGTAGGAATGAAAGTCGGAGGGGAATCCGTAAAATCGGTTAGGTTTGCTGATGACCAAGCATTAGTTGCTCAGTCAGCCAAGGGGTTGCAAGCATTGCTGAGTGAATTGGAGGTTCAGTGCGATAAATATGGGATGAGAATCAATATTAATAAAACAAAGGTTATGCGATTTTCCAGAAAGAAAAAAACTAAGCTAAATATTAAAATAGGCCGGGAAAAAATAGAGCAGGTAGAGCAGTTTACATATCTCGGAAGTGTTTTGGACCAATACGGTCAAAGTGGTAGGGACGTAAGGAGAAGAATTGCGCTAGGCAAGGAGGCTTTCTCAAGGAGGAGGGAGTTGATGACGGGGACGTTGAGTAAGGGATGTTAAGACAAGACTCGTAAAAACTCTGTTATGGAGCGTAGCTATGTACGGCGCGGAAACCTGGTCACTGATGCAGGAAGATAGACGTAGATTGGAGGCTTTTGAAATGTGGGTGTGGAGAAGAATGGAGAAGGTGAAATGGATCGAAAGGAAAACAAATGAGGAAGTACTGGAGATGGTGGGTGAGGAGAGGGGTTTGTTGAGAGAAATCGTATGGAGGCAGGAAAAATGGATGAAAGGCGTATTGAGCGGTAGTGGAATGTTGAAGAGGGTAATAGAGGGGAGAATGTTGGGCAAGCGAGGAAAGGGCAGGAACAGGATAGGGATGTTCGACGGGATGAAGGGAGGAAAGAAGTACACAGAGATGAAGAGGGACCTGATATAGATTAAGTTTGCTAGGTGGGGAGTCACAAAAATATTTATTTGATAGTTGTGTCCATCCAAAAATATACCTTAAACGGTAGATTACCTAATTAATTAATTAGGCCTATGATATTTTTCTAAATTGTTTTTACTCATAGACGTATAACGTCGACAAACAAGTTCCGGACTCGGCTGGGACAGCCACAGCTATATTCTCGGGTGTAAAGAGCAAGTTCTACATGGTGGGGTTTGACGTTAAGGCTTTGTACAACGAATGTGACCTGGAAATCAACAAAAATAGTGCAGTAACGTCAATCATGAATTGGGCTCAAGATGCTGGCAAGAGCACTGGTGAGTAATATTTGGACAAAGGTATGAGGTTTTTTAGTCCGGAAATAGCATTAGTCTTTAGTCATCTTCCATATCGTCTTTCATTGGATATTGTTCATTAGAGATTGTGCCCTAACACTAGTAGTAATACTAAGTTACTACTACCATTTAGGCATGTATACCTCATTAACTCCTGCAGTCATAACTATTATTTTATATATTTATAAGTTACAAGACAGCTTGATTGTTATTGTTAAGGAATTGTATACAATTAGCTGTCCAAGAGTTCCCTTAGGAATTTAAATAAATCTGGTGGAGACTTCTTCCGGGTAATTTACATACTAACACGACTACTTTTCCGCGGGCAATATTACCTTGAATTCGAAATTATATTTAGTTACAAAGGGTAAGGTATTACGTCAGGTAGGTTAGGGCATCAAAATACCTTTGGACAGGAATGGCTTGAAATTTTCACTTTCTTTACATAAGTCAAAGAAATTTCTTGTCACAAGCCCACCGTAAAAGCGTGAATTATTAAATCTAAGTATCTAAAGCGATTAGGTTGGCTCTAAAATGTAATTTTATGCGTTATACGACAACTGATCAAATGAGTGGAATTAATGGAATTAGCTAATTATTTCGGAAATACACTTTCTGATGCTATAATACGCGATGTTTGTAAAAGATAAATTCCATTTTCTATATTTATTTCGTTATTTAAGCCGTATAAAACGGTTGTTAAATCACACATTTTGTGTTAACAAAATGCTATCCCTTAAGTGAAATTTTATCAAACAGTCATCAAAAGAATTCTTGAATAATGTCAGGAATGCGTGTGGTGTGCGGTTTTCTCTTCTACAGGATTTGTGACGACAACCCGGGTGACTCACGCGACTCCCGCGGCTCTGTACGCCCACGTGAACCACCGGGATTGGGAGTGCGACGGGAGCATTCCCGCCAAGGATCTCCACTGCACCAAGGACATCGCCCGGCAGCTGGTTGAGGACGAGCCGGGCCGCGGGTTTCAGGTGAGCACGACTCCCAGTGCCATCCATGTGAAAATCTAATAGCTCTTCGAGCCGCCCCCTTGTTACTAAGCATGCAGCTGAATACATTGTCGGGCATCTATCGTCAAAGGACCCGTGTGTTTTCTTGGTGTATCTTTTGAGTAATATCTTCTTCACGGGATCTCCATAGGATTAGGTCTTCTATTTCAGCCGAAGTAGTCGTGCTCACGTATGTATAATACACTACTGTAGAACATTTATCAGCTACCAGCCCTTCTTTATCAGTTCATGCAAAATTTATTTTTTCGAGTTTTCTTCTTTGGCTTTAGTGGTTTTAGTGCTTTCGAAAAATTTACTCTGCGCTTCACCTTTAAAATCTCTTTTTGTATCCTCTATTTTTCATTAGGTAATCTACCGGTTAAGGTAGGTTTTGGATGGATACAACTACCAAGGAAATATTTTGTTTTTCCTAACAAAAACACTACCGAACACCCTACTCTACAAGAGTAGGATGCCCCTCTTCACACGTTAACTTTTTTGCACTCATTTTTACGGTATTCGGTTGCTAGAATATTAATTGAATGTCCCCATTAATTGAATTTCCCCAATTAACTGAACTATATTATGTTCTCCGTTCGAATAACCTCAACATTTAACAAATTGCAGAGGTTTTCCGATCGAGAAACATATGGCCTAAATGCCGTAATATTTTGCCTTGCTTTGTGAAATTTCGCCTTCTTACCCTTCAATTGAAGTTTGTACGTTATTGGAAACATTTTTACTACATTCTAAGGTGCATGTGTATGTTACTTGATAGTATATGTATTTACGTGCGTGTAAGTTAAAAAGGTTTTTGCATGAATGTGTTCGTCACTAAGGTTGAAGGTTTGCATAAGAATGTTGATTTTGCAAGTGGTTTTGTTCGAATCTACGGGTGGTGACCTAACACCCTCCGCCGCACGTCCTTGCGGCGACTTGCGGGAATTATGTAGATGTAGATGAGATGTAAATGTAACTCATTGGGCTTGTTCCTAATTTCTGACCTAATGAAAATATAGCTCCTAATTAAACTGTTCGGGTATGCTTTACCTTGATATATAGACCTTGTTACAAGTGGAAAGTAAATTTTACTCACAATATGCTAGTAGTTTGTAAAACATGTATCCTATCCTCTGGGGTAGAATTTACCTACGCATATTTTCCGAAGTATATCGAAAAAAGTGACTTTTCAGGCTCTGACTTAGAGAGAAGCAGAAATCTGAAACGTTCTGCAAAGCAAGATGTCTAACTCTTCTCATTTTTTAATTTACTGGGTGCCTCTATCAACAATATTATTCAACATACATTGATATTTCCCCTTTCATTTAAAATTCCAGTATTAATTAAATAAAATAAACTATAAATAATATAACGAGGAAATTTTTATTTGAAATAAACCACACAGAAACCATATTATCAATATGTCAAAATGATGATTCGTAATTTACCAAATAAATAATTTTTGCACCTAAATCGATAGACAACTTCATATTAATAATTTAAATATTTTCACTCACATAAATAAAGAAACTCCAGGTAAGTTAATCCCAAATAAAATTTAAGAAATGGGGGCAAACGAAACAATTTTTTATTATTGATTAAATGAGTCTAAGAATTAGATCATAAAATTTCACCTATTTGTAGCTCTTCGTCTCACATATTTAAAAATATTTTTGCATGTGTTTCGCCTTGTTTTCTTTTTCTGTTGGCTGCCCACCCTGCCACTTTCTTTATAGTTGCCTAGAAGAACAGAGATGTTCCTTTAACTGTACGAGTAGTCAACGTTTCTGCTAATTAGTCTCCCAAAGCCACTGTCTTTACCCTCTCCCTTAAGGATATCATCATTGGCAAACTTCCTAAATCGACCTTAAGTTCAATAATTTTCTTCATTGCCACATATCTATCAGTTGTTTCTACATTCATAAAATTAGTTAAATTTTTGGAGAAAGGAAAGGCAAAGAATAGGCACGGTGGTCAATATGAAGCGAGGAAGGAAGTATGTACAAGGTTTTTAGAATTGAAAACGGTTTCATCGTGTGGTTGCATGCCAAGTGGTCTTTTGTTAGGAGAGGTAAGGCAATGTATCTTGGTACCGGCTTATTGGTGGTGTCCACCTTAAATCTTCCTTAACCGGTAGAATACCAAGAGTCATACTTTTCTCTGTTTCGAAACCGTTTTAAGTATTGGGTGTTAAGTACAATCAAAACGCTAGTGAAATTAATATTACAGGTTTATACGTCCGCGACTTACGTCGTATCTTATCTAGCGAAAATAAATATAGATTTTTTCCTCACCTGTTTACACAATTTGCTATTATGTGATTCCTTTGACTTTAAAGAAAAAGATGGCACATGAGTGAATTAATTGAAAATTAATTCGTCTCTCGGCTGCAGAGGTGGATGTAGGACTTCATAAAGGGCAGCTTTTACCAGTGTGGGCGTGTGTATGCATGTCACAGATGAAGCCATGGATCAGTAGATACACACGTTTAGTTAGCTGTGTTAGTGACGGTGGGTTACTCTCTGCAACGGAATGAAAAGAATACATCCGATAGCTGGTCAAAATTCCGAATGCGGAAGTGAAAGAACATAATACAGGGTTTGGAACATTTTTCAAAAGATATTGATATTTTTCTTAGCTCTGACTGGCATAGCTCTGGAAAAAGAGCGCAAACGTTTTTCCCTTGATCTGTCCAACGGGTAAGTAAGCAATTCGAGCGGCGTTTATTCCGACTACTGCCATATATCTACTAAATTTGAACACTTTGAAAGGAACGATTACTCGAGTACCTATTATTCTCAATGAAAATCATTCCTGACAGACGTTAGAATTAATTTACAAAATGGCTACACTTTATACTTGCAGGCTTCACTTCGTGAAATTGTTTCATGTCCATATTAAACGAGTTAGCAATTTTCCATAGATTTGTCCGCAGAAGTCTGTGGAAAATTACAAACTCATTTAATATGGATACAAAGTGTCTGTTTGAATTTTTTTTATGAGATACGGAGTCCTGACGACGCCTAGAAATCGCCAATGATGAACCCTTCTTCATGCATTAGCATTTATTTGATAGACAGCCAATAATTTTTTTGTAATATCCACGTAGTACCCGCTGGGAAATCTCCCATTTGAGAGAAAAATCGTAAATCTTCGTCAATGTAAACGAGTGTGGAAGACGAGAACTAGTGGTAGTTAGGGGTGCGATCGGTATCTGAGATCATTTGAGCTATTAGGGATTGCAGGATGAATTGGAAGAGGTAGGATGTTCAGGGAATAAGGGAAGAAGATTTGGGAGAAACTCGGTCTCAACATTAGTCTACTATTAACTAAAGGCACCAAAGGGTTCACAATTTAACACCCCATCCGATGGACGGCGTACTTCAATTTAAGTGCTCTCCCCATGGCACCTCAAGTAGGAATCGGTGGAGGAAATTGAAAACTTCTTTCTTCACCAAGATTCAAACCCGGATCCTCGGAGTAAGAAGTCAAATTAATAGTCTTTTCATCAGCTTCATCCCCAAGGCGGACCAGTTCACCTAATCCCTGCCACACACCTTTTTGTTGGAAAGCGCGGTATTGATGTCAATTTCGACCAATTTCAAAAGTCATGAACCCCCTTCAAGATCAAGTCAAAAAGTTTCTTTGATGTCTGTTGACCATGCATACCCAGGTCATATTTTCCGCCACACGTGATAATATGCTATAGATTTGACCTCTCTATACCCACAGAGCTGAAATTCTACCGGCAATACTAAGTGAATTATAATGGATGGACCCACTCGCCTTCCACTCTTGAGAGCATGCCACTCTTCATTCACTTCTTATCCCAAGTTGAATTTTCCTTTTCCTGATGTCCAGCGCAAGGGAAAATTTCCCGTTCATCTACTACCGCAACATGTCATCCTAATTTCCCATCTTAAATGGATATATCCGTTCTGTCTAGAATTTCAGTTCCTTGAGGCCCCCTCATATGCATTGCATTCTTCAACGAATATTAGCTACTTTTCATTTTCAATTTGTAGGATGCGCGGTATATTCTCGCAGTGCAATAGGAGGAGGAAGCAATGTATGGATTGATGGAAAGCTTTTACAAATCACAGTTACAGAGTCATTTCGACCTGGATTTAACCTCAGGTTTCCACCTGATGATGATTCTTTGTCCCCCTGGTCGTTACTCTGTAACTGGGACTTCAAAGAATTCACCTTGTATTTCCACGTAAATGTGTACGTACGTACGAGTATAATAACATCCTAGGTTTCCACATGTACTGTCATCATCAGGAGTACAATACAGGAATTATATTTCATATGTGCTCTTAGTGGATGGGTGAGCGGGTTCATGGACGGTGTTGGTTATTGGTTGGAGTAAGGGGGAGGATAAGGGTAAGAGAGGGGGTGGTGTTGCTGACGTAGCAGTGTCGGAGAGAGGAGGATGAGGAGGAACAGCGAGGTTTTGGGATGCAGGCACTCCGTTGCACTGAGCGTTGGCGGGTGGTTGGAAGCGTGGGAGGCGGAGAAGAGGTGAACTGGAGAACTGGGAACTGGGAAAACAACACGTCACTAAATATTTCGCAAGTAGAATTCAAACTCTCCGTTATTCACAATTGTTCATGATGTTCACGGTGTACTTCGCGTGTGGTCAGGCACAGAGGGATTGCTAAATACCATTTCGGATTCATTAAACTCTTTCGACAAATCAATAAAGTTCACCAAGTAAAAGGAAAATTACTTGCTTCCATTACTAAACTTTCTCGATATGTCCATGATAAAGAGTTATAAGAAGCTCCAGTTTTTATTTTTCAGAACCAAGTAGAAAATAAAGATTGTTGGCTTCACAATGCATTAACATCGTAAACCTCTCACCATTTAGAAATTTGTGGTCAGTGCCATGGTACAAGGTATTAACTGTTAAATCAGTAAATCTTAACAATGGGTAAATTATAATGCAACCATTTCAGAGAGTAAAAATCATTCGCCTTGACCGGGATTCGAACCCGGATCCCTCGATATCCGGCCGAGTGCTTTAACCACTTAAGCTACCGAGCCGGATATCGAGGGATCCGGGTTCGAATCCCGGTCAAGGCGAATGATTTTTACTCTCTGAAATGGTTGCATTATAATGCACACATAGCGGGTGACTCCGTTAAAGTTACTGTTACAGTTTCTTGAAATGGGTAAATTGCTTAGTAAGTTGCTTGGTAGAAAAACTGCTCCAACGTATGTTGATCTAATTAAATGATAGTAGTGAAATCAAGATAGGGAACTAGCCTACAACCAATGTATTAAACATATTTTCATACTTTTCTCCTCTCAGAAATGATTTTTAGGTATTTTAAGTTTATGTTTTTTTCATATGCCTTGATAATGTGGTTAATTTTTTTAAATCATTTATTTATCGTCATTGTTTCCATTTTTGGGATTTAAAACCCAGACGCAAGCACTTTTCTCTTTGATGTGTATATATTTTTTATTTGATTCATGTACTGTCTTGGCTTTTCTTCTTATTCATAATGTGGCCTGATACTTTATGTCAATGTTACCTTTTTCCTTATATCTTCTTTATTATCCCATATTTCCAGCTGTAATGATGGCTTTCACAAGTTTTTCAAATCCCAATTCCTTCCAAGTTTGTTTTCTAAGGGTTTAATTTTATGGCCAAAGAAAAAACCCTAAAAATGTCAGTCAAAAATTGTGGACTTTTTCGTTTGTTTTTCACTAAAACTATTTATGAACGATAGAAAGGGAATAAGAATCCAATTTCATCTCAATTGTATCAATTCTCAGGGAAAGGAACTGGCCCCCCTACCCTGATGTGTGAATATTCACACGCCGTTGGGCTTGGTACATGGGTGAGCTCTACCATCACCTACTAAACCGACCTTCGGGTTGATTACTGTGTTTATGGTTATGGTATCAATTCTGTACTGAAATCAAAATTTTTTTGAGATACTTGAGAAACCTCAACAGCATAATTTCATACCGTTCATTTTTTTCTGTGGCGTGATCTTTTTACTGCGTACATCTTTTGAAGTTGTCACCAAACTGTTTCTACTTCAGATTGAATAGTACTATTTTTTGTATATACAAGTTACAATACTCCATATTAACTTTATTTCCCTCTTCTGTATTTCATGCATCTCTAATATATCCCTTTCTTATAACTGTCACTTTGAAACAACAGGTAATAATGGGTGGTGGATGGAATGCTCTGGGTACTACCGAAATAGAGGATGAAGATGAAACGTGCATAAGAATGGACGGCAGAAATTTGATCAATGATTGGAAGAAAATGAGAGCTGCGGAAAATGTGAAACACCAGTATGTTTACGACACGGAAAGTCTTATGAGCGTGAACACAAGTGACATAGATTACCTCTTAGGTATGTACTGGATTATTTATCTTAATTATCCTTTGTTACTTTAGTTGATACGGTTAAGTTATTCTTCATCTGCACACCGAGTTCTGGAAAAACTTTCCCTCTCAATTCATATTGTTGTCTTTTGTGACTGTTAGTCAATTCACTGATATCTATACACATAAAAACTTCTAAATGGATACAATTAGTTTATGTTCTCAACCTGTGGAACCCTATTATCGTACAGAATGTTTTAGGTGTGTATGGTTCGTGAGGACGTTAAAAATTATGAACACCATGTGAGATACGGTTCATATATTTCATTACTGCCTCACTCCATTCTGCAAGAACGTGAGTTGATTAAATTAGCCAGGAGCGGTGAATGATATTTCATGCTCAATCTGTTGTGTGATACCCCAAATGAATGATGTTTAGGGAAACGTTTAAAGATTTCTCAAATATCAAGCTAAAATTTTGCAAGAATAATCCCAGCCTCACAACAATTTCATAGACGTGAAATTCAGTTTAAAAGTCCTCTAAACATTGTACGTTTTGAAATCAAATGAATCCCTTACACGAAACTAAACTACCAATGTACTTTTACCCTAAGTTTTTTGCACGCATTGCATATGTGTGTGTATAAATGTATATAGTATGTGTATATGTGTTCTGACCGGAGGGGCAGGGTTCGATAACTGGGTATGTCTCTCTGGGCCTCAGCATTACCCAAGCTGTGTGATTTTTCGGGTACCAGATCTTCCTGGGAAACCATAACCGCCACAGGGAAATGAACTGGCCCCCCCTCCCCTGATATGTGAATTTCACACGCCGTTGGGTATATTACTGGGTAAACTCTCATGTATATGTGTGTGTGTGCATATATCCTTTCCTATGCCAGTCCTTTGTATGTGTTCCTGTCCCGTTTCCTTATATATATTTCTATATGAATGAATATATGCATTTTTATATGAGTGCCGTAAGCATTTTTATGTTGTTCTATCAATTCGATAAAACATTTGTGTAATTTGAATATTAGGATATTTTGTTGTATTCCCTGGTTGAAAACTTTATACTTCCTTCAATGAACTTACTATTCCCTAAATCCCTAAATTCTTTATTTCGTACATAAATTGAATCCTTTTTATTTTAGGCTTATGCTCAGGCTCCAACATCCTATGGTTAGTTAGAGGATAAATTTTCAAATTTATCAGTTAATCTTTTTCAGAAGCGAATGGTATTGCAGCGATTAAAATGTACTGGAGTATTACCACGTAGAGTATGAAACTGAATGCTCATAATTTTCTTTATAATTACGTACTACATCTATGATCACTATTGTGACTGATGGCGACACACCATTGTATGTTGATCAAATGGAAATTTAATATGGGATGTTATAATTATTTTAGCAGTAGATTATATTAGTAGTAATTTTCTTGAGTGTAAAGTTGAACTAAAAGGATATTCTTTACGTATGGCTATAAAAAATAAAAATTGTTAAACTATTTGGCGGAAAACTAATGCTCTTGCTTTTTTGATGGCTTCTACTAGAAAGAAAATGAGCATTCGCGATTATTCTGGGAATATTTAAAAGATCGTAATCACCATTTATTCCGTGTGATTACTTTCTGGCGCAGTTAATAATAAAAACAAGTCATGCTTCGAAAGCCTGAAAAACATCCACTTTTCTTCAAATATACCTTTGACTATATCGGATAATTCAGCTCTGATTTCATCTTTCTTAAAAAGGGGTGCATGCCACCAATGTCTGATGCATATTCACCAATATTCTTGAAAATACGAATAAAGATTCAACACACCTATTCTCTATCCAATATAACTTATATCACCATCTTGAGACATCTTGATAAATGCGGAGATAATGTAGAAGTTTTCTCACCCAAAAGTAATTGTACACGGCGCCGTGGCTCTTTGGAGTATGTCTCTATTAAAATTGGCATTTTATTCATTGATACTCCTCTAAAATTAGATACATCAATCCAGAAAAACAAAGAGGCTGGAAGTAATTCTTATTATAGTTTTATTTCCATAGTTATTATGCTTATAGTTATTATATTATGTTATAACTTCTTCATGTGACTCAAATCTATCACAGTGTTTTTCATAATTTGGGTAATAAGTGAAATATGCATAAAGCGACTGTGGAGAAGCCCTTCTCTTACTCTCAATATGCTTGGATATTATAATTTGTCACCGGTTTAATGGTTAGGAGTGTAGTTAGTAGTAGGTTAGTAAGGGGGACGCGTGAGTGAGGTAGGAGAATAGAGCTTAATGGAAAATAATCTGTTCCAGAGTTGTGTTTTTATTTTTTTTTTGTTCCGTTTCCCCAGCAGTAATATTTTTTACTTATACAATATGGACTAACAGCTACTCAATTGAACCCTTACGAAATTTCCTCGCTAAGGAAAAGCTTATTTTTTAGTGGATACTTGATTCAAATGATGCATTTTTTAAGGAAGGATACAGACCCAGCACATTAAGCCTTATAACGCAAAACATCAGTCCACATTGTGCACGACATTATAGTTCAGCGACCTCTAATACAGACTTATTTTGCTACCTAGTTTGGCTATATAGCTAGTTCCTTTGGCTAGTCTTAATGAATTCAGGTAATATTGCCGTGACACAGGATTAACTATGGACGTTTATTTTTAATAATGTTATAAACATAGTTTGAATATCCTATGTTATTATTTTGGAAATGAAATAATGGTAACTTTGTGATTCCACGGAAAATTTATTACGATACGACCTGGGTTTCGACGTTCATCGTCATCTTCAGGTCCCTGCAATAATATTCACCTGAAGATGACGTTGAACGTCGAAACCCGGGTCGTATCGTATTTTTCTGTGGAATCACAAAGTTACCATTCTTTAATTTCCAAGAATCGATTTCACAAAGTTACGTAAACCATCAACTATGTTATTATTTGTTATTTCTACGCAACATTATACTATGTTATCTTTAAAATTTATTCTTCCTTAAAATTTAATTATATTTTACAGGGGTATTCAGCCCAGGGCATTTGCAATACAATTCATTAAGAGACAGAAGCCCCAAGGGACAGCCATCATTGGTGAATATGACTTCTCAGGCTATGAAAATTTTGCAAAAGAACAAAAATGGTTACGTACTAATGGTAAGTTTCTTATATTTTGCTGAAGAGTGATTGATTAAATATTTTAATACTCGCAGATTATTTTATAGATTTAATAAAAATCTGGGATCACCGCGTCGCTTTAAAATGAAGGTAGTTGATGCGCTAATTTTGTACTCGTCTCTCCTATATTTGATTGTAAATTGTGGCATGCAGCTGCCCAGTTGGAAACCAGAAATTGCAAAACAACCAATCCAATCCACAGTGTCTTAGAACACGGCCTTTGTCGATAATGCGATTGGCCAAGTCAGTTTCCCCATTAAAAAGGAACATGGCAGTGAAGAACTATTATTCAATGTATTTCGTATAGATTTTGTGGCAATAATGTCAACATATTATTTATTTATTTATTTGTTTGTTTGTTTGTTTGTTTATTTATTTATCTATTTATTTATTTATTTTTGTTATGGCCCGAAAATAGCACTTTTTGGCCTTTACATCGGACAACAATGACAGCACAACAGTAACAATAATACAAACACCCAAGCCCCTGGTGGAGAAAATCCCACCCTGACGGGAATCGTACCCGCGACCCTTGGATTGGCAGATGAGGCCGACATTACTATAAATGAGCTTTATGGAGCCAATTTCACGCTCAATGCACAACGGATTCATTTTTGGGACAATTGTCTTCTTGAAAGAATGAATAATACAATTATTAAAGCCACGTAACCAAACCATTGTTAAACACACGATTTAATAATTATCACGTCAACCTGGTGTAGATATTTTTCTGGGTATTATAAACTAGAAAAAAGATGGTCACATTATTTGTCATTCGTATTATCTTACCAAATGTGTAATTTATCATCGCTCACCACCGTTATATGTCCCCTTCCCGTATCCCAACTGAATCGACCCCCAGTTGGAAGAATCTTTCTATTTCCGTTTGGATTGCGTTCTGTTCTGCGAGGGACACCCTCATAAAAAACGGCAGGGTACAGAAATCCAAAAATTGGTAACTATGTTAAAACTAGGATTGTAGCTGGAAAAAGCGGAGCAAATTGCAACGAGATTCCTCCAGTTGTAAATATTAAATTATTAACACTTAAGAGATATGGAAACAGTCGAAACAGTGGGTCTTGTGGCGGTGAGCCGACTCTGAATAAATGGTTATAGAATTGGCCGACAAGGTTTTTTGGGATGAACGCGGAATGATTTTCATCGATTAGTTACAAAAAAGAAAAAAAAACAAATAGAGAGTATTATGCCTCGTTATGGCACCGGCTGAGTGAATAAATCAAGAACAGACGTCCCCATTTGGCAAAGAAAAAAATTCACTTCCGTAAGGGCAATCCAATGGTGCACACCTGCTCATTTTCGATGGCGAAAATTATGAAAATAAATTTGGAATCGTTACAGCATCCACCATCCATCGTGTTCATCAGATTAGACACCCAGTGACTTCTATTTACAAACTTTAAAAAATGGCTTGGCCAATAACTATTCATATCGAACGATGAGGTAATCGCCATCGCATATCCCTATTTTGAGGATCTCCTGGTATCCTACTTTTTGGATGACTCAAAAAGTTTGGAGAAACGTGAATAAAAGGTGTATTGAGTTAAAAGGACATTATGTCGAACGAAAAATTTACCAAAAACAATTGTTTCCTAAGGATTTATCGAACAAACCACGTAACTAGAAGCAGTATAACAGTCAGTATGTAATTACAAAAGTAAATTAGTTAGTGAGAACCTATAAATTTCGTACATCCCTCCCTCTTTCGTTGAACACAATAGCACGGAAGAAATTAATGCATTATGATTGGAGTTTGGTCTGTAAAATTGTAAACTGGTTTGCTTTATCTGTTAAGGGATGATTACCTTATGCGGTGATATTTTATGAATAAAAGTATATATTAATATTGATAGGAGTACCTTTTAGTTAACTTTTGTTGAATTATGTATTTGCATTGCTTCTTCCCAATAATTAAGTCAATGGAAGGAATTTCGAGCATAGGCGCTACAGTTCCCTGTTTATGGCCCGAGTGAGGTGACCTTTCCGTTTTCAGTTCTGGAATAGATATTTGTTCAAATCGCAAGGAAGGAACCCTATTACGGAAGATCAGTGAAAGATATTTACTTCTTTCTTTGTAAAATGAAGCAGAAGTCTAGAACGGCTATCTGAAGCAACAAAGGTTTTGACGAATATAAAATTGGAACAAGCTAAACATTTGCCAATTTAACGCCAATACAGATTACGCACCACCATATGATTTGAGCTGAACCAGCCATTTCTAATCTAATTCGCTAAGGTCTCTCTGGCTCCAATTCAGATACTTATTATTATGAAAAGCACCTTCAACCCCGAAGTCGGTTTGATGGGTGAGCGTAGAATAACTCACTTGGCACTTGAACCTACGACTTACTGGATTCAATTTCTGGGTTTAGTGGCCCCTTCCTCTTTGTGAGTAGTCTTTAGTGATCCAGAATATTTTAGTGTCTATTTTTTCGCAGATCACCTGTTGCACTAGATCTTTTGTATCTAGAAGCGTCGCCCAGTTTTGAGCCTTGAAGCATCCGACAAGTATCAGAATGCACATTCTAGGTTACAGCTTCATCATAATGCAGGTACTATACAAAGGAGCCAGACTATAATCTTCGCAGTTGCCATCTTTGCAAATTTATCTTTCTTGTGCAATCCTAATAATATCTCGAAAATTTCCCAAAGTAACCCCACAAAATTGAAGGAAACCTGTTAAATTTGATACATTTTAAACCTACTGCGTATGCTTGGAACGCGAGAACCGATACTGAAAATACGAACTCGTATCTAAGATATTTTAAGATATATCTAAGATATCTTGTAATTTACTTAATCATATGCCTATCCGTTTTCATCAATTTTCATTAACATGAAAATTTTCATTCGTTAATTCATCACTATTTATTTGAAAAATTAAGATTCCTCATATTGAATATTGTGCCACTCTGCTAGAGTATCGTATTTTATTTACATTTGTCATTAATTGCCGGTCACCCTCAACTTCCTAGCATGCACATACCAGGTAGGATTTCTATGCCTTATTTGATTGATTATGAAAGGCATTGATGTGTAACTAATAAAATGAAATAGTTTCCTAAAATTGTAGGTCAATTTTAACTAACGACCTACAGTAAAACAATATTTCGAGTAAGATTGCTAGTAATCTGTTGCCAATCGCCCTGGAACTGCAAATGGAAGAACCTATCAAACTTCGTCTAATCAAGTGTTAAAATGTTTAGTATTTGTTAAGGGAATCAGGCGAGAATCGAGTCTCGCATGAGACCGAGACACAATGAGAAGAGACTGACAGTAAGACTGGGACTCACGAGGGCGACAAGCGTGTTGAGACTCTCTATACACTGAGTAGGGAAAAGAAAAAAAGACCAAGGCTAACCCAAAGTTTGTCTTATCTCTTGGCAGCACTGCATGGGAATATATTGAAATGTGACAAGCATGGAATTAATATAGATGTGTCACTGAGAATCCATACTTGGTGCATCTTCAGGTTGGAACGAATCTCTATGCGTATGATTTTTATTCCATTTTTAGAGAAATATAAATGTATTTAATCGTAGTTTTTTTCACTTTTGCACGCATGGAACTCTCTGCGCAATATCATCATGAAATAGGGAAATTACTTTTCAATTTGTCAAATTGACTTTTTATTTTAATCTTTCGATTAGGACATTTTATGTGATGGGCCTCACATTTCTTACAAACAGGTGGAAGGTGGGCGAATAGACCACGCTCACCACGAAAATTACGCCCGGCTGGCTCTTCAGGAGGGAGTGGAATTCGATGCCGCCATCCAATTGGTCATGTCTTTGATTGATACTCGGGAGACGCTGGTGGTGGTCACGGCCGATCATTCACATACATTTACCATTAATGGGTACCCTCCGAGGGGGAATGATATTCTTGGTGAGTGTACTCTTTTATTGCCAAACTATGCAGGAATTGGTTAAAAAACAGTGAAATTAGTAATGTCCAACCTGAAATTTCCTCCTCTGTAATGCATTAATTTTCACTAGCAATATTTTGACTCTTACTTTGCAAAAACCACACAATGAATGATATGAAAGCTCACTTTTATAGTTTACTGTATCAAAATATTCAACATCATCTTCAATGGTGTTTTTATCGATAATTCGTGCCAATCATGTGCACTATTAACGAATGAAGATTCCATTCAAGGATCTGTGTCATCACAGCTTTTTATCTGGTTCCCACTTCTAATTATTTATTCAGTATGAATAAAAGCAATTAGAATGCTAATATGTCATTCAGTATGTGAAAATATGTACCAGGAAATTGTATTTCCCCGCATGTTATTTAGACGTAAATGTGAAATCTACCTATAAAAATATATTAAGTCAAATTTTCGGTGCAGTAACTATCTCTTTATGACAATTTTTTAGGTTAGTAATATTATCTATCTTTACTGTCAGTAAATACTATGAATAAATGTAAGAAATCGTACGGATTTTTCCTATTTCTCGTTACAGGCATAGCAAACTACTCCAAACTAAATTACTCTTACGAAACGCTTACTTACGCGAATGGACCATCTTATCATTACCACCGACTTGATGGATTCACTGATCCAAACAACACCTGGCGGAATGTAGCGGTCGATGACACGAGAGGCCAGCCGTACTACCAGCATTTCTCGCCCATGTACATGGACGATGAAACACATGCTGGGGAAGATGTTCCTATTTATGCGATTGGTACGGATGAAACTATTCTTAAGACATGGAACAAATCCCTTCGAATTTACCTGACAGGAGATAGTGTTACTGTTCATTGACATTTCAACTATGGAATTTCTGGCGGCTTGAAAGATAATTAAGTAGTGTGTATCGCATGAATTCACCGAGGGACAGAAGTAATGAAGAACCCATTCTAATCATGCGATCCGACGTACCTTTTCACTACAATTACGTGATTGATAGTTCTTCTACGCTGCTACCAATGGTGTTTTGATTTGTATGTGAAGGTGTTGCAAAACGATGACATCCTTTATTATTAGAATTGTCTAATTTGATCGTTACCATATCAAATGAAATATTTTACCTCCGCTCCGTCATCAATTTGCGTTTCTTGTAAGGGAATGTGGCGGGTTCAGTTTGTTGTGCATCCTCTAATTTTATCAAGTATTCCTCTTTTCCAACTGCTCTATTTAAAAAAATTATCATTCCAATCCCTATCCAATCATCATTTGGTCTCGTACATATGCTCCCCATTTATGTAGTCTCGCAACCCCGTAGTGTACATATCTGAACCTAAGAGCAATGTAGTTATAGCATTTTGGAACTCCTAATTTTAAGTCACCTATGTTTTCCGAGTTTCCCATGAAAATTCTTAAGGTGTACGTGGAAAACCATGGGCGATAAAAAGAAAGAAGCCTAACTTACTCCCCTCCCTCTTATCTCTTGGTTGCAATATTACCAGCACATTCTAATCTAAATTAACGATCTTTTTATGCTTCCATTCCATTGAAGGTTTCCTTAATATTTCGGGAAGAAATACCCAGTTTGTTATCAAATTCTTTGTTAAATTTATGAAACATTTATAGACATCTGCATTCATCTGCGTGATCTTTCATGAGGTTCATAAAGCCAATGTATTTTCACTTTTCATTTCCTCCTCATATTATTTCCCAAGGAGCCTTGTCTTATTTTCAAATCCTGGACAACTATGTCGTTCAATGTTCAATATTCTCTGCAGTCTTTAGAATTTTGTACTTTCCCTATTGAAATAGTAATCGCCTTTACCATTTTTTCTGAAATCTTTATTCCATATTTTGTCGGTGGGTTAATGTTTATTTGATCAATACCATATGTTAATGGTGCCAGCATCTAATCTTCTCTTGTGACTTATTTCTATTCTTTTTTTCCGCCACGTATCCCCGAAATTCGACCTGATATGGTTTCCAAAATACTCCATTATTTAACCTACGGATAAGTGAATGAACAATTATTAATATACAACATCAATCTTTGCACTGTTTGAAGTAAATACAATATTTTGTAATTATAATTTCTTTTGAGGGATGTGTGATATGATATGATGTGATAAAAATATGTGATCTAATTTTGGTTCCAATACTTTTTATTGCAGGGCCCCATTCACATTTATTGCAAGGAGTTCACGAGCAAAGTTACATTGCTCATGTTATCAGTTACTCAGCGTGCATTGGGCCACACCGATCTCTATGCTACAGCTATACTTCAGGAGCAGCTGAAATCAACGTGTGGGCACTACTCCCCGTACTAACAATGAACTTTCTTTTTGCAACTAAGCATCAATTGGTCTGTTAATAATTTTGGAATAATCTGTTATCTATTTTAAGTGGAAAAATGAAATTTACTATCACTGTTTCATGAATGAAATATATATAAATGTTTCATAACTTTAATTTGCCATAAATTTGTTCCAAATTGATTTTGTTTTAACTGTTTTGATGAAAAATGTTATAATTGTATATTGCTACTGTTTGTACCATTGTTTGTATCATTTTTGGAAAGTATTAAATCTTTTTATAATTATTTAGATTTCTTCCAATTTAGGCAAGGTTGAATCCTTCAATGGTTGAATATCAATAAATAAATAAATATGTAATATAGAATGTATATATATAATGTATATATATATATATATATATATATATATATATATATATATATATATATATATATATATATATATATATGTATGGTTTTGAATGGAAGAGTGAAATATTAGTGAAGCCCGATTGAGCCAATTTGATAGTATTTCCAACTCTCTAAATATCAGTAGTTTGATAAACCTCTTTAGAAAACCAAGGAACAAAGCCGAATCTTTCCTTGTAATGATTGCATTAAAACCGCAAGAAGTAGCCTTTATAGCCTATCTCTTCTGTAGGAGTGAGGCATTAATATTATGACACTATCTCTAACATACAGTATGCCTATTTACCCACACCCTAGATGAATTGGTCAAACCTTGAGACAGTGAAACTGTTGCGAGTATAACTGCGACGAAGGCGCCACTGGCATTGTTACGGGACAAATACTTATGTCAAATAAAGAGTAACGAAAAGACTGTCAGGGAGTAGGGAAAATCTGAGAAAGGGAAAAATGTAGGGTTGCAGTCAACCAATATTCGGAGTGAAATGTTGAAGATGGCGATGTAAATATGAAATATGAGCGTATTTTAATATTTATCATATTATGAATTATTACGTTATTAAATTGGATATAGAACCGAATTGGCTTGCAATCAAATGGTTAAAGTTATTATCGACAAACAGAATAGCTTCTTCTTTAGGAGAATCAATACTCGTTTAGAACAGTATCAACTTCCCATAATGAAGGAATGTCCTTAGTAAATTGAGTTCCTCGCACTTCTCTTCGACATTTAAACTTGGCATAGGCCTCGTTTATATTTTACAACCACTGAAAATTTGTTTTTCACGGATAAAAGAAATTTTAACCTACTTTACGTATTTCAGAGATTTAATAAGTAAATCAATTCTCTTTCACTTATTTGCATTTTAATTATTCTTTATAAATTACATTTTTCCTCAGGGCTACTTCTAGGGCGTTTCTGTATTAGAGGATGGTTTATTAAAGCTCAATTTGACTGATGCATTCAGATAATGGCCACGATTTCTTTTTTCTCGCTAATACGTGATGGTTTCGGTTGGGATAGGAATTACTTAATTAAAACACCTCGGTGATGAATAAATAAACACCTACTATTAAAGGTTATGAAATCTTTCAAAACTTACCTGAGCAGTCTTAGACAAAGTCAGGGAATGTATCTCGATCAAATAAAATATTTATTTGCGTATGATTACAAAACGATAACGTAATCTGATTTAACTCTAATCAAATTCTAAATCCAGAAGAAATAAAACATGAGTCTCAACGGGACATGGTAAATTAAATCACTAAGTTTATGAATCGAATTAATGGTATATCCTGATTAATCTAAAATATATCTAATTTAGAGACAACTATACTGGGAAATTGAATGTCATGTTCTTTGTTTCTTACGGGTAATAATTTATAGATTGAAAGAATTGAATTAAGAACTAATTTAACGAGATATACGATGAAAAGTTGCACTAATTGGAATATTGGAAATATTTGCGTGATGGACCAAAAATAAGGGGTAAGGTAGCGATGATTTGACTCTTGTGCTTGTTTTGAAATTCAAAGTAGGCAATTGCTAGCGAGTGTAGGACTCTACTGGCGAGTCTTTGCAATAGAAATTCAAAATATAAGTGAGCAAGTTTTAACAAACTGTAAAATCGATTATCAAATAAAATGTGGAACAGCGGAAATCAATTATGGGCGACAATTCAACCTGTTACACGTACTCGTGTCTACCAAACATGCGTAAGAAAAGTGCTAGTATGCCGCATATACCACAATGAATTATTTCATCAAATAATTATGATATTAGTTTGGGATTCACTTGACGATATACTGATTTTTTGTTGTTATTATCATATCGGCTGCAGTTTAAATCGAAAGTAAACTGTTCAATAAATCCAATATTCATTGGAAGAAAGTCGCACGGCATGACATCGAGGAGACATTTGTAGAGAAGTGGTAAAATAATTTGTGACGATGTTAGCAGAAGAAAACTTAATTCCAAAAGTTGTCTGCATTTCAAGTTTAATAAGAATGAGGACGTGCGTACGTTGGTAATTAATCACAATTTTGATAATAAATTATGAAAGTAAACGCGTTCATTAAATTCCTTTTAAGAGCTTTGTAACAAAACTTGTGCTTCGTTAGTTGTCTAAAAATGTCTTAGCAGGTTCCCGTATACAGTCGAAATTTCCCATTACTTCAACATAAATTACCTTCCGCGTTGCGATGTGATGCCCATTGAAGGGGGAGCAAAGAGTTGAATAAGAGGATCTCAAGTAGAGGGCACTTCAAAGTTGAATATAACAAAATGAAAAGAAAAACATTGCTATTATTACTAAGAATATAATTCTAGTTATTTTAGTTTTATTGCAAATACATTACAATCAGGCCTCTTCGCCTCGTGGAACTGCGATGTGACATTTCGAGGTGGGAACAGCTAACAGCACAACAGCAAATAAAAAAGATATTTCTCAACGAACAAATGGGATAATACTGAAACAATCCTGATCATTCTCCGTCTCACGTGAACAATAGTCGATCACGTTCAACATAAATTCCTAATGCCAATTTGCTCCATTCTACAAATATACTGCTTCATAACAGTTATGTCCAGTGCAGTTCCATACCAACCGCGTGCTGAGATCATATGCCCTCGGCACGCTCATCGACAAAGTTTTGTTAAAGCTGGTTAGCGTTGCATCGCTCAAAAAGTGCGTTAGTGGAATTGCTCAGAGTGTTCACACATTTAACAAATTAACGCCTTCGTTTTGATTCGGCGATTTTTGATACTGACAGGAGTCCCAAATAAATGAAGTTTCATGTCGAAAATTGTAAATCTCAATGCATATCATCTCAAAACATTTGCATGAGTAAATTTCCTCCGTGTTCAGTGTACCAATTGAGGGAAGCCACACATATTTGAAATTGAGATCCCTAGACTTTGTGTCTGGAAATTTTTTATAATGGCTGGCTGGAGTGATTGGACAATTTAATGAATTAGTTATTATTCATAGCTATATTTTCTTTCCATTTCCGAGCACTAATTCCTAAGAGTGATAGACGCAGGTTACACCTGTGATACACATTGTGCCATTAAAGGAATGTAGACCAATACACGACATTGAGTATGAAAAATGAGAAAGGGAAGAAGAAACGGGACACTTTGTCGATGTAGAGTGCCGTTTCTCTGCCGTGGCAGAAGGTGTCGTATTGCGGCTGCGTGGGCGTGGGCCGCACTGGACTACCCGCCAGGGTTGCCGCCCTGTTCCTCCCCGCCCAGGACCGCGGCTCCAGCTCCTGCAAAACAAAAATTGAACTCTTTTTAATGGAATATCCGACGACCCGCTACAGCCCATCAACCCCAGAGTGCACATCCTACCACGTACCCCCCTCACCACGTGTTTCTCCAGTCATCGTTGTGTTCAATTAAAGTCATCGCTACCTTTTTTTGTGATGACAAATGGTGGACCCTTTTTGTTCAATTGACCAATTTTTCTCTGCCTACTCATTGAATGCTAAATAAAAATTTCAACTTAATGAACATATTGAATAATGAAAACTATAGACATATTCTTTGTGAATAAATAGATGATTAACACTATGACTCACATGCGCAGAAATGCGAACACAGTTAAGCAAATGTACAAACATTTTCCCCACAAGTAAGATTATTACACAAATCACCATTGCCGCTGGGTTCTGTAAAGGTGAGCCTATTTATAAGAGTACAACGATCAAATTCAAAATATAAATACAAAATAAGACACCGGATAAATAAAAATGCACGAAAAGGTTATGAACTACAACAGCATTTTTACATTTTCAACAGTAATTTTAAAACTACCTGGTTTAAACAGAGCGAAAGTACGGAATTTATTTTAAGGAAATTTCAGTAGGGGATAAAGCATATCAAATTAATTTACCAACAGTATTCATCCAATGTCCAACCCCATCGAAAAATACAAAAACGAAGACTTGAAACAAATGAATTCCACTTAAATGTAAACAGTAAATGACAGGTACAAGCCTTAGTCATACGAATCGTATAAGAAGACAGCAAAGACAAACAGAAAAGAGAGTCGAATTTGGTATTTTTGTACGTTATTTGGGATGCGCATTCTTGGTTTATAAAATGCTCTACAGAGGTTTTGCATGCGTTACGCATTCTGAGAATCAGATGTAGACAAAGTTATTGTTCATTCACTTATTTCATTGCTTCGGACTAGAGGCTGAAATTCGATGTCTTCTTTCCAACTTTCTGTTTTAACGAATGAGGGTATTCAAATTTAGGATTGGTTGTGGTGGTCCTCTAATGACTATGGCATGCTAGATATCAAGATTGCTTCCTCTGGAATAAATTTTTCTCTGTCCTGACTTACTTACAGTCTTTCATGCTTTCTGCTAGCCTTCAAAATCCCATTTTCTTCCCTCATCCTTCCACTGCCTGAAAATGTTCTCCCCCACATAACAAATGTCTCCCTTCTTTTAAGTTCGTCAGCATTCCACTACCTCCCAGCATTTTCTCCACCCAATTATTCGGCCATTTTCGAATTTCGCCATGCGATTTCCTCTCTTTCCTCGAAATATGTATTTTTGTAGCTTACCTTCCCATTTTACTTATTTTCTCCATATTTCACCATAACTACATCCAATAACCTCCATCTACGCTCACCCGACTTCCTCTAAAACCTGGTTTCAGATCAACACAAAGATTCAATTCATTTAAAAGCATACCGTTATTAATATATTCTAAGTGCTTTACTTAGAGTATCAGTCATCAACTTCCCCCAATTTGCAAATGCTTATTTCGTCAACAAAAGCTTTAACTTCCCTACAACTAATCCAGTTTTCACCAACATACGCTCCAAATGTGTAACACGTACTTTTCCACCTGTCCTAGTTGATTTCTCCCACAATTTTAACTTAACTTGGCTACTTTTATAGAATCTCAGTACTTCTATATTCTTTGAATGAACCTCCATCTCATGCTCCTCGCGTTATGACCTCGACGATAAGTGCAAACCCTTGGCTATCTAGCTAACTACCGTATGATCGCCTGAAAACCTAACCATTATTAACAGTTCCTTTTTTACCTTTGTTCTCAGCTAAATCCCTTCAATTTCCCCCTTATCATTTCCTTAGCATTTTAGAATCAAGGCACTGACTATAACGGACAACCATTCTCACTTCTCTGCCATTCAAATCCCATCCCTCTCCCTACTAGCAAGTTGCTTATTGCTCCAGTCTCCCGTTGTATGCAGAAATGCCTTCCTTATCTTAGGACAGATATAGAGTAATCAAATATATCTCGCTATTTACCTTGCCTGAGAAAGCATTTGATACACCATTTCAATATGATAGTTATCTTAATGATAAATAAAATTTAATCCATACATAAACTCTTATCCACCGCCATTCTAAAGTTGAAATGAGTTTTTTTTCACACTTTACTCATTCATCAATAAGGAATGTCTTCTTCAGTAAAAGATTCACATTTTGTAGACTCACTGCATTAATATGAAAGAATCCCCATCCTCCTCGCGTTTCCGATATTTTCTGCCACCCGCGTCTTTTAACATTCCCATCACTCCAGCTAGCTCAGTTGGCAAGAGTATTAGATGCTTAATCTGAGGATCGTGGGTTCGAGCTCCACGTTGGGCGAATTTTTTGGAGGATATGTGAAAAGTACCTTCGATCCAAATTTCTTTTCCCCATTTTTTTTTAATACTTACTTTAAAATCTTCCACTGCTGACCTTATGTCGTCATCCGAATACCCTTTCATCACTTTGGTAGCAACTGGTCCCATGTAGTTGTTTACGACTGCAAACTCCATGAGTGATAAAAAAACAAATACAGAACATGACGACATCCACACATCTATGGCTTTCACGTATGACACGGGAGGCAGGGACTGCTGTGACTGCGTGTTCTGTGTGGCTGCAACAAATAAGACATCTGGTGAACAATGGCGATAATCCGTCCCGTCAGCCGTGTGAATTAGAATGCATGACAATGTGTTTCTAAGGGGATGCCAAAAGGAGTTATGGATAAAAAATGAAAGCTAGGTAAAATATTTTAAATATACAAATCATAGGTAAATGAGCCACATGCTTGAAAAATTCTTCATGACAGATAAAAAAATCCAAATACTGGAACAATAGATAGTTGGTCTTTTCACCATTAATATCATATCGCCTAAAAATATAGCTCTTTCGGAAATGTGTTCAATGAAAATTGGAAAAAATGCCTTGTGACTTGAGATGACTCCAGGAAGAAAAAATATAAAATATATATTCAGATATAAATATATATATCTATATATATTTTTCCGTATATATTGATTGATGTATGTGAAAATAATATATTATATATTACATATATATATATATATATATATATATATATATATATATATATATATATATATATATATATATAAACACATATATATTATATATATAGTATACACTCATACGCGCGCGTGCCAGAAAATGAAACACGGTTTTGATTTTTTAGTGATAAAATCTTAACGGGATACAAAATTCCAAAAATTTAGTAAAGGTAAAAAATTGAAAAAAATGGCTTGAAATTTAATGAAATATTTCTCAATGAGTGTGATTGGAATTAGGTATATGATGCTCATTGGAAAGGCTATTTAATGTGTTTGTACACAATGTGGCTGACCAGTACATTTTACATACAAAGGGGAGCCCAGACGGCTCCCATACCCAGCTATGGGAGCCGTCTTTCAACTTTTACTCTGGAAAAGTATTATAATAAGAAATTTATATCCAAATATCTGCTAGAAAGTGGTAGAAGATATCCACCCCCAAGCCTGGGTGGTCAGGGAGGCAGTTGAACCGTTCACACCCACAGAGTTGACACCTATGTGCCCTCCCGGTCAGCGTGATGCATATCAATTCAATGATCTATTCCAGTGACTACTATGAATATGATAATGGAAATGTGGATTTCCATTCTTTAAATGCTTCATTTAATGTTTTCCAATTAAATTCGTAAAGAAACGGTTGTAAATTTAAATAAAAAATATTACAGAGAAGCTTACCGCAATATTATATATTCGTCCTTCAAACCGCACAATAACCTCATTCGTTCCCAAATAAGAGCTCGTGACTCATGCAGATCAGATGAGATTCGAAGACAAACAGGAGACTGCAGGAGTTGTATCAAACTAATAGACAATAAATCATGTGCTGTGCTTAAGTATTTTGTTAAGAGGACCAGTTATCTTACGAATACTGCATGCAGAATGACACCGCTCAGATCATTGAGATTGTGCTGAGCAAGCGGAAAAGAAGGCTGTAGAGGGAGTGAATTTCCCGAAGTATGGTGGGCGTCAGTGAAATCTTCTTGGATATCCCACCAGTTCAGGTGTTAAATTGCCGAGATTTCGATGAGTGATTCTGCCAACGTCTCAATTGGAATGCAGAAATTTCACATTTCTCAATTTCCGGCCGAGAACTTCAACCAGGAGGCCCGAGTTCTAGTCCCGATCAAATCAAATTACTTTAATCCTGAAAAATTTCCACGCATCGTTGCTCATCCCTTAGCCGGTGGGTAACTCCTTTAAGTAAATGTCGTGGAATTTCCCTCAGTGCCTCGAACGTCTCAGTGTTGACCAAACCTCCGAATGCAAAAGACATTTCACAAAGCTAATCGTGCCTACGTATTTTCCAAATACGTTGAATTATTTTGAAAATTACAGATGCAGATTTAAGAGAAAGACAATGTGTGCTCTTTCTAGCGATCTCAGCAACATTAGCGTCGGGCACTAGGGGCTTCAGTAAAATCTGGAAAAATAATATAAAAACGAAAAATATACATGTAAAAAATTGAAAATAAAAAAACGTAATAGATATTTAGGCGGAGGAAAATGGCCCATTCGCCACTTTTCTATTGTCATTTCTGATCGTGTATAAAAAAAATAAAAAAGACCACTATTATTTCCGTTCTACAATTTACCACCTCGCTTCCGAGATATACGCAGAAAAGCATATATGAAACTTGCAGTTTCACTTTAAGTGGCGGATCCACGTCTGATACGTCACATGGATCATTCATCGTATCGCCATGACGCATATTTCTTGGAGTCGAAACGGTTTCACGCAAAGTGACTATTATCACGCGATTTTATGAAGCCTTCAGAATGTGAAACTGAAGAGAAAAGTTCATAAACTGGAAAATAAAATCAATATTTCAATCGAGCGGTGGAGTTCCTCTCCGGTTGCGCAATTTATCGGACGTCAGTGACAAATGAAAAGGTTCACGACTAAAAGATTCGTACAATGAATAACCCATATCGCTCCAACACCGAACAAGTTCATCGGTCACCGCGTCTTACAGATCGAATTAAAGCGAAACAATGGAATTACAGCAATAATGACCCCCGTGGAAACTTTTGATTGCGAGGAAGAAAGAGTCACCAATGGGAAAGTGATTAAGTCATCAAAGTCGGAGTAGGAGGGAGGCAGCGGGGTGCGCAGAAGGGTCTGGGCTCAAGCCTGCCTGGAGCCGCCGTTGGAGCAGGTCTTGGAGGTAGTAGCGAAGTTTTCAAATACCATTCATATAACAACTAAAGCCGAAACTCCGAAGTTAGTGTTTACATCGGTTTATTAAATTAGATATGATAATAAGGATAATAAGAAATTCCCAATGCTAGATTTAGGAAAATGTTCTGAGGTGAGAGTCGAGCCTGCGGCCAACGGGCGAGGGTGATTTGCTAGGCGAGAGGAAGAGTCTTCCCGTAATGAGCTCTCAGGCATGTGAAATACACGCATTCAAGTAAGTGGGGCCAGTTTCTTTTCCCTGTGTCATCATTTGGCTTTCCATGTCAAATAACCGCTGGAAATGTCGCGACAGTTACAAACAGTGACAAAATCAAACTCCACTGTGCACGGAAATTAAGAAGCTTTACAGTATCCAAACCAATCGCGATTTTAAACTCCAGGAAATCGCATTGCTTAGAGCTTGGATGAGGTTGCTCAAATGGGGATGTGAACCCTGACCAGTATCCGAATGGTTTGAAGGCATCATAGAAGTATCCACTTTTCAAACGTAGGAGAATAAATAGAAAAATTATGCGTACAAAGGGAAAAATCATGGGATACTAATTCATGTCATTGGTCATAGGTACAATTTTACAGTATAGAGTAACTAGAAAAATATCGGGTAGTCAATTCCGTTGGAACTTTAGATTTTTTATTTCATTATCTAAGGCCAATTATTTATACACTATTAACTTTTAATTCATTCGAATTTCAATTTACCCTATTCTAATGCAATATTTTATTTTACCGCAGGAAATGACGTGGTTTTGAAGCATCTTCACGAAATGAGTATACCCTGAGTCTCAACGCTATTACCCAATACAATGAAGGGCAAGCATCATTAAAATCTCCATCTGAGCGTTTAATCTGCAATATAACGAACGATGAACGGCAGGGGGTACGAGGACCAATTTAAAGGAATAGTTACTGAGAAGGAGTTTTAAGGGATTGGATAAATAGAGGAAACACCTCACGTAGACGCTCTAACATGCTCATGGAGAAAAGGAGCCTCTATATCTATTACTGAGGGTATCTAATACCCCACTTCTACAATAATGCATTTTTTGTCTAATATAAGTTCTAATGACAATGATTTATTAAAATCCAGATGTAAACCCGCAGGTAAAATGATTTTCAGGGAATAACATTCAGTGCTAAATCATATGCTGCAAATTACTAAGATTCCAACTACAATTTGTTAACTATATATTATGTACGGTACAAACGAATGTCCGAGTCCTTAACAGTTACTACTCTTTATTCTAGCCCTATACCGTTTCTAAAACACAATAGCTGAATCCATTCAGCGGAATAACGACTCCCTTCTAAAATCTCTAACCGAACATAATAAATCGGTTGTTACCGATCCTTAGTTTTCGAGGAAGTGAGTCAACTCCGGGTGCATTCCATAATTCTTTGGGACCTCCTGAATAGATTTTTCTCAATCGCAACTGATCAAATCTCAAATGCAATTGAAAAAGTTTCATAACATTAAGCTGATCAAATTTAGGTCAAACATCAAAGAAACCCTTGAGCACGGAACTCACCATGGAACATGATGAAGCATGGAACTACCACGGATTCTCCAGAGGGAGATTCACCAGCAATATCGTCAAAAGGGCTACGAGGGAAATCTCAAAGTCTACTGAGGTACAACTGAAGGGATACCATACATTATATAGGTCAAGGAAAATAATATATCCTCCGAGCCTCTACCGTCCACGGTTGCGTCTTTTGAAGCTTTGCAATTAGATATTACAGATCCCCATATCAACCTAATGTCGGTAATTATTTTCAAGTGTAAAAAAACGTACGCGTATCAATAAAAACTGCCCGTCTGACAAATTCAGACAGAGTTCGGGCCGGAGAGGGGGAATTGGGAGGAGGGAGAGGTGACAGACTGGTGGGGCAGGCCTGAAGGGGAAGTTGACCGTCGGTTTGACTGCGAAATTCAACCACGAGAATTCTTAAATTTATTAATGATACAATCGTGCAATTTTTAAGAATTCACACAACAATCTATATTCACACGATGACATCAGGAAAAAACACGAGCCTCAACCTGAAGGAAGATTTCATTTACTCATTGAAGGTTTCACCCTATCCTAATCATCTTTCGAGAATTGAAAAGTGATACGTATACTCAACCTTTAACCTTCCGAGGAAATTTTTTTGGGAAAATAATTACACATCTACAAATACATTCAAGATGGTAATTTACAATTATTCAATCACAAGAATTAAGGCTAAAATACTGACTGTATTTTTCTCAAGTGATGTCAGGGACGGTTGAAAAACAAAACAATCAAGAGGTCATGAAGGTCAACGAATTTAAGAATATGACTGTATACAGGAAGTTTTACATGACCCATTCGGAGTGAAGTGGTAGAGGCTGGCAGGATGATTACAGGCGGGCATCCTACACCCTCAAATGCATTCTGGCTACGCTCATGGATCCGGGTGCGAACCCCAGAGGTGGCAGAATTTTTCAGTGGTACCCCGACCCTTACTTAGGGTGCTATACAAGGTCTTTCCCCAAAAGTAGGACTGAGTCGATTGAAAAAAGGTATTGCCTGAATTGATACGTCTACTCAAAAGTGTTCAAAGTAGCTCCCTCGTGCGTCCACACACCGCTGCCAGCGGGTTTTACACCACTCGTACGCCTTCTGGAAGGTGTTACCCGGAATGCTGCTAATCTCCCTCATCACGGCCTGTTGTAACGCGTCCACCAGGCCGTGGTGACTTCCTTTCAGCACAGATTTGAGGCGGGGGAAGAGGAAAAAGTCTGGTCGGGCAACGTCAGAGCTGCAGAGTTCCTGAGGCATGGTCGAGAAGCTCTTGGCAGATCCACGTGCGAGTTTCCTTTTGTTCCTCCAAGAGTATTCGCGGCAGCAAATTCGCACACACCTTTCTCATGCCCATTTTTCGGTCACAAATGGATGCACATCACTTTAGGGATCCCAAGCTCATCAGAAACCGTGCGAACACTTAATCTGCGATCCCTGTCCAAAAAAGCCTTCACTTTTCGTCACTTTTCGAAGTCAAAGGGCGTTCTGAACGTTGGCGTCTTCAACATCTTCTCTATCTACCCTTCTGAAACAACTTGTGCCACTCAAAAACGCCGTATCCACCCATGGCGTTATCGCCAAAAGCTGCATTGAACAAGCTATGAATCTCTTTACCGGTTTTGCCCAGTTTCACGCAAAATTTGATGACAATTGCTGTTCCAATAACCGGTTCATGACGGAGTGTAACGAAGTCACGTGATAGAGGTTTCGCAAACGAACGATTCGCACTCCGCAAAGGCTTGGAGTCAACTGCCACCGGCTTTCAGCCTTCTCTGAGACTCCCCTTCCATGAACCCAGCCAGGGAAACCGCAGTCAATCCCTCCGTCTATCCAGTAAAAAATCAGTCCTATTACCTTTGGGACAGTCCTTGTATTGAAATCACTTCAAGTGGAGGCAGTCCGTCGGATGGGACGTTAAACTTAGGATGCCTTGGCGCCTTTCATTAAGACTAGGCCAATGCCAGCGCCAGACTTCCCTACACCCTTCCTCCATTCCTTGAACATCCTACCCCTACGAAATTGCCCGCCCATCCCTAATGGCTCAAATTATCTCAACTCCCAGTTAACACCTATAATAAATAATAGCAATTACTCCCTATTGTGAATTTTTCTCTTTAAAAATAATCAAACCCTATTTGACGCCCAACCTGTTTTGCAACTAAGTAGAAGAGGGGAATACTTGAAAGCGACTGTACGATACGCTTCTTCAACTTAGGCTACCAGTGAGTATTCATACAGGGAAGTTGAGAGAATGCAAAATGGGTGACTATATACTTAACAGAGAATTATTTACCTGTATTTGGATAAATGCAGCCACCGGAGTCGATTCGGATAATAAGCCATCCAATTTCAAACGTTACATCTATAGATCCATGGTTTTTGTTGAGAGATTTCAGTGCAAGTGGTTTTTATCCGTTAAAGAATGTAATCAAACGAGAGCTTCCTTGCAGAGAATCTCAATGGACGACTACAGCTACAACAGATACAATGGTAAAGCAACGAATGATGAAAACGACTGCTCCGATACGTTGTGCTTCATCTAGAAACAAGAAACGCAGAGTTTCTAACGAAACACATCGACTACGTTCATCAGTTTAATGCAAGAGCATAAGCGTTTCTGAATGTTTTGAAGGTAATACAAAATTGTAGCCATGGTTATAAATGAGTTAACTTAACGCCCTGCTATCAGTAAACATTCCTGGCCCAAAGCGATGCTTATCTTCGTACATTACCTGAATCCCTGCTGGTTTGATTATTAAATATCCGCCTTTATCTCTATTAATGTGTACGGATTTTCCTTTTTTACTTTTTGGTTACTCTTTCCACATTTATATAACCCACCCACTTCTCCAAGCATTATGTCATTAGCACCCACCACTATTTCTACATTTACTTTGATTCATCAGTGTCTCACCTCTCTTTAATGCGTGTACTTAAGTATCTAATTTGTTACATTTGTTATAATTCCTTGTTCAAATGTCCTTCGTTTTCCTTCTCATTTCTGTTTCACTAATCATCCATGGTCTCTTAAATTGTTCCCTTCACAGAATTTCTGTTCTTTTTATTCGGATTTCCTCGCTCATTTTGAAAATTCTTTCCATAATTCCTCGGCCCAGCCAATTTTCTTTTCCTCACTGAAAAATTCAACGACTAATTTACAGATCAACGAGTTCACTGTTCAACGGAGTTTACCTTCGCGGTGTGAGAGTACCTAATGAACATAATAATGCCTTACTAGAAGAGAGCGAGTAAATTGATAAAAATTTGTGAAGAACATCTTTAATATCGATTATTTCACAGAAAGTCATTTTTTCAAGGAGGAGCAGTTCTCAATTAAGTTCCAGCTGATGCCGTCGCGTATGTTTTTTCTCAGCTTTCGGAAAAATTTGAGGGTGCAGATCTAAATGAATATTTTTGAACTATAATTTAGCTTACACCTTAATTCCTTTATTCATAAGCAAATTCTCCCATTTCTTATTAATTTCTATTCCAAGTATTACGTGCATTTTTAGCTTTCTAGCGAACTATTTACCCTTTTTACTCTACAGAAATTTAATCATGAGCAATAAGCTGGAGAACTGGGTATGTTGACTGCCTTTTCAAGGTAATTATCGCCGAATATTCTGATTAAAACTGAGGAAATGATTAGGACTCAAAAAATTGCTGAATTTATTGATAGCATTCCGGCCTCATTGTTCCGTGACCATTGCACGCCTTTTGTTCCCCGTTTCATATGATCAGTCTGAATAATTGGGTCACATTGCTCGTCTCTGTAAATCACCTTTCAACTGCTCCGCGAATCTGTGCAGATCCACCGGACACGTGGAATCAAAACCAGACGAGTCATGCTCAATGATTTCGGCACATTTAAATTTTATCCCATTACGCTCAGACATGATTCTTCCATTCTTTAACGCTTGAGACCTAACTCGACATATGGCTGTGACACAATGGTATCATGGCCATACGTAGGTTGCCCTAAGTGGATTAACGAAGCGAGACTCTCCACGGGTGCTGCTTCCGCGGTCACTGCGCCTCTTTTTAAGGATTCTGTGTAAGTCTAGGGATTCCGCTCACCAAACACATCATATTTTCATATTATTCTCATTGGATTTACGGTTCTAAAGGCGGCTCGTCCTTTGGGACTTTCAGAGCCAATTACCATCTCTCTTCAGAAGAGACTCTGCATCGAAAGAGCCCATTTCAAAGAGCCCTGGACCCGAATCTAGAGAAATGTAGCAATTATTTTATCATAATATTTTTTTCCTAAAAAGTATTTTGATACTGTTTATTGCACTTCTCTTTCATTTACATATGATTCATCTTCACACGAATATATTGAACACGATAAAACTAAACATTGTGCGCATTCATTTTGAAGTAGATAATCGTTTTCTAACGGATATCGCCCTTAATCTGAAAAAGTGTTCAATTGAATCCATATAAAAACCTTTACATAGCATTGCATCTTCGTTTTGGGAAAGTTTGGGAGAAACAGTTACAAATTTTAGAGCACAAATTGTACAGCACAGTACAACGAGCCCAAAAAATTCACGGGGCATGGGTCAATGTAAATTACATCAGTTGACGATGTAAGTTTTGCAGTACCCGGGACGCAAAATTTCCGGTTGACATAAAAAAAATAGAGAAATTGCTTGAAAGGGGCTTATTTAACGGTTAAAATCCTAATAAAGAGCCCTTTCCGTTATTCGCTTCTCTTGCTATTTCACGGAGTTTACTGCACCAATAAAGACGGCATAATGTGACTATATCCTTTACCCCACTAATCGCAGTTGCCTAATCTTGTTCCCATTCCATATAAGGAACTGACATGTGGTTGGGGTATTTGTGGGACCCTACTAAAATTCCTTACTCCGCGGTTTGTTGCCAGCTCATTCTGCCGCTGTCAATATAGTGAAGCAAGTCGACGTTGAAAGAAAAATAGGCGGCATTTCCAGGATAAACCAAGTTCTGTAATGCAATGAATACAAGTTACCCAAAGCCGTACTCTTGGGGAAACACCTGGTGTCTAATTTTAAATCCCCAAGAGTACGGCTTTGGGTAACTTGTATTCATTGCATTCATTCGGCCGTAGTACGTTCCCTTTTGCTTTATTAAGTTCTGTAATATTATATCATGAGTTTATATTTTGCCTTCACTTTTTAACAGGTGAAAAAAGCACATATTCTGACAATGAATCCTTAAGGTTTTTGTTTTTTTCTGTTTCCATCACTTCTTTTGTTGTTATTCATTTTGAAAAATCAATTTTTACTGATAACGACAACAACTTTCTTATATCGATGAAAGATTTGAGCCAAATAAAATGATGGAAAGAAAATTTCGGGGGTTTTATTTTCATTTTGTTCCGCAAAGAAGTCACTGTTTTGCTCTCTGATGAAGACTAGAAGGCCTTAACAGTTCCATTCATATTTCTTGGATAAGAAATAGTTCACTGAAATGAGCAAAGTAAGATAGAACTTCCTAAATAGTATTTATTATGCATTGAAGCTTATTTCCACATTTACTCAAAACTATAATTCATTCATGATAAAAAGAATCCTCATGGCAAGAAACCACCGTTAACAATTTATTCTGACCACCAATATCTTCATGTTGAAATTTCATTTTAACCACAATCAAGTGAGTGATATATTTTGCATAAGAGTGGCATAGGACTTTGCTCATGAATCTTATTTGTTTTTTGCATATTTCTCGACTAATTTGTCATCTGCTTAATAAATAAGTACTGAGTATGGCAGAGAAAGAATGAATACTGTCTGGATGAATTAGAAGAAGGAAAAAAAGTGGTTACATGAGAGAGGTAATGGAGCGAGAGTGATAGACAATAATATTGGGTAAATAACATAGAGGAGGAAAAGAATGCACATGTTGGGTGGCATTATGGATGCGAGGAAAAAGTATGTGAAGCTGAATACTTGTGCATTGTAACACCAGTGTCTTGGATGAAATATTTAAAATACCTGTGTTCTTAAAAGAGCCATAATATAATTTGATAATGTTGCTGGATTCATTAAAATCATACCTTTCATTAGCATACTACTGTCGTTAATGTCCTTAATCCTATGGAGTGACTACAAATTAAAAGCACCAATGAGCATCTGATCCAAAATTGAACCACTACTTTAATTTAATAATTACTCGACCAAATAAATGAGGGTTGGCACCCATTTTCATTTTTTCCTTGTGGCTAAAATTACCATTGATGAATTTTCAGTATTTGAGCAGGCTATCACTCCTTTCATCCCTATTTTGACAAAGATCATTTTTCTCCATTTACTGCATAAAAAGGATAGCAGAAATTAGAAAAAATATCATATCTATTTATATTTATCCCTCTTGGATGAATAAAATATTAAAATTTTCCAGAAATAGCTTTCATTAATCAACATTTACTTGAAAAAAATTGGGCAATAAATTTGAGTGGATGCTTCAATTGAGTATGCCTATCACTTTGCAACTTTATTGTCATTGTCCAAACAAGGATTCTCAGTAAAAATATGTAGAGGAGGCAATGCTAGGGAGACCATTTCAAATTAAAGAATTTTTTCTTTCAAAATTCTGGCACACAGTACCAAATTTCTGAATTGGATATGCACTACTACTTTGAATTATGTCTATTCCATTTTCTTCACCTCTAAAATATTCTCATACACTTCTAAAATTTGAAAAAAATCTCTCTTTCAGTTTCAGTGGCTTAATCGTGTCAACTGCACTATCATAGACCTCAGTAATGTTTATAGCAATGAAAAGAATCCACTTACAGAGCTTAAATATAAAAAGATTCCCACTAATAAGAGCAAAATTATTGGCAATGCTATTTTCTTAATGGCAATTACTTATCAGTATGGCTGTACTGTTCAGTCACAATATATACATCAAAGCCACCAAAGATCATTACATAATAATTTTGCCAACTTAGATAGTCGAGTTGATAACATGCTTGCCTACTAGTCCAAAGGTTGGAATTCCACTTCATGTGTGGGTGTTGTGTCATCTATGGTGAATTTTAACCCTGAAAACCTGATTATGTACAAGCCATATACTTATCAGGATCCAACAAAGCACACAGATTAAGAGAGGCAATGGGAAAGCTAAAGAAATCTTGAAATTAATTGAAAGCTTTCCTTTAGGGAGCATTATTTTGAAGTCATCGTAATTTTTAAATCTTCGGAGTTTCAGATTCTTTCCAAATATATTTTAATGGAAGCCTCTCTGACTTTCTGCGATTCTAATTGTGGTTACCATCGTAAAATCTCTTAGAGAAAATATTTCATCATTCTTCAGGTACCTATGCTCTATCCATGAAAAGAATATTAAAGTAAATAGTGGCATTATAATGAAATATTTCATAGATTCCCATCTTTGTGGAGATCTGTCTAATGACTATGCCTATGGCTGGTCCACAACTGTTCTATGTGTGTCTAAGATATATCATTAAATCTTAGGATAGAAAACCTCAGCATTTAATTGGACAGTCTTATACTCTTGCCATATCCTGTTTAAAACTCAAAAAATAACTCAGTCTTTTCTAATTAAAATATCAGTAAGTGAAAATATAAAGTTCATCTTAAAAAATTTACCACACTTTTATGCATTTATCACAGAATTACTGCTTCTCATAAATTTCCCACAAATTGCCCACAGGCTTTAACATATAACTTTATCTTATCATTCAACCCCCTTTTAATTATTATGGTGAAATTAGCTGCTTAGGTAGGTCCAGAATACCAATTGATATTTCCTTAAAGTGAAACCAAAAAATAGAAGTTTAAATTGTAAGAGTATTTTGGCATACCATGAATTCTGAAATAATGATTGTATTTCATCCAATCAATTAATGATACCGAAGGAAAACTTGCAGACTCAAGATTATATCAAGCCATGGAGTGATTTCTGCCTTATACCAGGGCTAAAATATGGCTAGAAATTCACAAAAAGTAATTAAAACATTATTTCTCTTGATTTCAGGCGAGCCATATAGCATTAACTAAATTTCAATTTCAACCAGTTAATTTAAAACATCACCAATAGTCTGCTGTTAAATTTAACCTTGCCAAAATATGTCACATATGTAGTTAACACATAGTGATCGTTTTACCTAGTGTGAGAAGTGAAGTGACACCCAATGTCACTCTGGCAGGAATAGCTTCAGGTTTGATCCAAAATGAGATCCATGACATGACCACAATGAGTGCAGATGGTATATATGTATGGAACAAGTGGTAACCAAGGCGTCGAGTTAAATTGAATACAACAGCCAAGCAAGTGAAGTTTCCTGTTGAAATATGAAAACAATTTAGTCGTATACCTAGAGCAGCCAAAAATATCATTCATACAATTCCATGCATCTACTGTATTTTATCTTATTAATAAATATTTTGACTGAACAAGAAAAGACTCACCAGTGGAATATTCTATTGTACAATCAGCTGTATAATTTTTTGAAATGTCCAGTTGCGGTAATTCAATATCTGGATTCACCACAAGGGGGTCAGTCATATTCCATATAAACACCAAGTCATGCACAGTATGTGATACTGCAAGTAATAATGATGGCCAATTATCAATGTAATTACTAATCTATCACCTAATATAAACCAAATTACATGTTTGGAGGGCTTATGTACTCACATTAATGTTTAAAGACAGGAAAGAAAAATAGCATGTGTACTGAAAAAACATCAGCGAGATTATTGTGATTTTGTAGCTTTGGATAACATGGGATTTTTAAGATGAAACTTTGGCTTGTTTCGGATGTGAATCAAGCAAACAAGAGTATTACAAAAAAAATTAAATTGGAACTTATATTTATACACTATCAAAGTTAGCTACCCTTGCTAGCAATGCCTGGTACTTTCCTACATCCCTCAGCTAAACTGACATACAAGGGTAGTTTGAAAGGTTTTCGGAATCACCACCAGAAGTCAACATTAGGAGAACGAGTTTCCCAGGTAGTAATAGGTAATCCTGGGAAGATATCTGTGATGTGAATGTCTCTCTGTTGTTGTGCCCATGAAGTGATTTGTGAAGATCTTCACTTGCAGTAGTGATTAAATACTTCGTAAAGAAAGATGTGAAAGCAAAGCAAATTCATGACAACTTTCAGAACACTCTGAGGAACTCTGTTCCTTCCTATTTAGCTGTTGCCAAGTGAAAAAAATTAGTTTATGTTTAGTTGGGACAGCTTAGATAAGGTTTGAGATAAGTTCTTTCTTTATATTCCATTCCAAGTACTTTTCAAATTACCCTTGTACAATTAAGAGTAATGATCAGCTGCACCTTTTATGACTACTTAAGGCTGCAAGTAATGAGTTGTAGCAGTTTATCTAGTAAAGTAGGCAGCAATGCTACGACCTACACCATAATCCTTCCAACAGAACTAACAACCTCAATACAACTGAAAGTAAAAATCTTGTTTCACATCTCTTGCTGGACTGGCTTTTATAGGAATACTAGAAAGCGAAAACTCTTATGAGAGACTGTAAAGTTTACTGTTTTCAATTGCTGTTGAATCACTGTTAGACATTTTAAAAAATTCTTTGTTAAGTATCTTTATCACCATATGTTGTCAAGACTTTCAACAGATTTCATTCTTATTATTCTCCTCCCACATTATTTAGTTGATCTTTCATGCGATTTTGTAGATCTGTACTCAAGGAGTTGGCACTCTGTTTCTGCATAAGTATAGGCAGATTACAGGATCATCTCAATAAATAATGAACAGCAAGATATTTGTGAAAAGTACCATTCTTTTATCATTCCTATTCTTGCATCATAGCATTAGATAGTATAACTTTGCTCCCGATAACTTATTAAACAAATTCAAACTCATTGATGGAGCATCTCAAAGTTGAACACTTTAGAGTCATTATCTGAACCTTACCTAAATGAAAATTAAATATGGTTTGGCATTATAAATCGTATATTAAATTGATTTATCATCTTGCATATTAAATTGTAAAACTTTTTCTTGATATTGAAGTTCAGTGAAAGAAGCATCAATATTCTTGTACACTCTCTGCCTTATTCTAGTTTACTGGTATAATAACCCTCACCACCTTAGTTGCTTGAGTGTTCTAAAAATAAATGTGATTTTTATTTTCTTCTTAAAATTTTGTTCATTGATGCTCAAGGGTAGTATCTTTCACTATTGATTACTGACTAGTGACAAATGTGCCATTTTTGAAACTCATTTAACTTTACTGCTGTCTGATATTCAACAGTTTTAGGCTATTTTTAAATATCAATAAGTGGCTCAAAAACTGCTAAGAATGCAACCTGGGCACACTAGAAAAGACGTAAATGAAGGTTCAAATATGAATCAAATTTCATATTTAAAAAATTAATAAAAACTTTCATCATACAACTTCATTGACTGAACATAGCTGTCTAAAACACTTTCTAATGAATTTCATAATTAAATTATTTATTCATGTCAAATAGTGGAAAATGTAATGACATATTATCGTAATAAACACTGTTAAAAAGTAATACAGTTATGGATATTCATTTTTAGATGATTTGCATGTGATATTTATTAAAAAAATACCTATGCCATTTTATTTCTATTGTTAATTGCCTTATTTAGATAACCCACATTCCATATTTTTGCACTGAAATAATATTTTCCACATTTGTATTAGCATATCTCTATAGGATTCCCAAATACAGTATGCTCAAACATAATATTTTTTATTCCATAAGTATTCAAGCTTCTTTCATCATTCCTATTCAGTGATATCTTTCAAAAGAAAAGCAGAACTGAAGTGACTAACAGCAGTTACATAAAGAGCTTGAAAGAAAATTTTTTTGAATAAATCACTGTATTAGTGGGAAAAAAGATTATTTTCATTTAAAGTAAAAAGGAGTGATCATAGAAAATCATGTACTAATGTCAAGTAACTACTCAAATGATGCCTTAATGTGACACATGTTTTCTAAGCCATAAAGAATAGTCATCACTGTAGTCACAGCATTGGTACAACAATCACAAAAGTAATATTCTAATGATAGAATAACATTCATTAAAGGACCAGATCTAAAAGATATATAGTTTGACGAAAATTATTAAAGTTACTCACAGCTTTCAATCATCATGGAGCATATCTGAGTATCATGAGGGTATGATTCAAACTTCATAGCACACGAAAGAACCAGAGTAAGTCTGTGTGAAATGAAAATTTTAATCTCAAAAAATTATTTAAATAAACTTTAATGCATATCAATTATCCATTTAACGTGCATTATAAACCTTATAATAAGATAGCCAAATGAGGATTAAAATTTCAAGCTATAACCATTTGATTATGCATTTTGTAAATGTACAGTCATTTCTGCTATTATGGGTCATGTATTCAAACATATCTGCCCTAATGAGCTCAACAAGTAGAGGAAATTTGATTGTAAAGCAATTCCATCTTCAGCGGCTCAACCTTCAATTTAGGGTCTTTTTCCAGACTAATCTCATAGGATCACTTATATATTGCATTGCAGCAGATATGACTGTATTAAAAGCCATGTAGGCCATATGATTACAATTTTCAGCTTAGTATTTTCAGTTGTTAAATATTTCAACGAGAGTCAACTTATTAAATTAGTTATGATATATTTATGAATAGTTTATATTCCAAAGTGCACAAAAAAATATATAAGAAAGAATTGATACTCACTTGGACATATACAGAAGGGTCTTATCATGGTAGAGCCATAAATAATGGTTTGGTATACTCATCTCATGGAATGTAACTTTTTTGGCATTTTTAAAAAAACAATCAGGCCTCCATATATCTTGGAGCCAGCCAACATCCAAAATTCTGTATTCTTCTCTCATATTTTCAGGCAACCTAAGCCTTGGATCCCTCCAACTCTGCGCCAAGAAGATGTCAGCAACATAAGTCTGCACATAGGAAGTAAAGCTGAAGTGATAATGGAAAAAAAGATCTCTACCAGAGACATTTTATATGACCTTGATTGTAAATTTTATTTTGATTGAAAACTAATAAAAAAACTGTACAAATATTAAACACAAAGAATTTCCGAAGACTTTTTTTCCTTCAATATTATTATAACTATGTGCCATATAAGCGTGTTGGGTATGTATTTATGCTTCAGAAAAAGATACCCTGGATTTGAGTTCTGAATTATACCTTTGGACAAGTCCATCTACAAGGGTGTTCTGAAAATTTCTCAACCTGATTATGAAAATAGCCATTAATGTTTTCAAAGAAGTTTATTTTTGGACATAATTGCCATTGATATAACTATATTTCATGCACCAGTGTTCCACCACCATTATCCCATCTCTTTTGTTTTCTTCAGAAAGTGCTGCAAAGTACTCAGCCAAAATCACTTCTTGATTGAACAAAAAACTTTGACCAGCAAGGAAACTTTTTGAGTTTTTGGAAAAAGTGAAATCCAAGGAAGCCAAATTCATAGAATAGGATGGATATTCAAGCACTTTAAAGTGCAAATTCCTCAATTTTCCCATTGTGAAGACACTTTGGTTGGTAGGCACCTTGTCCTGATGGAAAATGGTGCATTTTCTCTGCAAGCCAGGTCTGTTTTCATGAAATTTTCCATCCAGTTTTGTTAGAAGATTAGAATATCACCCTCCAGTTATTATTTTACCTTTATCAAGAAAATTGATCAACAGAATTCCTTTCACATTCCAAAATAGCATCGCCATGACCTTCCCCACCAATGACATCATCTTCACCTTCTTCGGAGCCAAAGAAGCAACCTCTATCCACTGCATGGATTGTTATTTCTGTTGTGCTGTGTAATGGCAAATCCATGTTTTAGCTATTGGCAAATCTTGATGCAGAATATCACTCTTGCTTTTTGTAAAATTTTCACAGCACTTTTTGCACAGTGACATGATAATGCATAATAAGAACTTTGTTGCAATTTTCCACACTTAAAGCTTTATTTCAAGTTCAAGTTTTAAGTGTGGAAAATTGCAACAAAGTTCTTATTATGTCTCGATTCCACAACATCCCGCTTGACTCTTCACTTTTCATATGATAATGCATTTTTGATCCACAGTGAGGATGTGCAACATCCATATTGCACAAAGCTTTGTCATGTACATTTCCTTCTGCAAAATGTAACCAACACCTTCTTTTGATATCCCTACTACTTTTGGCCATTTTACACCCCTTCATATGCCAATTGTCTTAAATCACATCATGCACTTTTTCGATGATTTGGTGTGGTTGCACTTTTCAGACATCCTCTTGTCTCTTCTCTCGTCTTGGGTCATCTTGGATGAATCAATGGCCCCATTTAAACATGGCCACTCATTTATTCACAGTGGAAATTGAAGGAGAAGAGTTCCCATGCATATTTACAATCCTCAAATTAAATTCGGTTTCATTAAGCCTTCTTTTACAAAAAATTTTATCACTCCAGAATTCTCAATTTTTTCCATTTCTAAGAACAAATGCATGACAACTGATTCAAATGACTGCATGCAGTAAAATGCTGTATCAAATTGCTTGTAATTATATATGGCAACTATGCAGTTATGCCAGCAAAAAAAATAATGCAAGTTGTGATTCGATCTATAAACAAAGGCAAGAATTACTCAGACCACCTTTGTATAATCAAAGCAGTAATTACAATTTTATGAATGCCAAAGCTTCATGATTGTTTATAGGTGGCACAGGATAAGGAACTTATCTCCCTATGCTGTGTGCATTGACTTCATATTCCCTAGGTTTCAGTTATGGTAAAATCCTGTGTTATCTATCAAAATGAATCTTCTGTTGATATGTTGTACTCTTTTTATAATAAAACACTGCATAGAGAAAACATATGGAAATTTTTGGTGAACTTCTGCATTATGAGAGTTCTATGATTTACCTTTACATCATCAAACCATTTTAATCATTCACCCATGATTGATTTCAACATTTTATCTTTCCATTTTATGCTTCACTCCTGAAAAATCAAATATGGATGCTATTAAACAATTTCTTTATAATAAACTTGTTCTTACAATGACAGATGTACGTATCCAGTGAAGCATGGTTTCTAATTAGAAAAACCCAAAATGAAAAAAAGTATATGGATGATTTTTTTATATGCTAATTTTTACTTTTAAAGATAAGTTAGTCATAATATTGGTAGGATGGGAAATATAAATAATAAAAATCATAAAATATATAGATAACTGTGTCTAATATACTACTTTTCATTAGTCTCTATTGGAAAATCACTAACTGGAGATGTAACCAAATACAGATATGGCTGCTAGTATATGTATTGGTCCAGCATTTTAATATTCTCAAGAAATTCAGGCACCTTAGTGACTATAACTCATTAGTATGCCTTTGTTTTATATAGCTATCATCAATGGAAAGGTGGAAAGAGAGGTATTTCCCTCCACTCCCTAGGTTGTCAGTGCTCTCATGCAAAGTTCAAATTTTTAGCACCAAAATTTTGAGCGAAATCTCAAGAGTTTAAGATATGCATGATTAATACTTCAGATGAAATAAAATCTAAACTCAAAAAATTCTTATTTGTACTTCTTCTGCTATTGCTAATTCTACCATGATGATATTATTAACACATAGGCGATAGAGACTAAAGGTCATTTGATGCGCTGGTGATCCCCGAAGTGCCTAATTAATATGCTCCAACACCAGTTACGAAAGTTGAAAATTACTCTAACAATAATGATAAAAGCAGATCAATGCCAAAGATTGCTCATGGCAAAGCTGTGGCAACACACTGTGACATTCAAGAGCTCATATGCATTTACTATTACTTATAAATTTAAACAAACAAATCATGATAATTGCACTTTAATCACTGATTTTCAAGATATGTAACCTGCAATTAAAATGAGGTGTGGTATCTGTCAGCATGGTATTCCTAAAGTCACAGGAAATGCCTAGTAATAATCACAATTCTGCAATCTCGGTATCCCATATAATGTGAACCCCTACTCAATCACACAAACACATTCAATATTTGTTCCTGCTTGGATGCTGATTGCATCACTGTCATCCACCTTTGGCATAAATTTTTGAAGAGGAAGGATGTTGTGATGAACTTCAAACTTCCATCAGTCCTGCATAATCAAATTGTCTTCTACCTCTTATGTACTTGGCTAGTTGTCTCAAATTTCTATGATGGGATAACTAGTAGACTTCCCCTAAAGTCTCTTTTGTCCTTATTGGATGAACAGAGTACTTGCAAAATTCCTTCACCACCACATCTTCACACTTCAGTTCTGAGTGGGGATTAAGACTCAATACAACCCCATGAGGGATGGAAGCAGACCAATAGTAGGTATGGAATTCAACTTCAAGGAGTATCCACAAATTACATTACATCCCACAAGGAGGAAAAATTTTTCACAATCAGCACAATGAAGAAAATGCAATTATATCAGGAGGCAAAGGTTGTATAATTTTAGTACCATAATTTGGGGGAAAAGCTTTCTCCTGCCTTATATCCAGGGACAGTGAATGGAATTTCCGTACCCCATACCAACTTCTCTTTTGATGTCCCTCCCTTATTTCAAATGTGGACATCTCATCACTACTTTGTACCTTGGAAGCTTTTGGCCACGCTCATTGTAATTGGATGTTTTCTTAATTCACCCTCATAGTAAAGGCAATCCTGCATACAACCAGTTACTTTCCTTCATACTCCAGCATGAGGCTGAATTAATGAGTATTTATTATTCTTATGGGTAGTTCATCAACCACAAAACTACAGAAGTTAACCTGAGGGCTGGTTTGATTGGTGAGGGTAGCACTCCCTCAATGTACATTAAAGGCTCCCTTTGTAGGAATGACTCTTGGTACAGGTCTAAGACCAACAGAATTTGATATTCACACATCAGGGTGCAGGGATAGTTCCTTCCCCTGGGCTGCCTATAGTTTCCCCATGAAAATCTGGTGCCCAAAAAATCACATAGCTTGGATGAAGCTGAGGGTCCAAAGAGATCACCCAGAATTGAATCTGAGCTCTCCAATCTATAGCCAAGTGATCTACTCAATGAACTACCATTACCCACCAGAGGTAAATTTTGATAGGTCAATGAAAACACATTACTTATACTTTGAGTATTTCTGAAATACCTTTGCAGAACACAAATAAATTGTATCTTACAGAATTTATAGATCAGTATCCACAAACTATCACCCTGCTCAATGCAGTAAAAATTGCATAATCTCTTTCCAAATCAACAAATTTTTCCCTTCTCTCACAGCCTTCAGCATGGAGTGGCTTGAAAAGAACAAAATTTGGAATTTCGTGACTCTCAAGAGCTAAGCTGATGACTGGCCATGAACATAGTAATGAGTGAAATATGGGAACCTTAATATCTGAAGTCCAAAAATCCGAGCAAAAATGCCAAAATAATAAAACTTGTAAAAAACCTTTTTGCTTTCACATTTTTTTAACAATGGGGAAAGAAACTGGCATCCCAACCAGTTGTGTGAATTTTACACACCACTAGGTTTGTTACCATGTGGGCTCCATGCTCACCTATCAAATCAGCCTTCTGGGTTAAAGACAGTGGTTACTTATAAAACTACAAAAGATTCTCAATTGCTAAATATTGATCCCTCTATATTTCAACTTAAAACTTTTAAATATGTTACATCATTCTGAGTTTGGTGAAATCATATAGTTATAATCCCATTGGTGTGAGTCATTAAAGATGCTGGAGAAATTTTAAAACTTTGGCATTCAACATGAAGCAGAACATGGGCATACTTACCATGGATTCTTCATTGATGGAATCAATTGACAGTACTGTAACATGAAAGTAAACAATAGTTGGTTGCCCTGCAAGCTTTGGTGCCCTGTTTTTATCATAGTTTTTAGGGTTGATTGGTAAAATGTCCCTAAGAGATAAACTAGTTTCTGGGACCATTCCAGGCTCCAAACTGAAAATAAATAATTTTATATGATAAGTAAAAAGCTTAAACTGGCATAGAAGCTGCTATTTCACAACAAAGGCATGTATGTACTGTATTTTACATGAGGCTAAAACATTCTGTATATTTCTGAATATCAATCTTATTCCATATACAGATCGGAATACCAAGATGTATACAGATGAAAAAGAGATTAACACACACAACACTTAATTTGGGACTCAAAAAGTGAAGAAAATATAGGTACAAGGAGTTTAACTACACCTTTAGGAATATGCTTCAACCTATTTATGAGTGTGTAATTCCCTTGTAAAAGTTTTTGATATGTGGTGAATGTTCACCTATGGGCACCTCTTTTATGCAAGAGACTTCTGAATGACAATTTTCATAGCCAAGCCAATTTCATTAGTATTTTAATTCATATGCTGATTGAGGTGGAATAACAGCAAGTCTAACAAAAAGCTGACGACTATTTCTTTATCTCTTCTTTCTGGCAGCCTCAGCTTCTAAAAATGTAACTACTTGAGCAAGTATTATGCCAATTTTATATCTTCCATTGAGATACACATTTAAATATAATTAATGTTATATTATTAATTTTAATAATAAGTCTCAAGAACTAAAATTGTTACAGATTCTGTAGGAATTCACCAATGCATTCCATTACAACTCCCTCACATTGCCTGTGCCAAAGCATCATACCCCTCGCCTTCATCATTTTCATTTTGAACTACTCAAAGGTTTCCTGTTTAATCAACTCCCCCGTGGCACTTACCTTATTCAAAATGTTCTCATTCCCAGTTTGGAAAATGAATTATTGTGACACATTATATGCCACAAGTATGGAGACTAGCCAAAAGAAGTTAATAGTATCCAAAAGTTCCACTACTTACATGGCTCACAAAGGAGGCAATGATATTTCTATTTCATTTTAATTTCCCATTTCTTTTCAATCAATGACAAGATGTCAAATTCAAACCTTTTCATCCCTCTATTCCTAAATAAATGGGCCAACACAGTCCCTCAAGCCCTATGCTATGCCCATGAAAATATTCATCATTCAAAGATATGGTGTATTCCTCCAGTGAAATAGATAACAATATACATATCTTTCATGCCATTTCACATTAGAGAAGGTAAAGTTTAAAAATACGATTTTAAATTAATGCATTTTCTTTTATTAATTTTCTCTATTCTTCCCTAGCCATTTACTTATTTAAACAGCCACATATATATGTTCTTCATTTATGTTCATCTCTTCCTAAGACTCCTAATATTCCTTGTTTTGAGAGTGCCTTCCACTATATCCAGGCACAAATTTCTCAGCCTGCCTCTTCCCCTCAAACCATTCATATATTTTACTTCCATAGGCTGAAAGCCCATCCTATCCAAGCGTATTTTGCAAAAATACTTAGTACCATGCCCTACTTATAGTTACTGAAGAAAAGGAGTTTGAAACAAAGTTTCACTTGACTAATTCTTTTCATTTTCTTTCCATTTCCTTTCAGTTATCTTTCCTATACCTGTTTGACTGTCTATTTCCAGAAGATGATAGTTACATCGAAACTGGTCATATTAAAATTTTATTTTGTGGAAAATTGCCAATTTTTAATAATCATGATATTCCACCATATCACGCCTGAAACGTCTCTTTTTAATCAATCACAGTATTAGATTAAGGGATATCTGGTAGTTCCCTGTTACACTACTTGATTTCCCATAAAGTACTGGTGACCAGAAAATCGGACTGCTTTGGGGACTACTACTTGGATGGGGTTATCCAAGGCAATACCCTTTGTAGGAACCTAGCACTAGGACTGCCAAATGGGTCACCATCTTCATTTATTATGCAAGATGAAAAGTATTTGTACTGGTTTCCTCATGGCAACCAGATATTTTAATTTACCTAGTGCTGCTGATTAGCTCAGCATTAAGCATTTCAAAGCTATATTATTTCATTTTGTCACAAAATATTCACAATATGAAGCCATTTTAGTTTAGGGAATAAAGTCTGGAGCTAATCAGTCTTACCTGGATCTCTGTACATTCACCAAGTAAATGACAGGTAGCTAATTAATATTATTTCCGTTTTGAATGTGGTGTTGCATCAACTATACAATACCCTATGTACCATAGGAGAACCCTAATTCTCTACCAATACAAAATTATTCAACATTCATTCTGGCAAAACAAACATTCAAAAGTTTTAAATATGGGAAATGCTAATGAAACCTGGGTAAGGAGTTTACCTGCTGCTAGTGATTTCCTTTTCATTGTGAGCCAAATATCTATTTCAGTATTTACAAATTCTGCCCTAATGCAATAAAGTAAGATGCAAAGTTCACATATTTCCCATTCCTCCTAAATATAAGCAAAATCTCTTAGGCTTCATTCAGATTGACAAGTTCATCGTTTTTCAATGATTTCCAAATAAAACTATTTTAAAAGAAAAAATATGGCACAAACGCTTTCAATATTATTGGCATTGTGCAATTTCATCCTATCATTATCATTTTAATGCTTCGGAAAGGTACCCTAAGATAAACCAAGTCAGTCTACTTAGATGCTCTCTCACCTTATAGCTGCAGGATTGTGGATTTTCCCTGGGAATGTATTTATTTTTATGCTTAGGCCCTTAAGAAACTTGGACTTTATTCCTTAACTTTACAGATCTATGCATAATTCCTTTTACTCTACTTTTATGGAGACTTCTAATAGAAAACCTTTTACTACAATTACAGGTATACCTTTGGCCTAGTAAATGGATGTGGGCTACTCACTTTCCAAGACTACATGAGCAGCTGCCAGTAAATTATAGAGTGTAAGTTCCCAGTTACCACTAAAATAGTACAAGAAAAAGAATGGTAGAATTGTTTTTCCATGTGTAGAATTGTAACAAAACTTCATTGTAGTTACTACTTTGAACTATTAGAAAAATGGAAATGGCAGGCAAAAGTTATTCCAAGTGCTTCAAGTTTAGAGCCAATGAAAAATATTTCAAAATCAATATTTATTATTTTCAACTAAACAGTAAGAAAAAACTACAGATCAAGATTAGGGATAAAGAATGATTTTTACTAATAATAATAAAATAATTGTAGCTCCATGATAGTAGAAGCGTAGTCTAAGTAGGAGAAGAAACATTCCTGAAGGGTATTTTAGAGTGAGTACTAAGTCACCAGCCATTTTGAGAGTTATAATTTCAAGTAGTTTGACTAATTGTACCTTTAATTTTCAATTTTTCTGATTACAAATTGTGGAATGTAAATGATTCCTTATGCATAGCTTTGTATTGAATTCAGTTTCCCTTGGTCTTTTACTTTTCCAATCAATATAACATGGAAGCAGAGCTCTTCACTCAGAATCAGCATTAAAAACACATAATTTATATTCAACCAGTGAGTTAAGTCATTTCAGTAGGTTGGACAGTTCCTGTCCCAGGTTTTCTAACATTCTTGCAACTTTTTCTGTTTATACACAACAATTTGAAACTAATTGACCAGTTCTCCCTATGCACCTCCTATTGTTTTCTGTTCAAAAATAAAATATTCCTACACTCAGTCATAGGTGCTCAGAACACATTCAAGATGAGGTGCAAATAATTTATTAGTTGCAGTCAAAAGAAAACGGATCACCCAACATAACACAGTCCACATGAAAGGTGGCAAGATTGTTGTACATATTGATACTTCCATCACTGTGGTAGGAGAACTGAATCGTGACAAACTAACAGGCACACACAGTTATTGGGTTATGCCCTTGTTGATGCATGGACTGGATGTTGTAGCGGGTGTCCGGTTTTCATTTGCCTACCCCTCATAAATGGACCCCTGTGCTTAACTTTTTCTTTTCAATATTTCCTCCACCATTTAATGATATCCAGCAGCTGTATTTTCTAATTATTAATCCACATCATACCCAATACACTGATTGTGTAATGTCCTAAGCAATTATTTAAACATTTGACTAATGACTCACTAAAAACTGACCACATGCAAATGTAACTGAGTTGAAATGTTTTCCACCTACTTTCACTTGAGGCCCCACCTCTTCCTGTGACCCCATTACCATTCCTTTTGCATATTTATAGATGGAAAAGGTAATAATGAGCATCTCTATCTTAATCCTTTGCTTAAGTCTCAGTAAACTATCCACATCTTTGCACTGCACTCAGTAAAAAATTTCCTTTGTTCTATAAGTTTCTCACTCTGTTTAATGTTTAGCTAATTTTACTCCTATCTCCTTAATCCTGGGTACACTTTCTTCCATTTTTGTTCTTTAATCCATCTACCTAATCATATCTTCCGTCATAAAATGAACAAATTACTTTTTAATGTTCCACACAAATTTATTAACAATTAAACATGTTTTCAGGAGTTAACTTTAGTTTTCAATGCATAACTATCTGGTGTCTAAATTTATATCCCCATTCATTTCTTCATCCAATGATATGGATGAGAGATGCTGTCATTTCGTGAGTGTTGGGCACCTACTGACAGCACAGATGAAATAAACTTTTCTATCAGTTAACCATGAGGTTAAGCATTCCCCACCTTTTTCAGACTCGATCAATGCATTGCTACAACTTAGGTAAAATGATGAAACTATCTAGAGAAATTTTCCTATTGCCAACTTGTAAAAATAAGCATATATGAAAAGTATACAGGCAGCTGTGACCTTTAGTAAGTGTTTTAGTTCTAATGAAAAAGGCCCTCATTCACAGAAATGTGATATGGATGACGTTGTATGTTTTCTATTTTTCCAACCAAAAGATTTTCTGCATATTTCTTTTTTGCTAAGGTTGCTTCATTCAAGTATCTTCTCCTTGTGCTATATCTTCCTGTACTTACTGTGTGAATGTTTACTTGATTTTTTGTGAGGAAAATGTATACATTCTTGATAACTATTTGGAAACATGATTTTAGTTGAATTGACTGATATTGATATGGATTAACTATACACATGTGCAGGTATTTATTCCTTTTCTTACTGTAGATTTTCATAAATTTGAATAATTATGAGTACACCTATGGAACAAATGCTTGCCAAGGATATTTACAATTTTATTCAAAGAGAAATATCTGGATCCAAAACTATATTTGTCTCATCTCAAGCATGCAATACTTCACGTATGCTCACACCTCCCATATTGGAAATCATTGAGGGCTTGTCAAATTGTTATGGACAGAAATCCCAACCCAGGCTATGCCAATTCAAGTATGTAAAATTCACACAAATTCATTAGTGTGGTGAACTATATTTGAGGAAATACTTTCTATCATTGCCAGTATCGTACTCTACTACAGCATGATTGCAAAACATTTTTGTCTTGACCTGCCATAATTTTCTAAAGAGCAGTTTTAATGAGAATGTTAGAGAAGCTTTAGCTCTGCAAAAGGTAGTCAGTACCCTTTTTGAAGATCAGAATGAAACTTGTAAATTTTTGAAAGAAGACTTTCAGGAATGTAGCTTTTTGCTAGGTTAAATGAAAAAACAAAATCATCTAGAAATTGGAGGAATGAAAAACAAAATAAATTTTCAATATGTGGCATTAAATACATTCATTTAGGAAGAAACTGATTTTTAAAAACTCTCAACATAAAAGATTGAATATTTTCTCAGAAAATTTTGAGTGACCTGAGCTTTTGAACAACATATCCTCAGAACATGCCAGGTTGTTAAAAGTTGAAGAAGAACAAAAATGGAGGGTAAAATTCACAATTGGGCTATTTGATTATGTAGCTGATTTTGATATGTTAAATTAGGCTGCTGTGAACGAACCTGTTCATCCTCTCTTCAATGCAATAAGGATGAACTTTCCCAAATTGCTAACAATTTTCCATTAAATCAAGAGTAAATCTAGATTATTTTCATTATTTCCAACAATTTCAAATCAGAAATGACAAAGGTTATGTAAAACACGATAACCCTCCTTTTTGTCACATGTGAAGGATAGGTTTACCGAGAGTGAACGGCATCAAAAGGTTTAATTTGTTTTCTCATAAAAAAGAAAAAATACATAGTCCTTTGAATTTTTTATGATGTTACTGAAATTTATTTCCCTCTTTAACTATTTTGTTTGAATTTAGTGATTACTGGACTAATTAAAAATTAAATAAAAATTTTATTTTTCTGTCTGTGTTAGTTTAGCTGTCTGCTGTCTTTTAGAAATGAAAAATTTTAATAGAAATAATTTGTATTAAGAGTTCATGTGAAAAATACCTATTCTCATGCATAAACTCAAACATTTTGATTTATCATAACAATTATATTTGCTTTACAAGCATATTAACTGTGCTTAGTTTTACATATTATGGATACATTTACACGATTCTGCTTAAACATTAGAATATTTTTAGAGGATTCCTTTCAATTCAAATGGTCCTCAAAAAGGAATATAAATAAATGATATTAACGACTCAGGATACACATTTTACCGCATAATAGAATGAGGCTTTGGATTGGAAATCACTCAAAGATTGCTTAATCTGACATTTTGTCAAAAAATACACTTTTAATCGGTCATTTAAGTTTCTACCAAGAGCACTGTTGTTCCCTGAATTCTCTTTGTTAATTTATCTAGCTTGAAGGTCAGTATGTAGCAAGAAAGAACATGTTTGTTATTTTTCCTTTCCAAGGTGGAATAATTAAGTTCTCAAATATTAAGTACAAATTCACTGATAATATTAATTTTGGAAAAATCATAATAAGTGGCATTCATAAAAATCAAATTTTGTTAACATTTGGTGAACTTAAAGAAAAGAAAACTAAAATGGTGATACAGAAAAAAAGGATAGATAAAACTGGAACCATGCTCTGAAAGCCTGAGTTCAAAGACTTTCATATGCTTATTCTATTTTCAATGACAGTATTAATTCATTTTCATTATCCTTATTTTTAGCCATTGAAGGTACATAGGACCAACAAAATACCTTGAAATGTGCTTAAGTATGAACCTGTATATTTATGCGACCCATAATACAGTTTTCAGCCTGATGAGAATCCTCTAGGATGAACTGAAGTAAAAAAACAAAGTATCTTTCCACCAAATTTTTAAATAGGTATGACTAGTTTCTACGCAACGAAATCAAGTTCAGGTACAAAGTTACTCTTGCAGGTTGATTAAATATATATGAGTGGATGTAAAGAGGGAAACAAGGTGGCTGGATTGGGTGAAGTCTAAGGAAGACATTCGTTGGGTGGACGGGAACCAGTAGACAGAAAATTTTATTTTGACTTGAAGCTCTCAATCCACCAAAATCCAATTCAGGTGGGAGAAGGAGAAGGGAGAAAAACTCAACTTTTTGAATATTACGATATCAAAGACTAAAAAAGGTTTTGAATTCTCTATATTCTGCAAAGATACCACCGCAGATTATTACACCATATCCCCCAACTCCCACCATTGTGTTTCACAGCAAATGTCCACTTTTCATTTTATGTTTAACCAGCTGTGCAGTGTACTATTCATGAGAGACAATTACAGTTGTGAAATTGCCATAAAATGGATTGCAACAAAAAATGGATACAACGTATAGATTCAATGCCAGAAAAAAGATGAAGAAAAAGCAGTTTCACTCCTTTATCATGCCACTGAAGTCAAGGGTAAATCTCGAAAATGGTGCAAATTACCTTTCTACGGAGAAATATCCCTAAAACTAGGAAATGTCTTTCCAAAGTACGAATTTAGGATTAATTACTACAACAGGAACAATTTAAGATATTTATTCAATAGAACTAAAGATGGGACTGATTGTTTGGACTAAAGTGTAGTGTTTTCCAGTTTGGAATGTAACGATTGTGATGCCACGTGTATGAGGAAGACTGGAAGATTCTTCTGAATGAGAGCAGAGGGAGATTAAAGAAGTTTCCTTCATGGGAAACCATCCCACACCCACTTTGTGAGTCATCTCCTGGAGGAGGGACACGCAAGTGACTTCACCCCAGAAATCCTGCACCTTATTGGGAAAGGGTGCAAAATGGACATGCTAGTAAAGCTGGAGATAAAAAGACATATGAAAAAAAGTTGTATCCGAAATGACACTGTTTTTGAAAGATATAAGGGAAACCTCCCTCCCATTCAAGAACATGCCATGTGACCCCCACCCATGAACCTTCCTGGCCACCTGCCAACACTCGACACTCTCCTCGGTCCTAATCCTCCCCACTCGCCGCCCACCTCCTTACCCCCACCCCACATTAACCCCACCAACCTCAACCAATCCAGCCACCTCTTTCTTCACCTCCATTCATATATACATATGCATAGAAATATTCATTCACATAGAAATAGAGATAAGGAAAGGGGAAAGGAACACACATAAAGGACGGACACAGTAGAAGTGGGGAAGGCGGATTCAGGCAGACCACTAATGTAAAAATATTTTCCTCGACCGGGACTTGAACACCGGATCTCTCCACTTGCCGGGCGGATGCTCTAACCACTTGAGCTATCGAGAAAATGTACTTTACACTGAAATCTGCGATCTTATAAAGCGCCAAAGTGCTCCGAATCATTGCCCAGGAGATGGCGTTAGGGAGCTGTTACACCCACCAAAGGAGAAATAGGCAAACACAATAGGAGAATGGACAGTAGGTTAGCAAGCATACAACATCATAAAGGATAGGAACGGTGCGTTTCATGGCACGCATAGCCAGAAGAAGAGACGAGCCACATTGGCCAAATACACATTCATACACGAAATCACGCCATACGGCGAACAAATATTCATTCACATAGAAATAGAGATAAGGAAAGTCTGGCGGAAGTTTTGCGGGTTTCCCTCCGCCCACGGGCAAATGCCGGGCCAATACCGCTCCCGATGAAAAGAGTTTTATTTCCGCTACCGCATTCTTTGCATATCTTTCCTATATGTTACTTTCCACCCCGAAGAGGAGCATATCCTAAAACGGGGTTTCCGTATTGTTGTATTTTCCTAATTTATGTATTTATTGTCTCTATACTCTTGTTGTCAAATCTTTACGGAAATAAAAACATTTAAATTGGGGAAAGGAACACACATTAAGGACGGACACAGTAGAAGTGGTTACCTTTCCTTATCTCTATTTCTATGTGAATGAATATTTGTTCGCCGTATGGCGTGATTTCGAGTTTGAATGTGTATGCATAGAAATATGTATATATGTATATATATATATATATATAATTATATATATATATTATATATATATATTACACTCACACACAGCGTGTGAAATTCACACATCAGGGTAGGGGGGCCAGTTCCTTTCCCTGTGCCGGCTATGGTTTCCCAGGAAGACCTAGTATGCGAAAAATCACACAGCTTGGGCGGAGCTGCAGGTGCCCAGAGTGCCTTGCCCGGTAATCGAACCCGGGACCCTCCGGTCAGTAGACAACCGCTCTACCTCCTGGGCTACCGCAACCCACATATACATACGATACGATGAATATATAATATACATATGTATACATAATTATTATTATAAGGCAATAAATGCGGTGTCTCCTAACAAAACACAAACCAGCAACCTACTCTACATCAGGTCCCTCTTCATCTCTTTGTACTTCTTTCCTCCCCTCATCCCCATCCTGTTCCTGCCCTTTCCTCGTCTGCCTAACATTCTACCCTATATAAGAGTCTTCAATATCCCACTGCCGATTAATAGGCCCTCCATCCATTTTTCCTGTCTCCATAGGATTTCTCCCAACAAACCCCTCTCCTCGCTCACCATACCTAGTACTTCCTTATTTGTTTTCCTTTTGGTCCATTTCACCTTCTCCATCTTCTCCACACCCACATTTTTACGTCCTTCTTCCATTCTCCTCCTTATGAAAACATCTTTTCCTAGCGCAATTCTTCTCCTAACGTCCCTTCTACTTGACCGTGTTGGTCTAAAAGCCTTCCGAGATACGTAAACTCTCCTACCTGCTCTATTCTTTCTCCTCCTATTTTAATGTTTAGCTTAGGCTTTTTCTTTCTGGAAAATCGCATAACCTTTGTTTTATTATTATTGATTCTCATTTTATATCTATCGCACTGAACCTCCAATTCACTCAGCAATGCTTGCAACCCCTTGGCTGACTGAGAAACTAAAGCTTGGTCATCAGCAAACCTAACTGATTTAACGAATTCCCCACCGACTTCCATTCCTAACTCCAGTTCTTCTCATGCCTCTTTAATCATTTCCTCCACATATACATTGAACAGCGCCAGTGATAATGGGCAACCCTGCCTTACACCCCTTCCTAACACTGCCCATCCGAACCCTCCGTTCCCCACTCGCACCTGAGCAGTCTGAGACATGCACAGGTTGCGGATTAACCTCCTGTCCCTCCAATCTATTCCTTACATATATATATATATATATATATATATATATATATATATATATATATATATATATATGTATGCGGGTTGCGGTGGTCTAGCGGGTAGAGCGTTGGACTGCTGACCAGAGGGTCCGGGGTTCGATTCCCGGGCAAAGCACTTTGGGCACCTGCAGCTCCACCCAAGCTAGTTGATTTTTCGGGTACCAGATCTTCCTGGGAAATCATAACCGGCACAGGGAAAGGAACTGGCCCCCCTACCCTGATGTGTGAATATTCACACGCCGTCGGGCTTGGTACATGGGTGAGCTCTACCATCACCTACTAAACCGACCTTCGGGTTGATTACTGTGTTTTTTATATATGTATATATATATATATTTATTCATATATGCATACACATACATACACACACACACACACATATATATATATATATATATATATCGTAAAACCGACTTGTTATAACTGTTCTTTCCCCCCTTCTCTTCACGCTGTACTGCTGCGATATGCCCACAGACAGAAACAACGACAAGCGAGGCACGCTCACGCAATGTGCTGATGACACTGCGATGTAGGTCGCAGGTCAATGCGTGGAGACGGCCTTTAAACACCTCCAACGTGCCACCGACACCTTGATGGGGCGGTTCCGGATGGCGCCTGCGTCTCTATCCATCCAAATCCACTTTCATAGTGTTCTCCGCCTCCCATGACAATCGGAGATCTTCCACCCCCTTCCTGAATCTCTGGATTAAACAGATCCGTCCCTCCCCCTTAGTATGGGCCAGATGCCATTGACGTCTCTTTTCGAGCCGTCTGGGCAAACGGCTGCGGAGTGACTATCGCGTGAAGTCTTACTCTGTACAAAACCTCTATCAGGCCGGTTATGGAGTATGCTGCGCTCGCAGTCCTCTCGGTGGGTGAACAATTAAATTCATATGCGTCAATGGAACGCAAGATTTTCGCCGGTTGCTTCTCCTCCCGTGCGACACTCCCAATGCGCAAGTATATGCCCGATCTAAAATCGAGCCTCTTCTTCACAGACTTTGCCGTCCACGCAGTGAAACATCACTGGAACTAGCGGACTACAACCCGGACCTCCTGGAGGCCATTCTTGAGGGAACGGGCGGCCTTTCTCCAGAGGAGACCACGCAGGAAGCTCCAGCCGCCGGCCAGGGTTATCACCTCGCAACTTACAAGCTACTATCCCGAGGCCCTTCCCCTCCCCCCACGCATCATACGCTGCAGGCTTCCCATACCCAGCAGCTTGGCCCCCGACTTAGGCCTACCGATCTTACTTCCGAAGAAGAAACGCCACAGATAACCTTCGGCATTGGAAGAAGTTCAAATTAAGTGAAATATGGATGTTCTATAGTGATTTGTGTCAGTGCTGTACAAAAACTATACTTAAATTTTTAAAACACTATATCATCTGAAAGGACTTTTTATGTTAAAATGTTATCGGTTATTAATTGTTGTAATTGTTTCCATTTTCTTTCGGTGGCCTGACGGAGGCTTTTAGGGTTTCCCTACGACCGCGGACCAGGGCAATGCCGCTCCCGACGAAAAGATACAAGATTTTTCCGCCACCGCTTCCTCTTTCACTGTCCCATTGTTTTATCTCCACCACGAAGAGGGACGTTTTTCTAAAACGAGGTTTCTCTTATGTTCTTGTTATTTCACTTCAGAGTTCATACCTTTTTTCGCTGTATTTGTGCATGACGGAAATAAAACCTTTAAACTGAAAAAAACTGAAGAGTAACTTTGTACCTGAGGATGACGTCATTGCGTTGAAACTAGTCGTACCTGTCATGGCAATAATTTCAGAGCGTAAAAATTATTCGCCTTGACCAGGCGAATAATTTTTACGCTCTGAAATTGTTGCAATGAAATGCATGTTAGCGGATGACTCCGAAAAAAAGTTACTGTTGCGGCATCTCCCGCAGTTTCTTGAAATTAGTCGTACCTAATAAAAAATTTGGTTGAATGATACGTTGTTTTTCTACTTCAGTGATAATGTATTTCCACAAAGTTAAACCTGAAAACATCGAGTATCTCCTTAGAATTTTGGCCTTAGATTCCAATTGAAAAAATGTCCCATGTCTTTAAGCTTTACATTTCGTCTTTCACATCCAAATTTCACATTTAATGTTAGGTCTTACACAGGTATGAAAATATGAACATTTCACCGAGCGCACTTTGTAATTACCATGACTTAATTATCGTTAGAAATTGTTAACAGTGGATTATGACTAGCTTCCGTATATTTCTGGTGTAATCCACCCCATCACAAGTACACCATTCTTTGCCAGTAAACATCTGTGAGCTAAGTTCAAAATTTCGGACCAATAAAGAAACTTTAATCTCGTTTTATAATGTCATACTTAAAGATGCACACCACGCTTATAGGTGGCAAAGACAGAATCCTATAAATACCTAAATATTCAGAAAAATCACCGTTTTCTTCATGACAAGGTGCTTTGGAGCACGGGAATAACTTTCATTCCAATGATCCTTCTATAGTGCGTGACTTCGTGGACATTTTCCACACTAGGGAGTCCTACGAATAAGGACTCGCCCCTAAAAGCACATGCTTCATTTCCATTACAATAGCCACCTGTCTGCAATTCCTCCGTTGTGAACGGAACAGATTCTCTTATTTGATAAAAAATATACATATTTGCACAGCAAGAAGAATCAGTGTTAATATCTAAAATTAATAGCACTACTATAGCCAAGGATTCTTAATAAGGAAGGAAATAAAACAACCAGTCTCTAGCTTATAAAACTCAGAATACCCTAAACAATAAAACAATCCACTTGTGTCTAGCCTTAATGCGAAGAAGCTTTGATTTTATATTCTCCTTATATCCCGATTTTTGTCAGAAATAATTAGGGTATCTTGGGACTGACTCACATTATCAATATTGCTGGGCTTCGGTAATTTCAATTTCTTCCTGAATAATTCTCATTTCTCAAAAAGGAAAGGATTACCGACAGACCACACAGTGCTAAAAGATTACTTTCTCATCTTCTTTGACCAAATTTTAAAAAGACGTAATTCACCAAATATATCAACAAAAAATCTCTAATTGAGGGCCAATAATTTCATCCAGAAACTTGATTTATATTCGATCGAAGTGTCACAGTAGATATCACATATAAGAAATCCCTTGATATGAAAAGCTCTGATAATGAGATCGATCGCATCACAGAAAAATTGTTTTATTCAAAATTTTTTAGAATTTTTGTTAACATCATATGGATTATTGCGGCGATTTTTTTATTCCAAGCACAATAATAATAATTTTTTCATTGGTGAAAAGACACCCGGGAATGAAATGTAATAAGCCACTGAAGAATAATGAGACAGGGAAAAACATTATCTTCGCCTCCTGCCGCAGAATTGCTTGAGGCACCCAAAGACCCTGGCCTGAGTTTTTGCCAAAGCATATTGTTTCTATTGGCAGAAAATAGCCCAAATATCAGAAATCCCTTTGAAAATATAATTTTATTCTACTCTTGTCTGATAGAAAACTTCAAATAATTATGAAACGCATTCACGAAATTGGATCAGGTTCTCACAAAACTGGCAATATATTTCTTAAAAATAAGAAGATAACGTTTATTTTAATATTATTTAACGTTAGATTAAATGTGCTAAAAGATATGCAGAGGTGATATTTTTAATAATTAAGGAATTTATAGAATAATGTCTAAATAAGTAGGCACGAGAAAAAGTGTTAACTTTAGTATATCATCTGAAACACCTTAAAGTGTATGCAAAAGAATGGCATCTTACACGGAACATTCATATTTTAGAAGTGCAATTGGGGTTCAGCTAGTCTCCAAGAATATATTACGACAGTCAAGTGTCCTAACGGAAATTTAAAAATATCCTCCATCTAGTAATGCGTTTCCGTGTCTCCATAAATAAAGGTGTAATAAAAAAAGTTTTAAGGAAAGACCCAAAATTGTTCCAACACATATGCAGAGGAATAAGACAAAATTTGTAAATTCACAAAAATTTATTAATACGGTATCAATAAATTGTATAAATATTTTTTTGTGACTTTACAAAGTTTGTCTTATTCCTCAAGACGAACGTTCCCAAGGTTGAGCCCGATACCATTAATACCAAATGAACCAATTAAACAAAAAAAACATATGTACCTATTCCAAATTTTTAGCGAGAGATAAAATAAATACACATGCATATAATGCTATTTAATATTATTATTATTATTATTATTATATGGACCTAAATAGTGATCAGTTCTTACTTAGTTCATTCAGGTATTTTGGAAGCATTACACTCGAGTAATAATTCCTTTAAAAAATAAGAGGATCCAAATTTTCGCTATTTCGCTAACACGTACATTTCGGCAATTTGTAAGAATATTGTTCAAGATGCTTTGAGCACTCTGCGGCATACATGACTGCGTTGCGATGCCATTTTTTGAAGAATTTAAATGCCAACGGGACAGATAGGATTTAATAGGTTTCGGCTCGGTCTGCATACTTATAGTTCCATTCGATGTTTTAAATAGCCTTGGGCCCTCAATATTTGTTCAAAATTAATACTATTAAGATAACCACTCACAAATCCGCTGTTGACGCCTCCTTCTTCTTTGGCGGCTCAACAAAGTGGATTTCGATGAAACGATTCTTGCTTCTCTCTCGTTCGCAGAACATGGTGAGGAGATGGTCCAGTTGCTTGTGGACAGGCAATGACTTGATCAGAGGAGATATTGTAGGCATCGCGAAAACGGCCGTGCTGCCATCTTCTTGGAGCTTTACGAATTTTGTATTGTACACGTCTAGGAGGCTTGGATTGTTTTGCATTCTCTGCATTTGCTCTAGTACCATGTATAAGTTATCCAATCCGGAACATAGTTTACGCCTTTTGTGACAATACTCAAGCACTGTGTTACGAAAATTCCGAATACCAGGCAACGTCCCGTGGGTGGGACTACTTTCACTCCTCGAGCTAACAAACACTGACACATTTCCCAGCTGTTCCACCATCTTGTCCACCACTTTGATCGCGTGCTGGGCCATATGCTCCGGATCACCGTGACTCCAATCCTGCACGACTATGTTCACTACTATCTGCACTATTGGACCCCGTGAGTACAGAATCTCAGTTTCCAATACGGACTCTAAATTTCCTGCATCCGTGCCATTCAAGCGCTTACTAATAGCGCACTTGCGAAATCGATCACGGCTGTTACTAGTGACTAGGTTCCCAAGTAGGAGGAGGTTGCGGTAGTAGAGATCGGATTGGTTATTGGCCGGATCGACGACGGCTGCAGCGGCCGAGGGTGATGTCAAGCACTGACCGGCACAAAGCGAGAGTCGGGGCTGGTAGCGTCTGGCTGCATGACTCGGTCTCTTCCTCATCGATGCTCTGCGTCTGGGGTGTCGGGCAGGGGAGAGCGCCGATGTAGCTATCGAGGAAGCTACTGCGGAGTGTATGGCGGACTGAGTGATGGCGTCTTCGTGGGTTCGCGGGACAGCAGACAGACTAGAGGAATGGCATGCCCTGTAGAAGAGCATTCAAAGGTTTTGGGCAGATATGAAACCAACTCTCCCTTAGCATTCCATTATATTAGAGAGGCCATCAGAGTGATATGCAAAGCCTCGTATTACATGCATACACATTTTTATTCACAATCATCCCGTATGAGTAGCGCTAATACGAATGAGAATCAAAATGAACGCTTTTGGCTCAAATTATTAACGATCCTCACCTTCTTAAGATATTTTTCTTATTCTCATAACAGTGCTCAATTTTAACTTCTTACTAATTTCAGTGTCTCTATAGTAATTACTGCTTAAAATACAAACAAAAAACCTGCAAGATATCCATTTGAAATATAACAAAAAATATGGCCGTGCAAATAAAATCGTGTTACATGAATCATCATCATAGTAACAGGCTCTCCTCAACTAGGGATTAATCAAAGTAGGCAATCAAAATGAATAATTGGAAATGAAAAAAAATGGTGGAGGGAAACCAAAAGTCGGTAATTGAGGACAGCATATTGTGTGGTGTACCTGCTGCGCATAAAATTTAGCCTTGCAACACAATATTGAATGTTGGAAAAAAGTTTTAAGATCTACCATAGGCGGTGCGCAAGAAAATGTTGTAACATGGTCTAATATAGTATTCCACTTCATTCCCACGCAAAGAATATTACTAAATGTACCACATACGCATTGAAAAGGTTATTGGCATTCAGCTTCATAAAGGGATTCATCAACTCAGCAACATAATTACGTGTTTTATTTATCTTTGCCACTAAGAGTACTCGCGATAGAAGTGCAAACTGGTTTAATTAGTGAGATGTCGTGAGAACTTTCACCAACGTATCATTCCAATGTGAAGAGAGTGGTTTCAAATGATCTCAAATGGGCGCTTGAAAGCTATTAGAAATCTAGCTAGTATTCACAGAAAGCCGGGACTGGCTAACATTAATTAAGCTCGGCCATCAGGAAATGGGGGAGGTGAAATGCAGTTTTAATTGAGTCACTCCTATTATCAGCCTTCGTAAAAATGTCCATGATGGGGGACTTATAGAAATCTACCATTAAAAATCAGAATATAGTTAGTTAAACGTGCATCTAACTGTCCCCATCTCCATACTGCTAAAGAAAGGAATATCTGGAATTGTATTCGCTCTTCAGCACTTTAGATCCTCAACTATGAGACACTTCAATATTTATATTTTTTATTTTTCACGTCACCTAAACAGCTCCCGTCTCCCTTCAAAGATTTTTCTTGATATCATTACAAATTATAACACATGCGTTGACCTATATTTATTGCCTTTTCTTTTCTTTGAAATATCTGAGTATTTCTTCCACGAAACCTTTCTCAGCGTGACTTTTTTTGCTCTTCAAGTCAAATTTGTACTTTATCACGAAATTTTATGTTCTAAGTCTAAAAGTTATTATATACTCCAAAGTCCCTCAATATTTTATTTATTTATCATGATCAGTGCCTAGTGATATCTCTTGTTAAGCTTTTAATTCACACCGCCAATTATCTCTCCCTGCTCGTAGGTAATAGCATCTTCTAGAGTAGCATGATAATATAAAATCAAATTGTTCCGACCATTCTTTGCTTTTTCAGTAACGAACTGAATAGCATCGCATTCCAAAGTAATGTTTGTCTAAAAACGTTCTAAAATGAGACGTGGAATTATTTTACAACCCGTACCTTGTAACAAGGCAGCTTGAAGATGTTTTCTGCCCGGATTCCCGCCCAGCATGAAGATAACACGAGTGACAGGTAACGATACCGAGTTCTACCACCGAAGGAATTTGACGCTGCTCTTGATGATAATTGTTAGCAAGTTCGTGTAAAAAAAGTACTCGCGGTAAAAAGGAAGGCTCTTCCAGTGATCACTCACTGTTTGATAGCACATGGGTCTTCTTCCCTTTCTGCATTTCCAAGGATGAAAAATCGATTCCATATTTGCTAAGAAACTTGGCATTTGGAGAGTTACCTCTAAACAAGTTTCTATTTCATGAAGCATTTTTTACGGGTTCCAATGTGAGGCTTCAAGCATCGATCTCGCAGACAGTTGTACGCTTTCATGGTTGAGCATTTTAAACACCCATTTTTGCTATACTCTAACTCGGCCAGTAATAGATAAAGACAAATATATCTGTTCTCAAGTAGCATTTACTTTTGCATATTGCAAAAAGCAAGAAAAAGCGAATCCCTTCAGGAGAGATTCATCTGATTAGTAGCATCAGCTTAAAAATTTACAATCTAGGCTAGAAATATGCGATTCCATTAGAGTATTTCCATTAGTATACACTTTTTGGAGTATAATAATGACAAAAAATATAAGCTCTTACTAATTAAAGAAGTTGGGCCATACTACAAGCAAATGTGCATGGCCTAAAACTTTTATCAAATTGTGTCATAAATGCATGGATTCACAGCTATTATTGAATGAATGCTAAAACAATACTAAATGTATTCAAAGCTTAACTGGCTAGGTCGGATATCGAAGGATCCGGGTTCGTATTCCGGTCAAAGTGAATGATTTTTACACCTTGAAATTGTTACATTGAAATACTAAATACGATTTATATTGAATTAATGCGTGTCGCGGTGGTCTAGTGGGTAGAGCGTTGGACTACTGACCGGAGGGTCCCGGTTTCGATTCCCGGGTAAGGCACTTTGGGCACCTGCAGCTCCACCCAAGCTAGTTGATTTTTCGGGTACCAGATCTTTCTGGGCAACCATAACCGGCACAGGGAAAGGAACTGCCCCCTCTACCCTGATGTGTGAATATTCACACGCCGTCGGGCTTGGTACATGGGTGAGCTCTACCATCACCTACTAAACCGACCTTCGGGTTGATTACTGTTTATGGTTATTGAACTAATAAATACGATTTACATTGAAATATTAAATACATTAACTACTTCAAGTAAGGTTTAATTTCGTGTTTCGGTGAAAAATTATGACCTTCCGGCAATAAAAGAGGCAGCAAATGTTTCTGAGACATTGTTCTGTTTCTTTAACGTAGCTAACGGCACTCCAGCGTTCGAAAAATTAGGTCACTTGCACTGCACACTAATATTTTTCAAGTCTCCATTTTTTCCGGCACATTTTCCTATATTCTTTATTGCCAACAGCAAGTGTATTCGAAATATTCTGACGTCAGTTGTGGCGGCGAGGAGTTACAAGCGTCCATTTCGGGAAGAGAAGTCCCTTTCCACTCTGATAACAGGGCGGCACTAGAGGTGGGTCAGAGAGGTCCTACCAACATTGTGATGACCCGCCCTCGCCGCCGCCATGAACACTTCTTTGATTTCTTCAGCGAAGAGACGAAGAAAAATCTCGCTTTAATCTTACTCGAACCAAATTTTAATCCCTCGCCCACCCTGCCGCTTATGCTGGCTCACCAATTCTCCTGTGGAAGACAGATGCCCTACTGGAAGCAAGTCTCAGTTTTCCCTAAGAGATAACCTCAGATCGGTTCCCTTCAGAATTTGAACTGAGAAACGAAATCTTAGTTCTTCAATATTTGCTCCGATAAGGAAAAATCCGGAATACGCACTAGTCCAAAATAAAGTTGTAATACAAGGACTAATGCAAAAGAAAGAAAATGATAGCCATTACTGTCGCCAAAAGGTTTAAACGGGATAAAATTATTTATACATCGACTCAAAGAATTTCTTCTTTCATGAAAGGATACAACGTTGAAAAGAAGCAAGACATTGAATAAGTAAAGAGATTTGGAAGTGCATTACGATTCATCCTTCGCTGCTCTTAACCCACATTTAACATCTCACAGGCGGAATTTGGTCAACGTTAAATCATATTCCCGTTGAAAGTTAATGGATGTGGCAGTACTTGAATATCCTTGGAGGAGATGAAGATCGAATCATGAAGGTAATTCGGATATATTTCCCTCTCTTCTAGATTTCTCCGAAGACGTAACGGGAAACCATACACGGCCATACATTTAATTTTATCGTGCCAAAATACATTTCAATAATTACCTTTTAAGAAACGGAAATTTTATGAAGACCGTACACTAGAGTGAGACTAGAGTAGTTCATGATTAAAACCCATATTTTTCATTGTTCTATCGACGTTGCTTATTTAGCAATTAATATTTCTAATAGCACTTATTTCTTTGTTTTGGGCTATTTTTTCAGTTCTAGGAAAGCATAATATGAGATAGGAATCAAAATACGGGGGTTGGTAGTCCGGTGGATAGAGCACGTCCTGTGCTCTATCCACTGGGGTCCTGTGCTCTACTGACCGAAGGACCCGGCTAAGACTCCCAGGGACGCCTCTGGGTACCGTCAGCTAAAATCACACAGTGTGGGTGGCTACACTGCGTGATTTTTTCAGGTGACAGATTTCCCTGAGAAAACACAGGCGACGAAAGGAAAGGAACTGACCCCGCTACCCTTATATGTGAATTTCACATGACGCCGGGCTTAGTAAGGAGTAAGCTTCATTTATCAAACTCACATTCGAGTTGATTACTGTGATTTGAAAGCATAATACACGTCGACATGCCGCAACAACTGCCGAATACGGTCGTTTATTTTATTTATTTATTTACGATATTTTATCCAATTTCTCATTCAGCAAACATTGAAGAGATTCATAGGTGCAAAGGTTAAACCACATCTGCCTTAAAGATAAAATAAAACGATTGTGTTCATAATATTTCCACTAATCATGCAAGGAAGTATTTGATTTTTTAGTTTAATGCTGATTACATATTATCTCATATATTATCTTATTTTTTCTTCACAAAATATATCCTAGCACCACATGAAAGAAAAATAATTGTGTTATAATTATGTCATTTTGTTATATAAGCGTATCATAATTAATAATTGTCTAATAACTAACATTTTTTTATAATTATTAAGTGTATTAATATTTATTAATTATGATAAAATTATATTTCTGATACAGGGAAAGAATCAGGTCCCCCTACTCTGGTGTTTGAATTTCATACGCCGTTGGGATTAGTATTGGGTGAACTCTACCATCGCCTACCAAACCGAACTTAGGGTTGATAACTGTGTTTATTGTTTTATGGTATATTACTTAAAATGAATAACTTTTATAGTAGTTCCTGTCAACTCTTGGTGTTCATTTAAAGAAAAGATCCATCCAGCAAATTTTCTGAAATTCTTAATGAGACGCTTAAAAAATATTGTAATCCCAATTTCGATATGTTATTGCGACTGCATCCTGCTACATGACAATATAATCTAGGGCACAACGGTCCATCGCTTATTCTTATCAATTACATGGGCCCATAACTGGTTTTTCTACTCTTAAAGGTTGAAGAGCAGCTTGGAAAATCCAGCGAATAATACCTACGAAGTAAGGCAGTATACTTGTTGATAACACACTAATATGGTTAAGTACCGAAATATTTAGTCCATGTAAGTTATTTTAATTAGTTTAAAAAAATATCCCGACTGTAATAATATAAAATCGAGGGAACTAATACTAGTTATTTGCACTTTTCAAAAGTAAATTTTTAAAAATCGATCGTCCCAATTTCTTATATTTCAAATCTTTACGAAGAAATCGATTCGGATTTTATTTTCATTAATTGTCAAAATTATATAACAATTCTACTTTATTCACATATTTTAGTTGAGAAACTAAAGTAAATTTGCAAACACTTACGGGCCATCACCTATTTTAACGATCTTGCCCCTGGCTCCAATGAAAGTAATCAGGGGCACCATATGACGTTATTAGGTGCTAAGGATGCAACCCCCCTCAGATTGCTCATAGCTTTTGCACGCTTTCTCTAAGCAAATTTACCTCCTCATAAATAACGAAAGTCAACTTTGACGATGTTCACTGTCATCTGTTCGTAAACTATGCTTAAGATTTAAATTAATGATACAATAGAATGACTTAGTGATCACATGAATTGTCGCGTATGTGAAAAATTATTGAACCGTAGTAGAAATTGATTGTATTAAACCAACACAATCTACGGAAAAACATTGCTGAAGTTCATATAAGCAAATACATTTAAGCACAAAATAAAACGATTTTGAGTTCAATCATTCAACAAAAAATATCGTATATTCATGAATATTGAATTTAATCCCATTTTAATTTATTTAATCCTATTTTTAGTTTCACAGAATTTTGCTATGTAGTTGGAATTGTTCGTTAAATAAATATACATGAATTGAGCATGATGCCTCAAAGGGATAAAACCAATATTCTTTCATTTAAATCACAACTGATTCAATGAGTAATCCTGGCCAATTACTGTTCTCAGGTTTAACTCGTCGAGAAAAAAACAATCCCTAAATGTGCGTTACACCTTTTTATTTTCTATTTCATGCTTTTTGGCCGCATAAGTTACAAGTCTCCAAAATAAGTAAAAGTACACGAGTGATTTCTTTTCTCACGCCTATTCTATTGAGAATATCTTTCCTTACAGTTTGAGTTACTTTTGAAGATATCATTGGCAATAACGTGACGATAAAATGATTTGTTCAGATTAATAGTCATTTACCATTTCGAAAACCATAATAATTTTTCGTTCATTTGCATTAATTAATTTTTAATCACTGCTTATCTTTCTTAGAATTTGAGCAATACATTTGTGAAAGCTTACCGTGAAAAACCGTCCTAGAGGAGAGAGTTAAATGTTCATTATTGCAGCGTTCAGCCATGGTATGAGTTCAAATCCGGGTCGTAACTATCTTTTGGTACTCTAATATTAAGCTAAGCATTTTCATATTTCTGGTACCAAAACTTTCGGAAATATCCCCAATACCAGTGAGAGAAGTACTAGCAAACATTCTACCATGAATGTTCGAATGGCGTATCACATAGCGCTAAAAGAATTAAGTCCCCACTTAACCTATTTAACTCCCCTATTATCATAGAATGGGAATTGGTTTGTTCGATTCTTATTATTTTATAAAGGATATAAAAATTCCAAAAAATTTATATTCGAGAATAAAATTGATTAGAAATGGAGGGCCGATTTCAATAACTGGGATTTTTAATGCATGGCATTTATTAAAGTAGGTCATAAAGAATCCAATTTGCATTAAAGAAGTTGAAGAATATGGGGAGGAATATCAAACCTGCAGTGTTCAAATGCAACATCTACAATTAATTATTAAATAAAATAAATTAACCTACTAGGGGCAAAAATTTTGCTTACTATCCAAAGCTGTGCACCATACAAATAATTCTCTGGTATAAGTTTTCACGAGGAATCATTTACATCATCTCAATCGTTTTGATGCTTTTTAAATTTTAGATTCAAAATAATATGACTTAATACTCATGGTTATACGATTTTTTTTAATTGCGTGAAAATAATTAAGATTTCGTACGTGCAGTGGAAAATTCTCAAAATTCCAATATTTTAAAAGTACTTCTCCTCCACCCAGTAGCATATTTCACGATTCCAAATCATCTAAAAAATATAATCACCGCGTATCAACTATAACGGTCGATATTTCAGACAAGATGTCGCCCTCCATCTATACACGTTGCGTTTCCAGGTAATTGCTCACAGACGGACACACGAGCAGACCAAGATCTTGAAGCCCATAGGCATTTCCAAGGTGTGACTAAATGCCTTGAAATGTAATGCCTATAACTTTTGTCTTTATGCTGTGGCATTTTAGTACATTTAACTAACTTCCGTTATGTCTATCGTCGTTATGTCTAGGCATTTGAATGCGTTCTCTCCTTTGTGGAATCCGATTCGGAAATCAATTAAAAACCCGATGGTGGATCTTACGTTTCTACGTGTATTATCTCATTTGCTTGCATACACCAGCCTTCAGGTAGGACAGTCAGAGTTTCTGTACTATTTCTTCTGCTTAAACTCCGTCTGTACTTGCCAGTATGAACATCGTCAACTTAAAATTAGCGGTGTACGTTTCGCCTTGATAATTAAAAAGTTAAGTACAATGAATTGTTTCCAGAATATATGCTTCTAGTACTACTCAGATATCTCATATTTATGACATTCGTTAAAGGACTCCCGATGCTCGTGAAATTATGCAAAGTTGCATTAAGTTGTGACCTATCCGCATGGTTCGATTAATGTTAACAGTCGCCGTCTGATGACACTGCAAAATAATTCATGTGAAATGCTGAAAATTCCTTTGGTCCCGTAAGAAAATTGTAAACAGTCAGGAAAATTTTAAAAAGAACTTACAGGAATAAATATTATCGATCTCCTCTGATTTCTTCAGTGATTCTCGCTCGAATATATCCACTACGGACTCAGTAGAAACTCACTAAAACCGCGATAATGGGGTGGTCGCAGAGGCTTCATCGGAAAGTTAATGACATCGGATTTACATTATTCAGACAAATGTTCCTACTTAATCTCCGATTCCAAATGGTTCATCTTAATTGTGACAGCAATAGTTTTTTATTTACTTTTATACATTCATATTCAATAATGTTTCTAAATACCTATTTTTACGAAAGACGGCTGTTACACACACATTCCAGACCAAAACAACTGCTACTCGCAAGGAATTTGAAAATGAAGCCTGTATTTTTTAAGAAAATGGAAATACTTACTCAGCATATGCAAAGTTGGGCCACGAGATTGAGGAGAGGTAGAGTCCTAGCAGCAGAACCCGCTTGCTCATGACCAGTATCCTACAGAGGGGTTTTAACAATTTTTAAAATCAACGACTGTTATTGGACTTATTTTTGAGAGTTATATTAATAATTTTATGAGAACCAAAAAGCTTCCACACTCACCAGCCCATGCATCTATCACACCAAAATATTGTGTCGTAAAGTCCAAGAAAGCAATTGTCTTCTTAATAGCTCCATCTGAAAGAAGATGAAAATATATTTTGATGGGGATTATCATTTGAAGATTAGGTAAAAGAAGCATTGAATTAATTATATATGTTGTCTTCATTTGTGTCTTCAATGAATTTTTTTTTTAGTCATTCTCTATGTATTATGAGAACGAATATTTTTAAAAATGAGACATGCAGTGCATCAACGAGATTGAATATCAATATTAAGAATTGCCAAAAATAAAGTTTCAGTTTTCTGGATATGTTAACTTCCTGCAGAACGGTACTTTTTATAATCAACATCCTCATTACTCATTGTAATTCCTACTTTTCGGACTGGCCCGTCTATGAGTTAGATATTTTGAATGTATAAAGCGCATTTACACCCTTAGTAATTTCCCCCCTTGATCGCCTCGGAATTTTTCTCACCTCTTACATCGCCCTAGTTTTCCCTCTGTTGACCCCTATTTGATTCGCCCCAATTCACACACCTCTCGACTGTCATGGCACTTTTCAGTTTTTCTACGAATTAGAGAGTTTCACTTAAACGTTACCATGGAGAATACACTGATTCCAGATACTTCAATTCGTAAGAAAAACACCAGTTCAAGACTCTGAGACTCATTATGTCCTGACTTCGTGCCGGCTTCGGGAAAATTATTTGTTTTTTAAAGTAGTCGAAAAGTTATTCACTCGGAAAAGTATCGAACGCTTTCAGGAGCTGTGATAGCAAAACTCATTTCATGAAGAAGGTAATATTATTTCCTAAGTTGGTTCGGGTGACAACATTAAAAACTAGGGCATACTGAAACAACTTGTGTATCGGTGATTTATATATTTATCTCATTATTCCTCGAAATTAAAGCTCATTGATTCATCATGTAAGTGAAGTTAGTAATAGTTCTTTCGCTTGAATATTACTTTTCTTTAGTCAAGAGCTCTATTTGGTGTGAATGCTCTTTTGATATTTAATGAACAAAAATAATAAAATACAAACATCGAATAAAAGCAATAAGCCTCAAAAAATAAACATCCCCACATGTTCCAATTCTTAACACACAGCAATGCCACACAAGTAATGATGATTTCGATTTATACACATTTTGTTTCCAATTTGAAGATGGGCTCACGGCACTGCAGTAGGGCAACAAGGTTTTTGGCAGGAGCGTATGAACAAAGGTTTGAAAACAATTCACTCCCTACTCACCCACAAACCCTTTCTGAGGCAGCCAATGCAGTAATTTACCCTATCCTGTGCAGCGACGATAGACCACCTCAATCATTATAGATGTGTAACTTTTATACACGCAAAGCACACAGTGGGGAAAAGGAGCCAGCACATCTAAGAAGGCGGAGGAGCGAAGGATCGACCAGGCGAAGTGCGGATTAGGGCGCATGTGACGCGCTGTCCAGCCAGCGCGGGTTGCGCCTGTCGACCGTGGGGGACTCCTAGGTAATGGAATCAGAGTTAATCGGCTCTGAGGAACGTCACCCTTCCTGACTTCTATAATCCCACAAAACCACACCTCCAGCACCCCCCGTATCGAAAACTGCAGGCTGCTAGCGAAAAAACCTACATTCTCAGTTTTACCACCCGCAATGTGATACGAAAGGTGTTAAAAAAACTCTGTGGTTCAGGTAATTGACAAACTTTAAAGAGTCACATGACATTTAAAACATAAGCAGCCGCTCCACGATTATAAATTCTTAGCTACAGCTGAATTGAGATCGTCCTATAAATGTAACTTAGCGAGACTTGATAATTGACGGATTTCAGCATCTACATAGTTAGAAGTACCAGGTAGGTTTATGACGAATTCAGGTAACCTACTATCTCTAAGGTCCTAGGGATTTTGCGTAGTGATAGGCGGAACAAAAGATCGCCACTGCTCAATCCACAAGAGACCATTATATACGATAATATTACTTCAAATTTCATGAAAAATTCACGCCTCTCTATCGTTAGATAAACTCTTTCCGCTAGTTGTTTATCCAGGGTCTCGAACGTAATTATATTGTGCTCACGGAAAATTCCGAGGGGCCCCCTCCGGTGGTTCTACTGTAAAGCACTACACCTGAACACGAATAATTTTTATTTTAATTTTTACCGATTTTTATTCCTTGTTTATTGTCATAGTTTCTTATCCTGAAATGTCAAGCAAATTTTAGACCAAAATCACTCATGAATAAAAGAAAAATGTCATCTCAATATCCAAAACACAGTGGTGCATGAGATTGTTCTGCGTCATAAAAATCCTTCAATGCAATAAAGCGATCGCTACATAGCATTAGTATTAAATATAACTCCTTCGATAATTAATGTGACATGGGTAAGTAATTCGCCAGAGGAAAAATAGGGTGCATCTTTCCCGAGCGTAAAATCAATAATTCTTTGCGGGGCTAAAACTAATGGGTTAAAACTTCACACGATCCAATCCCGCTATTTGCGTTGAAAATGATACCTTAAGTCATTGTTTTCAAGAGGTATTCTAGAGAAATATTCCCCAATCCATTTCCAATGAATAATGGTGAGTAATCACTACTAATTCTACACTAGTAATTCCTACACTAGTAATCTACTACAATAGTAATTCCTTTCTGTATGATCCCAGGTGGAACATTGATTACTCTGAACCTTATATGTTCACTGACCCAAATGCTGTCAAACAGAAACTATCATTCCCATTTAGCCACACGAGAAAAAAAATATGAAACTTGGTTTATGGGTGTGTATATTTTGCAGTACTAAAGTCACTATAAAATAAAAAGAATTGCAATTCTTTATTTGTAAACGAATCCACGAGAAGTATTAAGATCAACCTGCCATTCCTGGGATGCTCCCAGGCGGCTCATATGCAAGAGGAGGAGAAGACGGGGCTTGGATGCGTCCCAGATTATATCTGACCACTGTAATGTATTCAGACCAGAGTTTCCTACCTCCATAGTGAGTCCCCCTCCAGTGATTCCGCCCAATACGTAGAATGAAACTCCTCACTCTCTCTTCGTGTCAGTTTAAAGAAAAAAGTGGGGAAAATCAGATTTAAACTTCAATTAAAATAAATTGAGATATCTAGGGTTTTCGAGATACAAATTAATAAATCGATATGCGATGCAATATGAACCGGCAGCACACCCCACAATTGAATAATGCTTCGACAATCCACAAATATAGTTCAAATTTATAAATACTTGAACACCCCTGAGGGATATCACTTGTTTAATTTCAAATTTTGGAAATTTTTTCTCAGATTTTCTTTTTCATAATACAAGTACAGGTAACGTTTTCACCTTTGAAAGGCTCTCTGTTCAATACAATGACTATATAATCCTCATTTTATCTCCTTACTGTAAACTGCTTTGTTACTATTACTTCACTTAAAAGATTAATATCAGATTAATCTCACACTTGGTTAGTTATTCAAACGAAAATCTATGTAAAAAAATTAATTAAGATAATCACGCCAACTAACGTAAATTTAAAGGTGACGGTACTGATCGGTAGGGAGAGACGCAGAGAAAACACTAAATTATAGTTATCTATATCTACATAATACCCCGCAAGCCGCCGCTGGGGCGTGTGGCCGTTAGGCCATCATCCATTAAAGAGAATAAAACCACATGTGAGGCATCAGTAAACTCCCGCCTGACGGAATTGCCCACTCTCTAATTCATTATAGCCCCCTAAGATGGTAGGACGAATGAACTTCACCTTAAGTACTGTCTATTGTAACGTTAAAATGTGTACCCGGCTCATCTTGATTGATGAAAGCCACTGCTTTCTCTGTCCCCATGCATCTTCCGCTACCTGAAATCCTAACATCTATTTCAACCGACGCAGGTGGCCTCAACCGTCGTTGGCTGCCTTGCTTGAGAATCAATGTTATTTTCCTTTTATAAAATGAAGCATCCAATCGGTTTGTTCAGCTAGGAAGGAGTATTTATCGTAAAAATAAGGGTATATACAGAATATACGTGTATGTTGAGGATTGACTGTGTCATGAAAGACTGGATCGAATACAGTGGCAATAGCCAAGTGTGAAATTAGCAGATTTGAATGTCTCATGTTACCTGTTATTATTAGGTAATCTACCGGTAAAGGTAGGTTTTTGGATGGACACTACCATTAAATAAACATTTTGTAACTCCAAACAAATTGAGTCCTGGCAACTGCGGGACTCGGCCCAAGGGGCCGTGTGTCGTGCCCGGCAGCGGGGGAGGCAAGGCTTCCGCGGTCGTCATCCCACGAAATCCTTGCGGGGGAGAAATAACAGCAGCAGGACAGAAGATGCAGAAGAAGACGAAAGTAGTTAGAATAGGAACCTGGAACGTCAGGACAATGTTGAGGAGAGGCAAATTAGAAAATATTAAGCGAGAGATGGAAAGAGGTAACATAGATGTTTTAGGCCTCTGCGAGGTGAGATGGAAGGATAGCGGGGATTACTGGAGTGACAATTATAGAGTAATATACAGCGGCGGGGACGAGAGCCAACGAGGGGTTGCCGTAATTTTAAATAAAGGGGTAGGAAGAAGCGTAGTCAACATAGAGCAAGCGACAGATAGAATTTTACTCGTAGAGATTAAAGCAGAGCCGACGAACTTGGTCATTATTCAGGTATACATGCCACCGAGCAACCACAAGGAGGAAGAAGTCGATAGGATGTATGATGAGTTAGAGGATATCATCGCGAGTGTTCCTGCAGGGAAACATTTGATAGTGATGGGGGATTGGAATGCGACGGTAGGCGAAGGAAGAGATGGTGGTGAGGTGGGGGACTATGGGTTAGGCACGAGGAATGAACGCGGGGAGAAAGCAATTGAATTCTGCAGGAGACAGGGGTTAGTCATCACTAACACATGGTCTAGACACCACAAAAGGCGTAGGTATACATGGAAAATGCCAGGTGACTCAGAAAGGTATCAGTTAGATTATATTATGGTTAGGCACAGGTTTAGGAACAGTGTGATAAATTCGCACAGTTTCCCAGGAGCGGATGCGGACTCTGACCACAATTTAGTTGTTATGAAATGTAATGTTCGTTTCAAGAAGATAAGGCAAGGGCGGCGGGTTAGGAAATGGAATTTAGAAGCAGTAAATGAATTAACGAGGAAGGAGTATCAGGAGGCTGTAGAGAAAATGATGGATGACGGTAAAGAACTGAGTACTATCGAAGAAAAATGGGAATGTATCAAGAAAGGGATATTGGAAGCCGCTAAAGACACTATAGGAACCGTTAACGGGAAAAGGATAAGGAAACCATGGGTAACGGATGAGATGATTGCAAAGATGAATGAGAGAAGAAGATGGAAAAATGTAAACACAGAGTTAGGCAAAATGAAGTACAAAGAGTTAAACAATAAGTTGAGAAGGGCCACAAATAAAGCCAAGGAAGAATGGTGGAAAACGCAATGCGAGGATATGGAAAGTTTACAGAAGAAGGGTGAAATTGGTGCTCTATACAGCAAGGTTAAGTTATTATCGGGAAGTAAGAAGGCAAGATGTGTGCTAACAGTTAAAGATAAATGGGGTAAGATAATAGTTGAACCAGGAAAAATCCAAGAGAGATGGAAGGAATATATAGAAACACTGTATGGTAAAGAACTTAGGCCGACAAGGTTAGACATAGAAAAGGAACATGACGTAGAAGAAGATAGCTTAGGTCCAGGCATACTCGACGATGAAATAGAAAGGGCATTAAAGGAGATGAAAGCAAATAAGGCAGTGGGGCTGGACAATATTCCTGTAGAAATGTTGAAATGGTTAGGGAAAGGTGGGAAGAAGGCCATATATGGACTGATTCGTAGTATCTATGAGGAAGGAATCTGGCCGGAAGATTTTGTGAGATCGGTGTTAGTTCCTATTCCAAAAAAGGCAAAGGCTTCGTCATGTGAGGATTACAGAACAATAAGTTTGATATCCCACGCAGCTAAAGTTATTCTCAGGATCATCAACAAAAGGATAGAGAGTAAGGCAAATGATTACTTAGGGGATGATCAGTTTGGGTTCAGGAAAGGAAGAGGTACGCGTGATGCCATTGCAGTAATGAGATCACTAGTCGAGAGGAATATAGAATACAATCAGGACGTTTTTGCCTGTTTTGTAGATTTCGAAAAAGCGTTTGATAGAGTGAATTGGGAAAAATTAATGCGTGTATTGCAGAAAATAGGAATGGATTGGAGGGACAGGAGACTGATCCGCAACCTGTACATGTCTCAGACTGCTCAGGTGCGAGTGGGGAACGGAGAGTCCGGATGGGCAGTGTTAGGAAGAGGTGTAAGGCAGGGTTGCCCATTGTCACCGGTACTGTTCAACGTATATGTAGAGGAAATGATTAAAGAGGCATGGGAAGAACTGGAGGTAGGAATGAAAGTCGGAGGGGAATTCGTAAAATCGGTTAGGTTTGCTGATGACCAAGCATTAGTTGCTCAGTCAGCCAAGGGGTTGCAAGCATTGTTGAGTGAATTGGAGGTTCAGTGCGATAAATATGGGATGAGAATCAATATTAATAAAACAAAGGTTATGCGATTTTCCAGAAAGAAAAAGGCTAAGCTAAATATTAAAATAGGCGGGGAAAAAATAGAACAGGTAGAACAGTTTACATATCTCGGAAGTGTTTTGGACCAACACGGTCAAAGTGGTAGGGACGTAAGGAGAAGAATTGCGCTAGGCAAGGAGGCTTTCTCAAGGAGGAGGGAGTTGATGACGGGGACGTTGAGTAGGGATGTTAAGACAAGACTCGTAAAAACTCTGATATGGAGCGTAGCTATGTACGGCGCGGAAACGTGGTCGCTGAAGCAGGAGGATAGACGTAGATTGGAGGCTTTTGAAATGTGGGTGTGGAGAAGAATGGAAAAGGTGAAATGGACCGAAAGGAAAACAAATGAGGAAGTACTAGAAATGGTGGGGGAGGAGAGGGGTTTGTTGAGAGAAATCCTATGGAGGCAGGAAAAATGGATGAAGGGCGTATTGAGCGGTAGTGGAATGTTGAAGAGGGTAATAGAGGGAAGAATGTTGGGCAAGCGAGGTAAGGGTAGGAACAGGATAGGGATGTTGGACGAGATGAAGGGAGGAAAGAAGTACACCGAGATGAAGAGGGACCTGATATAGATTAGTTTGCTAGGTGGGGAGTCACAAAATGTTTATTTGATAATTGGGTCCATCCAAAAACCTACCTTAACCGGTAGATTACCTAAAAAAAAAAAAAAAAAAAAAACTCCAAACAAAACCCAATCCAGCAACATAATCTACATCAGGTCCCTCTTCATCTCCGTCTACTTCTTTCCTCCCTTCATCCCGTCCAACATCCTCATCCTATTCCTACCCTTTCATCGCTTGCCAAACATCCTCCCCTCTATTACCTTCTTCAACATTCCACTACCGCTCAATACACCTTTCATCCATTTTTCCTGCCTCCATAGGATTTCTCTCAACAAACCCCTCTCGTTACCTGTACTAATCTAAAATCAAGCCTTATTGACCTTCTCTAAATTGTAAAGGCAGGGCGTAAAGGGGATGTATAATTACGTGATTGCTGGCGATATCAGTGTCACTTCCCTTGGCGAGTCCTGTGGAAGGGAAAAAATAATTGCATAACTTTCGGAACGCACTTTGTATTTCTAACTGTTAACACAGATTTTCCCCTCTTACTTCATGAATGTGTTTTAACCTTCCTGTCTAATGTCTCAATTTCACCCTTAATCTGCAAACTTTCCATAGCCTCACACTGTGTCTTCCACTACGCTTCTTATGCTCTATTTGATACCCGTCTCAATATATTCACGGGCGCCTTCAATTATGCAGACTCACGAAGTTATATCACAAACTCCTTCCCTCTCCCATCGTGTCGGGAATTATTTAATACTGAATCTGGGGTGTGAACCTTTAAATATTCGAAGACTCAGGGCTAGATTAAACTTATTACAAAGATATAAAGCGTTTGGTTTTTCATCCGACATTGGAGATATATAATTAGACCTAATTATATTGACAAGGCCGAAAATTACTAAAAAATTAGAGAGTTAGATTATCGAACTGATAGTTTCAAGTATTCGTTTTTTTCGCGCACTATTTGGGACAACAATAAAAGGGGGAACACTTAGGAAAATAATAGGTACACCCTGTAGAAAATAGGGGTACACAAGATTAAATTCCCACAGAATGCTCCCCAAGTCTGGCGTCCGAACGCCCCCAGCCGCGCGCCCTTGTGCCAGGTGGGGTGTAGATGAATGTATATACAGTCTACTGTATTTGTGAATTGTCCGTCCGGAATGCGTAAAATACTATCCGGTTGTGTCTCAATTGCATGTGTGCCTGCCCTCTTTTAACGTATTTTCTTATCCTCTTTGTGTAGGCATTGGAATAGCTGCTAACCAGGTATTACTCGTAATATATGTAGGCCTGTTGCATGATTGGTGTACTGTCGCTCCCTTTCCACGCGATTTTTAGTGGATCACGGGGTGCTAGAAGCATGAGGAAATAGAGGGATAACATGTAGAATGGGGTCGCGGTGGTCCAGTGGGTAGAGCGTTGGACGACTGAAACCATAACCGGCACAGGGAAAGGAACTGGCACCCCTATCCTGATGTGTGAATGTTCACACGCCGTCAGGCTTGGTACATGGGTGAGCTCTACCATCACCTACTAAACCGACCTTCGGGTTGATTACTGTGTTAATGGTTTTATATGTAGAATGGGTGATAACCTACCACCCCCTGCCACACGTCCTTGCGACGACTTTCGGGGCATTATGTAGATGTATTTTGTCCTTCAATTGCTTCTTGCTGCATTGCGGGGTCTCTGCATCCTTTTCAAAATGAGCTGTAATGCACTTTTTACTCAGCTAAATATTCATTTGTATACGACCAATACTTTGGGTAATTAAAAATATTATGGAATAGCTGAGTACATATATTAAAATTGAATGTGAATATGTACCATGAGACAATACCTAAAATGAATAATTTCCTCCCCAAAATAGTAAACTTCCTTACAAATATTTCGTAAATTGCATGATTAAATTCCAAAGTTAAGGGCAATAAATTAACTTTTTCGACATTCATATACGAGGGTCATCCGGAAAGTAGTACCCGTTCGTGCCGCATGAAGTGCTGACGACGCGAGTAGCCGCTGGACGAGGTCAGATAGCTTCAGTGGCTTGTCTGCCTTCTCTGAGCCAAGTTGCGTGACGCTAGCATTGCCTGTGTTGTTTCTGTGATTGTTTACAATGTTTAAAAAAATTGAGAACGCCGCCCGTTGTGAAGTGAGGGCAGTGATTAAATTCCTCAATGCAAGAAACGTTCGCCCATGTGATATTCATCGCCAATTAAAGGAGGTGTATGGAGACAATGTAATGGACGAGTCGTCTGTTCGGCGGTGGTGTCGCAACTTCAACATGGGGAGGGGGAACACACACGACGATGAGCGTTCGGGGAGACCGTCTGTCATTACAGACCAACTGGTGAGCTCAGTTGACGAATTCGTGAGGAACGATCGGCGCGTCACAATTGATGACATCTGTGAGCATTTTCCCAATGTTTCTCGAACAATTGTTCATGAAATTGTTAAACACCATCTGCATTATGCAAAAATTTGTGCAAGATGGGTCCCTCGCATGCTTACAGATGAGCACAAAACCAAGCGTATGGCTGCAGCACTGACGTTTTTGGGACGTTATTCTGATGAAGGAGACTCTTTCTTGACTCGCATAATTACTGGTGACGAAACATGGGTTTGTTATGCATCACCTGAGAGTAAACGACAGTCAATGGAGTGGCATCATGCTCATTCACCAAACAAACCAAAAAAATTCAAGACAGTTCTGTCCACCAGGAAACTCATGGCAACCATTTTCTGGGATCGACGAGGTGTATTGCTTATTGATTTTATGGCCCGTGGAGACACTATTAATGCCAATGCGTATTGTGAAACATTAAAGAAATTACGGCGGGTAATACAAAATCGGCGGCGAGGTCTATTGTCTACTGGTGTCATTCTCGTTCATGACAATGCCAGGCCTCATGCAGCTGGGATAACACAAAAACTTTTGCAGCAATTCAAATGGGAAACTTTCGACCATCCACCGTATAGCCCGGACTTGGCCCCTTCAGATTTTCATCTCTTTACAAAGCTTAAAGACTTTTTGGCAGGAAAAAGATTTGACAGCGATGAAGAACTTAAAGAAGGAGTGACCCTGTATCTCAATGAGCTGGCGGCGAAGGACTATGCAGCAGGAATACAGAAACTTGTCACACGTTATGACAAATGCCTTAATTTGCTTGGAGATTATGTTGAGAAGTAGTTTAAAGTATCCTCTTTCAAATAAAATTTTTTATGTTTGTTAATATTTACTTTTGTGTCTTTATTTCACGAACGGGTACTACTTTCCGGATGACCCTCGTATGTAGGCTTCGTATGTCGCAAGGGGTTGTATACTAGTATGGTGCTCTTTCACATGCAAAGAAATTGTTTTAATTTCCAAAGGAAATAGCTAAGTTAAGCGACATAATCTAACTTCGTGTTTAACTTAGAATATTTTTATCTTTTTGCCTCGTGTACATTCACACTTTACATTATTGCACATTCCATATTTTATTGATAATATTGTTGATCCAAACAGAAGAGGCGTCTTAACTAAATAAATGGCCTTATTCATTATCCATCCATTATCCTTTAATATGGAGTCGTTCAATCATTCCCTAAAAAATCTAAGATATGATGCTTCTAGTACAGGAAAAGGCTTGCTTTTCGTCAGCCTCGCCACTCGTTAGACTGCTGCTAGAAGTTCAGCTATATCAATCTCGTGGTTTCATTTTCATGATGGATGGAAACAATCTTTAGTTTTTTTTAGAAAATATTTTTAAAAAATGAGCTCCATGCAGTGATTAAACACTTTTATTTAAAAGGCTTAACACCGAAATATACTATATGCACTCAATGCAGCACTTTCACATTAACTTCACACCAGATTGAAAAGATATTTGTTATCACACTTAAATTCGTGAGAATTCCTCCCCCACGAGTCAACTTTATGAGATTAATCATTATCATGAGGACAAACTGGTTGTTCTATGTCCATAAATTACCATTTGAAATACCTTCCTCTTATGAAGGTGAATACAGATACCATTAGCAACTCTACGCACATCATAAGAATTTAGTGTATATGCTGATATAATTGTATTTTTTAGGGCCCTTATTTTTACTGGTATGCTGAAAAAGTAAATTCACGAGTTCCCTTCCTTTAAGAAATGGAATTTATTACAAGTAATCCGTAAAAAAATGTCATTTATTTAGCAAACTACTCTTTGTGTCAGTTTCACCTCAGGATTACATACTGTCTGAATTCTGGTTTCATGGCTTACATAGCATAGCTTTGCTCCCCATCTCCATCTTAATGACTATGCAATTCACCGGCATAGTATTCAGTAAGACTTGCAGATAAAAATTCTGAGATTGCTGAGAGTTTTTTTGAAAGAGTAAAATACAAGTTTTAATTTCACTTGTGAGTAAAAAGTTTTTCCATCACATTGGTTATTTTTATGCAGAGTTAATTTAGGTTATTATGTTCTTCTTAACTCGGTAGTTTAATTCATAGTACATTCAGCTAATTAAGGCAATAAATCAACCAAAGCCTTCTGTGTCCATTTGTCAGCACACACCTTAATTGTACAAGGGTAAATTTATTTTCAAATTATTTACACTGTGAGAGGAGGTAGAATATCAGAAACTGTATTTGACTTCAGTTGAATAATACTTATCTTCACTGTCCATGAGTAATATTCTTTAGGATGGATATTATTTTTTAAATCCTCTCAGAGCAGGCACTTGAGGAATATGGTGGATGATGCATAGATATTGTAAGTTTAGCAAATTCCTTTACCCATTTCACCATAAACATGAAAACTCATTTATCCTAATTGAACACCTTGAAAATTGTGCATATTTGAATTGCCAAATGGGATTTCAGTTGGAAGCCGTAAGTATTCATATCTCTGCTTGCCCTCAAGGTCATCTCATGTAAAAAATCAATTATTATGAAATAATTGAACTAACCATTCTGCAAAAATCAATTTGCACACTTAATTTACAATTTCAAAATCAGTGTCCAAAAGAGCACATTAAATACTTGAAAATATGGCAATGGTAATCCTACAGCCATCAACAGTGAGAGGGCGAAAAATTTAGGCACCTAATTCAACCAGATTTAGGACACAAGATATGTATCCTGAATACGCCACATTGCAAACCCATAATTCGCAGTGCTAGAAAAGAGGCAACTAGTAGAAGAATAATTGCCATGGCAGGAGTGTATTATACTTGTATATGTTGGTCTCAATAAAATTGGCCATTTCTTTAAGTGTACACTTTTACTCATTCAAAAACAGAAGGGCTTCATTAACATGAGTTGGGAAAAGGCAGAGCTTTCCTTATGTAAGAGAAATTTGGCATCTACCTCATGAATGTAGTTCAATTCTTGCTATTATTTTATTTCATCAAGGTGTTGGATACAGATATTATAAACGTAGAGGTAAGAACATATTTCTTTGTCGAGTGCTTCATTTCATGACTAAGATCATCATCTTTGTAATCGTTTTTGTACTTTTTATACCTTATTTTGGTATAGAAACATAAAGGAAAATAATCTTAAAGCGCAACGTTGTGTTTGGAGAGTGTAAGCATTTATTAATGCCTTTAGTAAAAATGTAGCTGTCAACATAAGTCCACCTGGTTAATCATAGGTCGTTTGCCAAACCTTTGCAATAGGAGTCACCATTTCACTACATAAGCTCAATAAGTAATAAAACCAACAAAGACTAATCATAAGATATTTCTGGTCTTGTTTGATTAACTTAAAAATATGAAACATTTAGCAAGAAAAGTATGCCCAAATATAAATGAACTGCACGCAACACAAAGCATATCTTAAAACAATTACTGACAAAGATTAATGAACGAAGTAGTAGTAGCAGTTTTTATTGGAGGATACCAAAAGCCGAGGTCATTTGCTCCATTAGGGATGGATAGGAAAGAATGAAGGGTGAAGAGAAACCCATTGTTGACATTAGCCTACTCTTAACAACAGGTGCCAAGGGGTCAACAGTTTGATATCCCATTTGACGGACCGCGTACTCACTCAATGTGCTTTCCACAAAGCACCTTGGGATACCACTAAAAAATATCTGCTGCCACTGGAATTCAAATCTGGGCCCTGTGGGCCAGTGCGTTAGCCACCGCACCATCCCAATCCCCTTAACGAACTCTTTGAATTCACATCAATAAGTTTGTTAAAGATAGTCAATCCACCAAATTAAATTTACACAACAGTAAGAGGGTGAGTAGTAGGTGATAAAAAAGTTAATAGAAACATCTGCATCATGAACAATGCACTTATAAATAAGCTATAGGGTTTTTCAATGCCAACAATACCAATATATATGCAAAGAAACACAAACTCGTTTACAAGGAGGTATAACTGAAAACTATTATGAGCCAATAAAAATTACCCTTTCCCACGCTGAGGTTATAGTCATGTAAAAGTTTGTCATGCAATAGAGAATAATAAAATTACTTGTTACCATTTATTACCCAAAAAACTGAAATTCTGAAAATTTTGTAACTCCCACTCAAAACTACATTGGAAGATAGATGTTTAGATATTCTAATGTATCTCTTTTGTGCATTAATAAATAGTGAATTATTGTGTGTTAAAAGTATAAAGTTAATGTTTAACACATAGAGGGGGTTCGATTCAAACTTATAAAAACATGTGCAACAAGTTTAAAAGAAGTCCAAGCTGAAAAATTTTAACAAAAACTTCTCAAATGAAAAATTTTCCTATAATTAGGTATACTTCTTTCTGATTTCAATTTATCTTTTTTGAGAAATATTAAAATGAAATTTTGTAACCAAGGTCAATTGATGATTGTGTTTAATTTAAAATAATGACAGAAATGTTCCCACCAAGAAAATAAAATCATAATATATCTGCAGTTCAGATGGCACACTGTCTTGAATGGAATTAATGGCAGATTCCACAAATCTGTGAAAAGTTAGTGCGTATAACAAACATATGAAAATAAGTTATTTTCAAAGGGTAAAACTTCTTTTAAATTAATTTGTATCCAATTACTACAAATACTTAATGCACTTAGCATAGAAATGTTTACAGCAAAAAAGTCTTTAATATTTATATGATACAATTCCATAATGTCCAAAACAACTGATTGGAATTGCTTTCCTTACAAACATTCTTCAAATATATGTCCAATGATGGGACAGTTGTATATTTACCATTGATTATTTGAAACGTCTAAATTGAAACTTTATGCCAAGACATGAGACTGTGACCCATTTATCTTGAAGACAATCAAGATATTAAATTGGAAATTTTCAGTCCACTATACAGTGTCCTGATTTCCAGACATGTACTACAATCCTCATGGCAGCTATGAACGATATCAGCTAAGGGAGAAATGGAGTTCTCAGACTTCATCACTTCCATAACTACACATGGTCACAGCTGTAATCACAGCTATTTTCATTGTGCTTCAATCTGCTTTTTGCTAGATTTTAACTGTTCAAACTTGCCTTTCATGATGGCATGATTTGTGGTGTATGAAAATTATCACATTTGAAATATACTTAGTGGGAAAGTTAAGAGTAGTACACTTAATACAGGGAATAATAAAGAAGCAGCAAATGGGATGACACCTAGCATTAGGGAGAGAAGAGAAAGAATTTTCATATTAAATAGCTGAACAAACACCATGAATGGTGTGTATATGACAGCAATTTCTCATGTTTGTCTTCAAGTCCTGCACCCAAACACAATACCCTGAAGAGGGGTCTTCTCAAGACCTCGGGTGTCAGCAATTAATTTAGAATGGGTACCAGAATATCCATTGATTAAGATATAAAGAGTTCTTGATTCTTTAAATATTAGCTGTAATATCGATGCAATAAATCATTCTCCCAGCAATAGTCTCAATGTTTTACAAAAACGTTCACCAGTACATCAAATTCAGGATAGGAAAATGTGATAAAAACAATATGCTTCAGTCAATATCTGCTCTTGAAACATGACCTGCATGAATTTCATAGGATAAGTCAGTGAATGATAAGCATAATGAAAGACAAACTTTTTGTAACCAAAACGTAAAGATCCAACCTACAGCAAACAATAAATGTGCAGAAATAGATGAAGTGGTTACCTCCACACAGGTAATATAAGGAAAGTAGTAGAGATGAAGTTGCGGCAAGCAGGACGGTTGAACTTTAAATGTGTATTATACATTGTGGCCAACTATTTTCAGTCTTGTAATGGGTAATTATTAAATTTTGAAAATTAGTGTATACTACTAGAAATTCACATAATCAGTAAACTGCTCCATGTAACCATATTTCCAAAATTGAAACAGAATATTATTGGATAAAAACAGGACATGCATGGTATGTGCCTACACGATGGCAAAAAATGAGCAAAAGTAGTGTAACATGTATTTAGGTGCAAGATAACACTTTTCTTTAATTAAATATTCTTAAATCCAGTTTTTGACATAAACTCTGTTGATTTCCTGCATGCGAAATTTTCAAATACAAATTATACTTTTACTAAATCCCCCAGATGCTATCCACCCTGTATAAGCTAAAAACAGACTGCATTTCAAGATAGACCTTACATACTAGAGTTAGGATGGTAACAATTAAAGGATGCCCATCCACAATAATTACATCCATCAAATCAACACAAAAATCAAATATTTAATTCATTATTTATGAACCTAAATTCATGTAAATGTTTCCAAGACATCCTACTGTTTCAGGTATATCAATCACATTTGAGGTCAGCAATGAATATGAAACTTTATAGAATTTTTTTTAGCTCCTCTACATCAAAATTAGTCATTTAAAAGCATTCAAACTGCTGATGCAACTTTATATCTTGGTTAGGAATTCAAAAACCATGATACTACAAATTAAAGGTACATGCTAACAGTTTTGCCTCTTGGCTAATGAATAATGAAATGAATGTCAGAACATTCAAACCTTAATTGTTTTATTTTGGCATTTATATACAGGTACCCTTGCATTACACAATTTCTGGCTATGAGTAATCACTGCTTAGTGTGAAATGGCAAAGTGACAAATATTGTAAAATGAGAACTGAGCATGCACTGACGAACTGATAAGTGCAAGCAAACATGAAACATGTATGCATATAAATATACTGCATGCTCCAGTTCCATCAGTTGTGCAAATAACATTGTACGCAGCAGCTTTTAATTATTTTTTTGATCAAGTCTTAGTGTAAAATCATGAATTGAGACTGCATATTACAAAGGTAACCTGTACTATAAATGGTCTTACACTAATTGAAAGAGTTAAATGTATACCAAAATACATTTAAGGTTACCATTAAAATTACCCAAGTGATCAAACTTTTCTTTGAGGTTTATTTTAATTCTGACTTAATTTGTTATCATCAAAAATTTGTCAAGCTATTTTGGTGAACAACAATTCCTGTAAAAGAAGGTATAGCAAGCCATTCCACAAGATGAGTTGCTGCAAAACTACCTTAGTACCAAAATAGATATACAGATTACTTTTAAACAGCAACTTATATTGTTATTCCAGTTATCATCATAGCCTGAAGGTGGGTAGGGAGGGATCAGCTAACAACACTGACACTCATTGCTATATTATGTACAATGGAGGATTCAGTTTGCTTGAAAAATTATTCTTAATACCCTAAAATACTTAACTTACACAAGTTTAAATAATTCAAATTGGGCTTCCTCTTCTTCATTCTTCCAAAAAGTTCTCAATTTTTGAGCAGAAAGTTTTATGGTCAGTCAGAACATGATATATTTCTGATTTTGTACTTTGCTATGGAAACGTAAGCAGAGATCAACAATTTTGATCACAATTACAACATTAGCACTAATCACTTCTAAATGATCATGTGATCTCACAACATCCAAGGAAGATAAATACCAAGGTTTTTCAATTTCAAACTAAACTCTGATTACAACACATTGTGTTTACAGCATCAAACAAACTCCATTCAACATTTATTATTTCATCAAGTTTATATCAGATGCTTTCGCATATCATCATGAAAACATGATTGGAGTTATTTACAAATTTTACTTCCAGATGATGAAAACTTGATATTGCAAATAACTGTTAAATGGGAGGGACTCTCAAAAAATCTCGTTTTAACTACTACTTCTTACCACGATTGTAACTACTTGTATGTATTAAAATATTTTCAATAAATGTATATCTGTCACAATATATGGCATTTAAATGACCAATATTAACATTTAAAAATCGGGTCATTTTAAGTTTCAGAAACAATTGATGTGTCTAAAATCATTGCCAAGAATGAATTATTTAAATAAATGAAATACATAAAATAGCAAAATATGACATCATCATAAAACCTACCTTAATTATGTTTAAAAACTTAAGCAGCATTGTTTTTACAAAACATATTATTATGTTACAGAATAATTTTGGCCAACGAAATAATTTGATGAAAAAAGAGGCCACTGGGCTTAGTATGAATTGATCTTTACCCTTACCTATCAAACCAACCTTCAAGTTAATCACTTTTTTATTTAATCGGTACACCCACCAGCACTGGATATTTAACAAGTTAATTTCAGCCAGCCAAATACTTTGGGAGACATAGTTTTCTGATTGTTGGTACATACACCAGCACTGGAGTTTTGAGTTTAATTTTGACTAGCCAAATACTCTGAAAGAAGAGTTTTCTATTTCTTCAGTACACGCACCAGCACTGGAGTTTTAGAGTTTAATTTCATTCAACTTTTAGAGACATGGGCACTAATTATTTGGTACACACATGAGCATTGGAGTTTTTAAAACATTCTTTGTACGCTTCATGACTCTGGGGCCAGATGTTGCCTTCGGTCACTCAACTATAGCATTTCTGAAACATTTGTACGAAAGCTGGAGAATGCTACAAAATTTATCATTCCTGAATAATATATAGGTTAACAAATTCATCAATTATCAATTAATTATTATGGTTTCTTCTGGAATGGTAAATCAACTTCTTTTGAAAATAAGATGATACCCAATTCATTCTGTCAATATGACATATGATGATAAAATGAATATGCTTAGTATTGTGGAATGAAGACAAACCAAACTTAATTCACTCATCTTTCAAATTATTTTTACAAGTATACTCGAAGCCACAATAATTTGTCTTTTAAATTCATTTCACTTTCACAGTTTAAAAGTTGCTGTATAGTAACTCTTGTTTACTATATTATTGATTATCGTCTGCCTTTTGTTTCTTGTTGGTGGAGTATGATGTTTTATGATCAGATGGCTTTTTTGCACCTCCCTTGACCCCAACTGAGGTGTCTGGAAAAACAAAATAAATATTAACAATCCAACAAAAAAAAACCCTCATTTGAGTATATTCATAACCATCAAGCTAAAGAGTAACATGAAAATGTACATATTGTTACATGCATCATGGAATTTTCTGATTAGTACATATAATAGTTAAAGCATGTAATAGAAACAATTACCGGTTCAACTTCCATTGCAGAAATGAATAGAAAATTAATGGCAACATTTATACATATACTTAGTTCAAGTAGGTTCATCGCACCAAAAGATATAATTTATACCAAAATATAATGCTTTCATTCTACTGCATCGCTGCAATGGCCATAAATTCAAAAGGGACGCGTCACCACTAGAGTGCTAGTCCAAACTAGATTAAATGGAAATCTGCACAAGTCAAAAACATCTTTTCCTTGTGTGCCATTCATTTTACAGCAACAAAATTGGTTATCACTTGATTGGAAATTTTATTTTTATCAATTTTAAACAGAAGTGTCACATCTATGAAATTTAAAATTATATGGTGAAAAAAGCACTTTTTATTGAAGGAATTTCAAAAAATTTTCAAGTCTATCAAAAAACATTAGACCACACCAGGGCAAAGGGCAATATTTTTGTGTACCTCAATGAACACAATGAAAAATATTACCAGAGAATAAGATAGAATAATAATTGAAAATAATCATGTTTTGTTGAAATAATAACAGAACAATTATCATTAAGCACAAAATATATTTAAGTGTAACTCTTAAAACTATTCTCACCTTGCAACCACCTCACTTGTGTTGCTGGTCCATAACCCTTTTCATTTCTAGCTGCAATTCTAAAAATAATTGCAGGCTTAGTGGTGGTATCTATATGAGCGGCAGCAAGAGATGAATTGGGCACTGTGCACTGGTTGATAGGGCCTGAATACACACGTACAAAAGCCAATTGCGCCGGTGAGCTTACAACTGTTTTATTATCACCCTAAAAAGAATAACAAAAATATTATTAGTTTAATTCACCATTCCAGTTATTACAAAATATAAAAAGCTGTCATCAAAATTGATATCAAATTACAAAATTAACAATCAAGTTCGCCAGAACAATGCTCAATATATCAAGGAATATTGACTTGCATGTTTCATGTTGAAGGTATATTGAGTAGGTTCTGTTGCCATAAGTAAATGGATGGAATTCACACACATTGATAATACCTAATTTAATTGGGATATGTTCAAACACAAAATGAAACCATAGGGAAACCAAACAATAATAATGAGAAAATATTTAGGAAATGACCCTCAATATTTCCTGTCTTGATACCATTAAACCTTTTCTTTGATACATTCATTATTACCATATTTCTACGTCCATGAGACACACAAATTATTCAGGTTTGAACTTGCGAAAAATATTTGGATCAGACAGAAAATGATCAACAAAATCAACCCTTCATTGTAAGAAAATGGAATTGTTACATTACAAATTAGAAGCCATGCCAATGTTTATTCAGTATAGAATCCCATAAATCCATCACCACTGCTTCTGCTAAATCATTTCCACTGCTACTTTCACTTTCCTCATACCCGATGTCATCTTTGCTTCCATCTCGCAAATTGCTCTTTCCACAGTTTAAAAAGTCATAATACTCTCACTTTTAACTGTCCACCAGGACTTGTTCAACTAACCACAGACACTATGGCCATTTCATTCTTCCCATCAGTGTGATTTGGTGGGTTTGGTGACTTATAGCATTTCTTTCTTATTCTCATAGCAGTTTTTGTGCTATTTGAGGGTATCGTTTTAGAGTAATTATTAAAAAGAAATAACTGAGATACTGGGATACAATTTATCCTGCATATTGACTGATCCTTATGCACATAATGCTTTAAATTTCAGCTATTAATATTGATTTGACTTGTTTCAGGAAGCAGTAGATTGAAGTAACTCAGAGTATGGAGAAGATAGAGGCTAGCAGTGCGAATAATTTCCTTCATTTGAAAGGTTACAATGCTCGACAGTGAAATGATGGATGCTTATGGAAACGATAGCCCATCATATTGCAAACAGGCCAGAATTCCCTCACAGATGAACCAAATAAGGGAAGACCATCACTCATGACCAATACTGACACAGTGGAGAACTTTATCCTGTTAGATTGAAGAGCCACTATCCAAATGATAATGAATGAGACTGATCTTAGTTAAAGCAGAGTGTAGAAAATTATTGATGATCAACTGAAGATGTCAAAGGCGCCAGCATACTGGGTTCCATGACTACAAACTCCTTTTCAGAAGCAAGTGTGGCACAACCCGCAATTGCAATCATGGTGCAACGACAATCAAAGCAATGTGGCTTTGAAATTTTGCCACATCCGCCCTATTCTGTCCATCTCACCCAAGAAACTTTTTCTTATTCCCAGGACTAAAAAAACAACTGCAGAGTTAGACATATGACAATACAAATGGTCATTCAAGAGGTCAAGAAACACTGGGTGGAATACATAACCCTGGATAGTAACTATGCAGAGAAGTCTTAGGAATAGCAAATAAAAATTAAGTTGCTAACTTCATTACTTTTTAGTATTAATTATAAGTATGATACCCCTTCATACATACTTATTCCTCTTTCTAGCTCTTGATTAAAGCACCTTGGAAAAAAATTAGACTAACTACACACACATCTTAAAGCTGGATCAGTCACTCATGCATGATTCAAGAAAAGTATCTTCTGAAGGAAGATGGCACCATCAAAACTAGTCACAAATAAAGTAACAAATATCCCCCAGTCCATAAGATACACTACTTTTACTTCAAAATGCAGTCAAAAATCAGCCTGTACATAATGGGCCATGGGTATAACTTTAAAATATAAGCACACGCTGATTCATTCTTACTAATAAGTATTTTTTCTCACATCAGGCATAGGAAATGATTGCCTTGATTACAAATGGTGATGATATTTCCGTTTTGATTCAGTAGTAAGCAATGCTGTTTTAATATTTCGTTGAAAGTACTTCCTAAAAATTGACCAAATAAATTTCAAATTTATATAATTTAGTGTGCTTAGTTTCATCTCACATGGGGTACAGCCACAAAACTCAGTAAGCATTGGGATAACAAGGATGTTGGTCCTCCGCTACATGCATCTCTCCCGATTAACTCAGGCGTCTAGAGCCATTCAACCCTAAGTAGTATAAGGGTGTCATGAAGACATAGGAAATGGTTGCTTTTAATAATAATTTTGATAATATCAAAATAATAACAAAAACTAAGCATAACATTAAAAGTTAAAATGATAATAACCTAGTGGGATCTTAGGAAAGAAGATAGCCATTCAGTATTGCTTTTAACATGAATTCATGAATTACAATTCAGAACATGGAAACAAGGTAGCTTAAAGGCATTTTGGTCAAGGGATGTCAAATTTCTGACATTCTACGATGAATAAATATTGATATATGTATAGCTGCTTATTTTTTTAATTTGACAATTAAATCTTCTTCATAAGAAGTGTTAACATCAAGAGAATTTAATACTATTCAGTTTGATATAAGTATATTTTCTAAATTCCAACCTGTAAAATCAGGATGCATCTTATGCTACAGGAAATACAGAATCTATAGTACTTCTGCAGAAACAAGTTATTTTTTTTTACCTATCATGTTGATCTGACTCATTACATTGAGGTTAACTCTTAAACCAATTCTCCTGTCATGCACACTTCAGACTATTATAAAAGTTATCATCACCTCCAAGATAAAAAGGAAAAAAATTTGGCCGAAATTTACTTTCCTCGCAGACACCCTTCTGAGTTACCCAATTCTTTGTCTAAAACTGACAATATTACTATCAAAATTGTCAAAATAATTCACTAAACAACTCAGAGATATGTTAAGATACCAACTTAATTGTACTAGGTACCTATATTGCATTAACGTTAAATTAGAGGTTGGCAAAATACAATTGAATCCACCTGGACTGGTTACATCAATTTTTATTTGATTGCTTGTCATATGCCAGGCATCTTTTCATTGATCGGTGAGTTTATCTTGCACAACTGCTTAAAAATTAAAATGGTAACCATATGATTAGTAGTCACAGAACCTAATTGCTATCATAGTTTGGTAAACTTCACTTTAGTGGTCAATGTCACATGACCACAATTTTACAGTTTATATATTTACAAGATGACGTTTCAACTCAATTTGTAATGGACAACAAAATGCTGACATTTTAAGTCCCGAACTAGCTATATTATTAGGTAATCTACCGGTTAAGGTAGGCTTTTGGATGGACAAAACTATCAAATAAATATTTTGTAACTCCAGACAAAACCCAATCCAGCAACCTACTTTACATCAGGTGCCCCTTCATCTCTGTGTATTTCTTTCCTCCATTCATCCCCTCCCACATCCCTATCCTGTTCCTATCGTATCCATTCTCTACTGCTCAATACACCTTTCCTCCATTTTTCCTGCCTCCATAGAATTTCTCTCGACAAACCCCTATCCTCACCCACCATCCCTAGTACTTCCTCATTTGTTTTGGTCTATTTCACCGTCTCCATTCTTCTCCATACCCACATTTCAAAAGCCTCCAATCTACGTCTATTCTCCTGCTTCAGCGACCACGTTTCCGCCCCGTACATAGCTACGCTCCAAAACAGAGGTTTTGCGAGTCTTTCCTTAACCTCCCTACTCAACGCCCCCGTCATCAATTCCCTCCTCCTTGAAAAAGCCTCCTTGCCTAGTACAAACCTTCTCCTTACGTCCCTACTACTTTGACCATATTGATCCAAAACACTTCCAAGATATGTAAACCGTTCTACCTGCTCTATTTTTCTCCTCCTATTTTAATGTTTAGCATAGCCTTTTTCTTTCTGGAAAATTGCATAACCTTTGTTTTATTAATATTGATTCTCATTCCATATCTGTCGCACTGAACCTCCAATTCACTCAGCAATGCTGGCAACCCCTTCGCTGACTGAGCAACTAATGCTTGGTCTTCAGCAAACCTAACCGATTTTACGAATTCCCCTCTGACTTTCATTCCTACCACCAGTTCTTCCCATGCCTCTTTAATCATTTCCTCCACATATACGTTAAACAGCACCGGTGACAATGGTCAACCCTGCCTTACACCTCTTCCTAACTGGACTCTCCATTCCCCAATCGCACCTCAGAAGTCTGAGACATGTACAGGTTTACGGATCAGTCTCCTGTCCCTCCATTCCATTCCTATTTTCTGCAATACATGCATTAATTTTTCCCAATTTACTCAATCAAATGCTTTTTCAAAATCTACAAAACAGGCAAATACATCCAGATTGTATTGTATATTCCTCTCCATCAGTGATTTCATTACTGCAATGGCATCATGCATACCTCTTCCTTTCCTAAACCCAAACTGATCATCCCCTAAATAATCGTTTGCCTTACTCTCTATCCTTTCGTTGATGATCCTGAGAATAACTTTAGCTGTGTGGGATATCAAGCTTATTGTTCTGTAATCCTCACATGAGGTAGCCATTGCCTTTTTCGGAATTGGAACTAACACTGATTTCACAAAATCTTCCAGCCAGATTCCTTCCTAATAGATGCTACGAATCAGTCCATATAGTCTTCTTCTCACATTTTCCTAAACATTTCAACAGTTCCACAGGAATGTTGTCTACCCCCACGGCCTTATTTGCTTTCCTCTCCTTTAATGCCCTTTCTTTTTCATCATCGAGTATGCCTGGACCAAAGCTATCTTCTTCTAAGTCATGTTCTTTTTCTATGTCTAACATTGTCGGCCTAAGTTTTTTACCATACAGTGTTTCTATATATTCCTTCCATCTTTCTCGGATTTTTTCCGGTTCAACTATTATCTTACCCCACTTATCTTTAACTGTTAGTACCATATTTCAAGTATGGAAGACCATCTATGATCTATGATGACAAACCTTGCATCTATGTCAAGTATTATTGACGCAATTTTATCATTACTGATTCACTCAAAAAGGTAATCAACTTCAAAAAATATGGAATAGGAAATATTTTTCAACTACTTCACAGAAATAATACTCATTTTTTCACTCTAACAACTGGGTGCATTTTTTGTCATGCTGTCTTATGATTTCTAATAATACTCCATTTGGTATACAGTATACAAGGTGTCCCCTCCCATGGACTACAACCTTGACGTGGTGGAAGGGATTGTGCGTTCCTATGACCCCTAGAGCTGTGCTGGCGGGAGCAATAATAATTGCTCCTGGTAGGGTCACCCATGCCAGATAGGTCGAAGGTTAGGAGCCAGATGAAAGGTAGTCCACGCAGTGTCTGCAAAGGCTTCTGACCCCAGTGGAGCGGCCATTAAGTGATGGTGTCACATTAAAAACACTATTGAGGAAGGCAATGGGAAACCACCTCAATTATTACTCCCATGAAAAATGATGGACACAAGACAGACATTGATTCCTGGCAACTGCAGGACTCGGCCCAAGCGGCCATGTGTCGTGCCCGTCAGGGGGGAGGCAAGGCTTCTGTGGTCGTCATCCCACGAAAACCCTTGCAGGGGAAAAATAACAGCACTAGGACAGAAGACAAAAGTAGTTAGAATAGGAACATGGAACGTCAGGACAATGTTGAGGAGAGGCAAATTAGAGAATATTAAGCGAGAGATTGAAAAAGGTAATATAGATGTTTTAGGTCTATGCGAGGTGAGATGGAAGGATAGCGGGGATTACTGGAGTGATAATTATAGAATTTTATACAGCAGGGTGGACGAGAGGCAACGAGGGTTGTTGCCGTAATATTAAGTAAAGAGGTAGGAAGAAGCATAGTCAACACAGAGCTAGAAGCTGATAGAATATTACTCGTAGAGATTAAAGGAGAACCGACGAACTTGGTCATTGTTCAGGTATACATACCACCGAGCAACCACAAGGAGAAAGAAGTCGATAGGATGTACGATGATTTAGAGGATATAATCATGTTTGTTCCTGCAGGGAAACATTTGATAGTGATGGGGGACTGGAATGAGATGGTAGGCAAAGGGTGAGATGGTGATGATGTGGGTGGCTATGGGTTAGGCACGAGGAATGAACACAGGGAGAAAGGAATTGAGTTCTGCATGAGACAGAGGTTAGTCATCACCAACACATGGTTTAAACACCACAAAAGACGTAGGTATACATGGAAAATTCCAGGTGACTCATAACGGTATCAGTTAAGATTATACTATGGTTAGGCACAGGTTTAGGAAGTGTGATACATTCGCAGAGCTTCCCGGGAGCGGATGCGGACTCTGACCACAATTTAGTTGTTATGAAATGTAGCGTCCATTTTAAAAAGATAAGGCATGGGCGGCGGGTCAGGAAATGGAATGTAGAAGCATTAAATGGATTAACAAGGAAGGAGAAACAGCAGGCTGTAGAGAAAATCATGGATGATGGTAAAGAACTGAGTACTATTGAAGAAAAATGGGAATGTATCAAGAAAGTGATATCGAAAGCCGCAAAAGACACTAAGGAACCATTACCAGGAAAAGGATAAAGAAACCATGGGTAACGGATGAGATGATTGCAAAGATGGATGAGAAAAGAAGATGGAAGAATGTTAACACAGGAGTTAGGCAAAATGAAGTACAAAGAGTTGAACAATAAATTGAGAAGGGCCACGAATAAAGCAAAAGAAGAATGGTGGAAAACGCAATGTGAGGATATGGAAAGTTTACAGAGGAAGGGTGAAATTGGTTCGCTATACAGCAAGGTTAAGTTATTATCGGGAAGTAAGAAGCCAAGATCTGTACTAACAGTTAAAGATAAGTGGGGTAAGATAATAGTTGAACCAGAAAAAATCCAAGAAGAAAAGAAGAAGAGGGAGTTGATGATGGGGACCTTCGTCTCCTGTTTCGTCACCTGTTATAATACATTTCAGTAATTCTGCATCGTCATTTACTTCATTTAGTGACTCCTGAGCAACTTCCATTTGCCGCTGTTTTTGTTCAAAATTCAACCATTTTGGAATGAATTTTGCTGCCATGATTTTCATACCCAAAAAATTGGAAAAATGTCATTAACATGATCCAATCGATATTCCAACACCATCAGCGACCTCTCTAATTGTGAGTCGGCGATTCGTTCATTACCATTTCTTTCACTTTTCCCACATTTTCATCGATTGTTAATGTGCTGGGGCATCCAGGGCGTTCGTCATCTTCAAGGTCTTCACGGCCTTCTTGGAAACACTTATGCCACTCGTAAACTCTTTGATTTACGCATAGCAGACTCAGCATAGGCCTTTGTTAACATTTCACACACTTTGTTACACTTTATTTAATTTTTTAAGCAAAATGTGATACAAATTCTTTCATCCATTTCTTTAAACAAACGAAAATCGCCAAGTTCATAAAACATATTTAACCTTAGTGGCTGTCAAAGACTAAGTCCACAATGAAAACAGCTGAAAGTTTTACCTTATTTCAGGGGCATGTATGCCAACATAATAAAAAAAAAGTTTGACAGTCGGACTCTCCAAGCCCGCGAAATGAAAAAATTCTCATTACGTTTTGAACACACCTCGTATTCCTATTCATAAGAATTATCTGCAGAATTAGCATTATAATAAAGATATAATCAACCCTGAAACTGGCATTTTCTCATATTACACATATATTAATGAGAGTCACAGTGTGTTTTACTACTCCCCTATAATTGTTGCAGCTGAAAAAGAAAGGAATATATCCAAATGTTAAGTCACAAGATTTGCTACTTTCATTATTTAAGTGGCAGATACTTTTTGAGAGAGATTGGAACTTCTCAATCCTGGATAAAATGGTGGCCGAATTTAATCATTTCTTGTTCAACAAAAATAATACAAACAATCGGGTGGCCTGGCAATGGGTTCCCATCTCTTCCGGCTGACCATTTCCTTCAAACAACAAACTCATCAACAATAATAAATTGGTTTGGATAATTTATTGGCATCCTCTGCCTCTGGGCACGAACCAATTGCCAGTTGACCTATGTTTTCATGAATCTATTTTTGCAGTACCAGACACAGCACAGCCAATCAGGATACAGATCTCCACCGCAAGATGCAGCTCTGCAGAAGTTGTCTGTCTGCTAACTCTATCAGTGTCACAGGTGCTCAATGTCTGTCATTTGTTCATCCTCCAACAAACCAGACAGTGCATCGGTCACCGATGTATTCAGAGTCTGTCTGACCCTGCTGCAGAAAACAATAGCAGGGTATACAGCAATGCAAAAATGGAAGGCTGAACTGGATGCATGAAAATGTAGCGAAAGTCTCCATCCGCTAACAACTAGATTCCCTCCACTTGAAAATATCCTTCCTGAAGGAGAAATATACCCCTCCCTGGAAACCACTGAAAATGACCTCACCTATGATTGCCAAGTTTACCCTCAGAAGCAAACCATCCTCTAGCCACTTTTGCTAAACTCATTATGTCCTGTATGGATGCAGCCACCACAACACTTACTCTGTTATCACAGATACTCCCAACATTTAAGAAAAATTGTCTAGAAGGAAAAACTCATCATTCAGAGAGTGGACCAAAAAAATTGTGCTGTTTTGCGTTGATAAGAAATCTTATATGTGCCTCAATTTCATTACAAACACAAAATTGAAAAAATACCAATTGATCAACCTTTGAAATTCTCAAGTGTAGTCAAAAAAACCCATTAACAGAATCTACCATTTTCAGAGTTAAAGAGAAAAAGCGCTTCACTCAAATGAATTTCTGAGGACTAACGTCATAGTCAAATTAAATTATACAAACAAAAATTCCCTGTAAGAAACATTTCTCCAGTATGTTCCCCCTGCCTATCTTCTATCACACAATTTAATTATTCTATTTAAGGAATGCACAGATTTCAGAACCTAACACAACATCAAAATGTTGCCAATTCCTTTAAAGAGACAAAGGAAACGCCAGGTTAGTTCCCTTTCACAAAGACTATTTGTTTACCTGTGTTCCAACAACAGGGCAAAGAGCTGAAACAATCATGTAGCCAAAGATATTAAAAGTTAATTAAAATCCCTGATTAAAAGGACCATCAATCAGATAAATAGGTTCTCACCTTTCCTGGCCAAAATTTTTCTCAATTTTTTAAAAAATAATATTTAATTGAGGTAAAAAACTCATCAAACAGTATATTGGTTTCAATACATTGATTAAATATGCCTCCTGCCTCTGGGCAGGAACTATCTAACTAATAGTTAGTCTCCTTTGTTAACCACCTACATCCCATGCACTCAAAGACCTCCTTACCAATGGAAAAAAATGGCAACGGATCTATCCTCTATTGCAATTCATAAGTATGAGTTCAGTATATCTGTGAGGTGTGACAACTAAATAACTGGACTGGTGATGCTACTGGCAAACAGCAGTATGTTTTTAATTGTGATGAGATGGTTCTCTTTGGGAAGAAGATGCCAGATCAAACCTATATTTGTGCACATTTGCACACGTGATGAGTGACTTATTGGTTTTAAAAATCTCATTTCCAAATAAAAACCATAAACACAGTAATCAACCCGAAGGTCAGTTTAGTAGGCGATGGTAGAGCTCACCAATGTACTAAGCCCGACGGCATGTGAATATTCACACATCAGGGTAGGGGGGCCAGTTCCTTTTCCTGTGCCGGTTATGGTTTCCCCGGAAGATCTGATACCCGAAAAAATCAACTAGCTTGGGTGGAGCTGCAGGTGCCCAGAGTGCCTTGCTCAGGAATTGAACCCGGGACCCTCCGGTCAGTAGTCCAATGCTCTACCCCCTGGGTTACCGCGACCCACATATATATATGATGTATATATACATAATAATTATTATTATTATAAGGCAACGTGACGGTGACTCCTAACAAAACACAAACAGGCAACCTACTCTACATCAGGTCCCTCTTCATCTCTTTGTGCTTCTTTCCTCCACTCATCCCTATCCTGTTCCTGCCCTTTCTTCGTCTGCCTAACATTCTACCCTCTATTAAGAGTATTCAATATCCCACTGCCGATCAATATGCCCTTCATCCATTTTTCCTGCTTCCATAGGATTTCTCCCAACAAACCCCTCTCCCTGCTCACCATACCCAGTACTTCCTCATTTGTTTTCCTTTCGGTCCATTTCACCTTCTCCATTCTTCACCACACCCACATTTCAAAAGCCTCCAATCTATGTCTATCCTCCTGCTTCAGTGACCACGTTTCCGCTCCGTACAGAGATACGCTCTATATCAAAGTTCCTTACTCAACGTCCCTAACATCAACTCCCTCCTCCTTATGAAAACATCTTTTCCTAGCGCAATTCTTCTCCTAACGTCCCTACTACTTGACCGTGTTGGTCTAAAACACTTCCGAGATACGTAAACTGTTCTACCTCCTCTATTCTTTCCCCTCCTATTTTAATGTTTAGCTTAGGCTTTTTCTTTCTGGAAAATCGCATAACCTTTGTTTTATTAATATTGATTCTCATCCCATATCTATCGCACTGAATTTCCAATTCACTCAGCAATGCTTGCAACCCCTTGGCTGACTGACAAACTAAAAGCTTGGTCATCAGCAAACCTGACTGATTTAACGAATTGGACTACCGCGACCCCCGATTTCCAAATATTAAAGAATAAATAAAATTTGTTACTTTATTCACCATAACAACAATTGATGAATTTCTGAACCCATAATGCATCACTATGTTCTGGTAAACTGATATTGTAACTGCGGTCCTCTTTTTTATTTTAACGGGTGTTATACATGTATTTTTATATCTTCAGGACCAATAAATCTATTATTAACTTGTATTATGCAAACCCTGTCACAATAACAGAAAACTTACATATTTGCAGTCAAAATTATGAGCCTGATCCAGAGCAGTCAAACACAAATAAATATACACATACATCCTGCAGACCATTCTTCAGGGATGGCAACAATGCCTTATTTTTAGTTATTTCAGGAAATATTGTTTTAGAAGGAATTTCAATGGTCAATGATAATCCACATCTGTAACCACCCATCATGTCCTATGGCTCAACCTCAGAAAAAGTGTCACCAATATCCAGCTAACCCTGTAGGCACTAATTGTTAAATTATTCTCCACTGAGTGATCAAGCGCCATGAATTCCCGGCCTTAAGCCTCTCCCATCCCTTACCCCACACCTCCTCTTCCCCACTACATTATTGTCCATTCATTGTCCATTGAAATCTCTCCTAAATAATACTCCCATTTCAACACTGCAGGAAATGATAAATTGAAAAGTTAATTGTAAGTTATCCACTGTAAAAGTTTATTTACAAAACAGGGTCTTACCCAAAAGTGGTAAAACTGATTTTCTCTGACACGAATGGAGTGGTGGAGGGGGATCTGCCTGGCAGGGTAAGGTGGAGGGGGCTCTTAGTAACAGACCGACACCAACCTCAGTCACCTGCGGGCTGTCGTTGAGTGAGGACACCGTTTTTAGTGAAGCAAGGTTTTTGTCCGCGTCGAAAAACAAAATGAATCTCAATTTAGAGCAACGTTATTCCGTGAAATTTTGTGCGAAACTCGAGAAGACGGCAACTAATACCCTCGATATGATCAAGCAGGCTTATGGGGACACTGCCTTAAGCCATTCCACAGTATTTGAGTGGCACAAGTTGTTTAAAGAGGGTAGGGAGCTCGTTGAAGACGACCATCGCTCCGGACGGCCGTCGACGGCAAGAACCGACACGAATGTGGACAGAGTGAGGACACTGCTGAACACAGACCGACGCTTAACCAGTGAAGAAATTGCAGACCAGTTGGGTCCGTCTGCATCCAACGTCCAATGCATTATTTCACAGGATTTGGCCATGCGCAAGGTGTGCCCCAAGATGGTGCTGAAAATTGGTGCCATGGCGCACTTGTCGTCAGACAGCTCCTGGCCAAATACGGCATTGCCACGTTGCCGCACCCACCCTATTCTCCCAATCTGGCACCACCGGACTTCTTCTTCTTCTTCCCCCTGATGAAAAGACAGCTCAAGGAACGACGTTTTGACTCGATAAAGGCTGTTCAAGTGGCTTCGACGAGGGTCATCAAAGAAAATTTCCAGCGGGCATACGGGGAATGGGAGCAACGTTAAACTAAGTGTGTAGCAGCTCAAGGAGCATACTTTGAAGATTATTAAGTAAATGCAAGTATATTGTCAATAAAATTCTTATAAAAAATCAGTCCTACCAGTTTTGGGTTAGACACTGTATGTTTCACTGTCTTTAAGTCAGTTTTAGGTACATACTAGGAAGACGTACTCAAGAGTGGTGCTAAGATGCAACATGAGTTTTAAAGAAACCTCAAAAGCAGAATATTACATATGACTTCTCATTTTATCATTAACAAATTCAGCCATGTTTTGACACACCATTCAGTTGACTTACTGCCTTTGAGCAATGTCTTCCCTATTGCTCTGTCCTTGAACACATCTTTTACCTAGTTTCATAGTTTCATACATGTTTCTTTGTTCCTCAAAATGTTAATATTCCTCATCTCATGTCTCTTCAGCCACAGTACTTTCTCAGCCTTTCAAATCATGTCCATTTATTCACATACCTGTCTGGTGATTTGAATCGAGCACTCCTTTTACCAAACCATTGAATTTTTTTTTGTTCACACCAAAAACAGACTCAGGAAGCCACACTACGATCTATGCCAGAAAATGACTCCACTGCATTTAAAATTCACAACAGTCAATTTAAGAGTTAGTAATCCAGAAGATGAATGTGATAGGAGTTGTAAAACTTAATATGCAATAAGATATAGCATTCATTAGTATTTTCATGCCAAGTGAGTTGTTAGTAGCAGTAATAGCATAAAAAGATCCATACCAAGTGGCTCAAAATTAGGATACTCAACTAATTATCCTCTAGTCAACCTTGGTAACCAATATTTTGGTGTCCCATTACAAAAGGTGTAATTTGAAAATTTTTTACCAACTTGTCTACTACTGAAGAATCCAGTCCACCATCTTTCAGGACCTACTAAAATTTCTCACCCTAACTTTCCACTTTTACAATACTCCCCTTGTACCATGTGTGCACTTACTTAACATTTACGGCTATTCTGCCATTCGCATGTTTCACTTCCATTCAAAATGTGGAGAGAAGTAATCACTATGCACAGCCATTTTTGTTACCTTAGACACAATTTTTTCATTCACTCCACATATTCCCAAAACCTTTCTTCAAGCATACTAAGGTTTCTAAAACCCAGTTATCCTACAATGTTCACAAAAATTAGGCAAAAAAGACAAAAAATGATCTGCTTGTTCAATTATTCCCTGCTTATCTTTATTGTACATCATTCTACCCATTCTTCCTATCTAACAAATCTATAGAACCTGTTCAATAGAGTTATTATTATACTTTATGCCTATGAGCGCATAAAAATTAAATTTGTTAATTTTAAATTTATGTGTAATGTATAAGTGATACACGTTTCATTTATTTGAATGAATTAGCCAATGCAAGTTGAAATATGTTCATTTCAATTACACAACGTACAATACACTGCATTGGCATTTTGCTTCAACCTGAACACATCATCAGCCAAAGCCAATTTGATTCTACAGGAAGGCTGTAGAAAAGTCTGCTCTTCCCTATTGGATATATAGAATAGAATCAAAAATTTAGAAAATTTCATTGAACTCCACCCAGACATTGGTAAGAGAAAAATTGCATGTGAGGCATGTTTTTACATGGTGGGTTCCTAGACTGCTCATGCCCAAACAATCAGATGTCCACAAGCAGGTTTGTTCTAGCTAAGTTGACGTTACAAAAAGATTAGTCATTTATTTAGAATATAAAATTGATGCTGCACAAAATATGCCGCTACATTTTGATCCTGAGATCAAACAGCAAAGCTCTGTGAGGAAATGTCATAATCAACACCAATAAAGGAGGTCATGGCTTCTGCTGAGAAATTTATGGTAAATTAACTTTTTGATACTCAAACAATTGTGTGTTAGCATGCCATACCAGCACACAACTGCATATGAAGCATATTATAGGGATGCACTGCAAATTCTCCCAAAATCATATTGATCAAAATATACATTTCAAAGTTAAAGGCTAGATGCTGCAACACAATGATGCAGGAATGCACATCACAAATTTTGTTGATGCATATCTCAAAGAGTGTTCCCCTCATCCTCCCTATGGTACAGACCTATGCCCATGTGACGTTTTGTTCCCCAATATGAAGAAATGCCAAAGGGGGAATAACTTTATATTATCAGAAGCAGGCGCAGGCAAACACAATTTTAAATTGAAATACCTGCTGCCAACATAATATTGGACTGAAATCAATGAAACTTGTATCAAAAATACATTACACATTAAGCCACCAATATGCAAGTATTTGATTTTTGCACCATAAGTTACGGTAATAACAATTTATGATCGCTCTCTATTGAACAGAAATACATTGATTTCAAAAGTGTGAACTCTTCAGTTCTATATTCTTAGTCACCTCGCTGAAGGTATCCAGGACTCCCTGTGAATTCTGAGAACCCTCAGTCAGAAATACTGCATCATTAAGCATTCAGAAGAATGTGCACTTTTACTCATACATTTCCAAAACCCACTTCATAAATGCATTCACCTCTCATGCATTTACCAATTATATTCAGCGATAAAAATATTAAATATGATTATTCACATGATGGTCTAAGATCCCTTTTCCTTACTTGATCTTAAATTTGCCTCACTATTTTCATAATTCACTTTTATTTTCATTAGCTGCTCACTATTCCACATTCACTCCAAATTCCCACAATTTCACTCTATTTATCTAGTTATATGCCTTCTCCAAATTGACAATGCAACTTTTCTATCAAATACTTTAATAGCCACTTCCTCCAGCTTCACCAAGAGATTAATTATTCTATAATTGTTTGATCTTCCCTCTCTAACTTTTGTGCACAGGTACAACTACTGCATTCTTAAAATGATTTAGCATGACAAGTTTACAGACACCAATTAAACAAGAACTATGACTCAACTATGCCATTCAAGCATGTTGCATGTCCACTTATTTTTTACCACTGTTACATCCTCTTTCTTTCAACACAGATTTGTTGAACACCCTGAAGAAAGAGGATTTGTTTATCTTTGAAATTGTTTTTTTTTTTTGAAAATTCCAGGCTGTCCTAATTCATGAACGACACATCCACAGATATCACAAATTTCTGTAAGCAATGTGTACTTGAGAAGAGGGTGAGGAAGTATCATTTCTAAGTTTCAATTTTCTTGAAAGAAGAAAAAGAAAACAATCTGAAATGCAAGGAATATTGTTTATTGCTAAGTAGGCAAAAATGTCTTTCAAATTGACAACAAAATTTAGAATAATAAAAACAAACTAAAAAACTGGGTACAGACTAGTTTTGGTAAGGTATTGCAACTCAAAACATGGCCAAGTGAATGCATGACTTGTGATGCAATGTCAACACTCAAACACAAATAAAAGAAATTAAACTCTTTCAACAATCAAAAAAAACCAAAAGGGCACCACTCTCTCCCTGACACTATTACTTTACTGATTGAACCTCATCAATTTAAGCAAATTCTCTTTATGTGCCTTCCGGAAGTTTACTCTTCTTTTCTTGCAGCTCTTACTTTCAAAGCAAATTGTATTTTTTTCTGTCTTTTGAGGATTTGTCTTTTAAACAGTCCTAAAATACTTCCTCCGACAATAACTAACTACTCACTCATCCAAGAATCTTAGCACTTTTATTTTATCTTACATTCATTCCTTTGGTCTCTCTTTGCATTGCCCAGCACTCATTTTCACGAGAGCTTCCTATTCCTTTGAAACTCATTTAGCATTTTATCAGGTTCCGTTAATTGTAACATCTCCTTACTTCCTATCATAATATTTTTGAATCATTATTTTTCTCTTTCTACACCTAGTGAGCCAGCTTTCACATTTCTTCAACTTTAGCTGCAATTATACACCTTTTTGCCACTTTTTTTTCCCCACAGGACCTTTCACTTCTTCATTTCACCACTTACCCCCTTCATTTTCTCAAACACTACTTTTTCACATACAATTTCATTGCATTCACCAACCAATCATTCCTTTACAATTTTCCATAGAATCACTCACACTCCAATTCCTAATATTTTTCCCAATCCATTGCTTCAAGAATAACTTATCCTGGCTTTCATCTGTACACCATTCATATTTCAATTCCTTGCAACTCATCCACTTTAATAATTAATGGCTTACAAACTCCAATCATTATCAAAATGTATCTTCTCCTCCTTATATTATACTCTTGAAATCACAAAATAGTAGCATATTCTACATTTAGCTGCTCTCTGCTCTCATTATCCTTTTAAGCCTTAATTTACACCATTTCACATACATGATTTCTTCTATTTTACACAAATATCAATCATATCCGAGAGACTGATGGAATTAATTATGGCTTAAACGATTATGAGGGGTGCTGAATTAGTTTTATTTTATACAAAATAAAATTAATCCTATCATAAGAAGTATTCCTTTGACATGCACAAAAATGACTGTATATATGTGGTTAAATAATGCATAATGAACACACATTACTTTTCCATGCTCAAATTAAGTTTTCATTATCATTATTAACTTGAGGGTCTCCAAAATGTGTACCCTATCATTCAGATACAACCCTTTAACACAAAACCAACAATGAGGAAGTGTATATATTCTAGAAAATAGTTCTGCCAAACATAAATTGCCACCATAACTTGTTGATCTCACTTTCATAGGGTATTTGGTCTTTTATATTCATGATTAAAAATATGCATTGTGAAAGGTGATATTGCTTACAGCATTGACAGCTCTATGTGACAGTCATTGCGTGAGTTACATTGTGACATCAGCAGCTACTTGACCGAGTTGGCCAAGGCATTAGGAAATAAAAATGTGCTTTAATGATCAATATGATTTAAATATACAAGGAACATAGCTACGGACGTGAATCAACGTAAACAAAAAAATGCCGAGACCATAAACTTGATCAAGTTTACGGTCTTGGCATTTTTTTGTTTACATCAATATGATATTCTTGCCATAGACTTGGCATAACCAAGAGTTATGGGTCTACATTATTTAATAGTTGTTTTGAAATAAATGCCACATTTGATACTATTATTTGGTATTCTACCAGTTTCAGTAGGTTTCGGATGGACATAGGTTACCAAATGGTTTGGCGATAATGCCCTCGTCTCTCCGAACATACGCAATCAAATTTTTACACTACAATAAGCCCCTCTATAATTCCCATGTACTTCCTCTCTTCATTCAGTCCAGCATCCCTATCCCATTCCTTTCTCGTTTGCCTAACATATTACTTTTTATTGGTCTTCCACATCTTGTTACTCATCAAAGAGCATCCATCTTTTCTGCCTCCTTTGGATTTCTTCCAAAACTCCCTTCTCTTCTCCCACTGTGAATAGCAATTCTTAATTTGTTTTCCTTTCTATCCATTTCACCTTTTCCATCCTTCTCCATATCCACATTTAAAAGCCTCCAATCTATACCTATCATCTTGCTTCAATAACCCTGTTTCCACATCATACAAAATTACACTCCATATCACAGTTGCCATAAGCCATAATCTTAACATTTCTACTTAATGACCCTATCATCAGTTCCTTCCTCCTTGTGAAAGATCCTTTGCCTAATACAATTCTTCTCCCCATGTCCCAAATTCTTTGACCATTTTGATCCAGAAGACTTCCAAGATACATAAATGGTTTCACCTGCTCTCTGGCATGAACTCCTATTTTGATATTTCACTTAGTCTTTCTCGTTTAATTGAACTGCACAACCTTTGTTTTGCTTATATTTATTCTCTCCTCTACCCACTAGCTTTCCAATATGTTCAGCAATGCCTGCAATCCCTCGGCTGACTGACAACTAAAGCTTGATCATCCACAAACCTAACTGATTCCATGAATTCCTCAATGACACTCATTCCAATCTCCAGTTCTTCCCATACCTCTTTCACTATTACCTCCACATACATTGAACAGCACAGGTGATAATGAATACCCATCTCACTTCTCTTCCTAATACTGCTCATCTTCATATAGGGAACTAATGCCACTTGCACCAGAGTAGTTTGAGATGTGTATAGCTTGTGGATAAGTCTCCTATCCTTCCAATCTATTCCTATTTTCTGCAACATATTCATTAATCCTACCCAATTACTCAATCAAATTCTTTCTCGAAACCTACAAAACAGGCAAACACATCATGATTGTATTCTATCTTCCTCTCTATTAGTGAACTCATTACTGCTAAGGTATCAAGCATGCCTCTCCTCTTTCTAAAACCAAACTGATCATCCTCTAAGTAATCATTTAACCTACTCTCCATTTTCTTGTTGATGATCTGGAGTACCACTTTAGCTAAGAACGAAATCAAACTTATTGTTCTGTAGTTCTGCCTTGGCTTTTTTCCTTTGCAAATTTATGAAAGGTCTTAAAAGAAACATGGATAAGAAGAGAGTATGAATATTTACTAGTGGCATTCCAAGCTATATTTTCTGAGGTAAATAACATCATTGATTATTTTTCAAGTATAAAATTTTCTTGTCATCCAATTTTGATAAGTTTGTCAAATTAACATTAGAAGAACTTCTGTGGCACCATATTTTTATTTATTTAGGAACAGTGTTGACCACTTCAATTTCATCAGAATGGATACAATACCTAATATCATGTCTGACTGAGGCAGATTTGTGCAGTGAAAGTGTGCATTTAAAAGTGTTATTTTCTTTTCTGTTTGACATAAGCTACAGCTCATTTGAAATTAATTTTTAAACATAAGCATGTGACATTAAATACAAAACCATTTAATCATTTAATTTCATAAATTAGAGACTTAGATACTGCCTTATAGAATTAATCATTCAACAAGATCACAGCCAATTAAAACTTCTGAGTTTTCCCCATTACTCATCCTTCATGCTTTCAGTCTTTCCATCCACCAGTAAATACAAGCACATCACATTTTCATATAATAAATTATCTAGGAACACATGTTTTACATTGATTCTTCTTATGCATTGACAAATGAAATTTTGGTCTTTTGTCAAAGGTACAATAGAGATGACCATTACATGTCAACAATAATTATTTAAAAAAGTAATGGTTTCAGGCGTAACTTTGTGGAATTGCTTCATGGTAAAAAATTGAAACACTGTAGACTTCCACATATAGACACACCTGATGATGTCGCTCAGCGATGAAACCCGGGTCGTTTAATAAATTCTATATGTGGAAGTCTACAGTGTTTCAATTTTTCACCAATAATTATTTACATGGGTTAGGACTGAGAGCCTGAATAAATGAATGCGTGAACAAGAAAAATGTGCTACCATTAACTGTCCTAACAAGAGTTTATTGTAGCAACTTTCATACAAGCCCAGAGCAATCTAGGAAATACTGGCTCATATTTCCTTACTAGCATTTTGGGCTTCTAATTAAAAATGTAATCTTCACCAATTACCATGCAAGATATCAATAACTCCTTACTAAATCCCAAGCCACCACCAGATACTGCAAAAATACCGTAGCCCTTGAATTCTGTCTTACCTAAAAATAGACAATTTTCTTCTACAAATATTTTATTCACCAACTTTTGTTCATTTCCATTCCAAGTATATTGGCAAGAGTAAGATTACTGATTCATTATACTATGAAACCCAGGACTATCTACCCTTTTCATGCAATCTGAAAGGTTCAGCACACCTACATGTATGAACACATACTTGAAACATCACCACTAAGAGTGACCAATAGCACAAGTTCAAAGTAAAAATGTGTATACTTTATATTGATAGCTACATTTAAAAGTTATCATCAACAAATTAAGCTATTGTAAAGATTACCTACACTTCATGGTTCACCAATAATTTTATGATGTTTAACTACAAGGTTAGGCTTAAAAAAACATCAGAAGGTGAAATGTGCCATTAGCAACCCACTCTGATAACATGGCTCACCAAAAGCTGGCAGGTCAGGGTCTGAGGGAGGATCTCACAATCTGAGTTAAGAGATTCATCTTCTTCAGAGTTTACCTAGCATGAGCCTACCTAATGGTTTCTGAGCATGTAATTATTTTGAATGGTACCATGAGATAGCCAAAAACTGATTATTTAATATTTCAAAGACTATTTGGCCTGCTTCAGTCTTTGAGGATGGCGTATATTTGAACATGGAAATTCACAATCGATGGTGAACAAAATATCACAACAAATATTATTACAAACTAATGACTAACATATCTACTATTAACCCCTTGCGCTCGAGGCCATTTCCGTGCGGACCAACCAGCAACTCAAGACGTTTCGTAGCACCTTTGGCAACTTTACTACCTCTAACATAAAATGATTTCAAAGCAAAAGCAAATTTCAAGCCCCCAAAAAAACAGTTTACGCCACCATTTCAAGGATTTTCGTAAGAAACAGTACGTTACGGCTAATTGATCTGCACGAACGACACCACCTACATGCTTTATATAATTTATTACAACATTAGGCTTCTTGACGGTAACTTCAACAACACTTCATAGCATTCTTCTCACAGAAGTCATTCCTGCATTGTTCCAATTCGTTAAGCACGTGACAACCCTCTTGTCTTTCCATGATAAAACTAATGTATTTCCCTTGCGGAATGCTACTGTCGATTTCCTGCCAAATTTTGGTTTAGCAAATGCTTCCTATTTGTTAGTGTTGTTCCTGACAAGTAGCATTTAAATTTCAATAACTCTTCAGCTAGGATAAAGCTGCTGTAGTACCAAATTTGTTTGAATAAAAAGGTATGTAACTGACATCATTCCGTGACCAGTACTCCTGCAAATTCGTGAGCGGCATCGTCCCCATATTTATTATAACACCAATAAATGCACACATTTTTTCAGTAGTCACACTGTGCCAAGTTTGCCACATCGAGAACGGTGATAGCGTCTTGTTCTCTAACTTTCTTCTAGCATAATTATTTGTTTCTGTAACTACTTCATTTACAAGTTCATCAGTAAAAAATAGTTTTGAAAAGATTGTGGCTCTTATCCAGCATTACTGTCACTGTCTATTATTCTAATTTTTTGCTTTCTTACACCTCTTACTTCATCATTATCATCATTACTGCTCACACTCCCTCTATCGTCAAGCTCTCTGTATATAGATGTAATTTCCTCGTTTAGCAACTCTAAATCAAACTCATCTTCACTAGAGCTTATTTCATTGTTACGTTCCATGGTAATGGGGATCAAAAACTTCAACTTTTCTAGGCTCTTTGCCATGGCTGTCAGGTTCAAACTGAGACCGAAAATGCAATCCGGTTCGTGGTTGCGTAATAATTTCAGATAGAAAGCCTTATCTCCATTCGAAAGAACCAGGGGTAAGAAAGTCTTATCTCCATTTGAAGGGATATCATTTCACACTTCATTAGATTATACAAACAGAGCGTAGGAACCCACGTCGTAGGAACTAAACGTAAACAACCACGCGCAAGAAGTTACCGCAGCATACGAAGTGGTGAGTGACAGTCACCTCTTGAGTTGCGGCATGAAATCATGTGGTGAGTGAGACTCACCTCTCGAGTGCAAAGGGTTAATATTTGGCAGCATTAAATTTTATTTTGATGGAAAAGGTTATTAATGTGATATTTGCAAACATTTTTTACACTAGTGAGCATGGAATTTCTTAAATATATACTATATTTGGCAGAAAAATACACTTGGCTGATGCAAACAAAAATATAATGACGCTATAGATGACTCCCACCCTTATATATATGTTTGGTAATGATTCATGACTTATTTATGATCCCCCATTATTGCCTCACATGTTTAATGGACAAACCCCATTGCGAGGAGTCATTCTATTGAGAAAAATTTAGAGATTATGAACAGATTTATCAACAAAAATGTGGAAAATGTGTGATTTTTCCCTCCCTTGTGGTTTCTGTGCGAGGAGTGACGAGTTTGAGGTGAAATGATACGGATTTTCATGAAATGAAGATTGCAATGCAATATTTTTTTGCCTTCAGGCATCCCTGAAACCTAAATGCAAGAACTAAAAGTACATCACCTGGCTTATTAAACGAGGTATTTATTATATTTCCTCAAATATGCACAACCAATTATCTCCTTGATTCTTCTGATGAATCCAGCTATTTTGGGCCAATTCCTTTCATTTATTTAGGCAGCAACTCAAAGTGCTATTTTCCATAATTATATCAAGTCAGAACTATGATATGTATCCATGGCCTGAATTATAGAAGTATACTAGGACCATACTGGGTTAAATCTATCTAACCCAAGTAGAATGCTCAAAACAAAGTACGGGCCAAGTCCGTAATTAATTGTCTTAGTAATTTTTTCAAGCTGCCCTTAAACTTCAATCTTAGACAATTTAGAATTTTCTTTTTTATATTTCGGCATAAGTAATGGCATTAAAAGCAAAACTATTTCGGCATAAAAGCTACCTGGGAATATGAACTACCCAGGTGGCCATAAGGCATAATTTCATTTTAATTACCTAGTCAATCGACTTACAAGAGTTACATTTTAATAGGTTAAGTTCCACAGTTCCTAAAAATGAAAACATTCATTAAGATTTGTGCTTTCAAGGTGAGGGGTGTGATATTACATACTGAGTAAATGGATTGAGACATTGTGTGCCCTTCAGTGTGGCATCCTGAATGTTTTCTTGCCTTTCCATGCGGAATAAAGGCGACAAATCAAATTCCTTTCTCCTATAGGCAAAAACAAAACAGGCAGAAGACCCCTATAAACCCCTGAGTATAGTTTCCTCTTCATGACCCTACCATTGCATAGTGTACCTTGACTGATTTTAAAATTCTAGAAATGACATTATCACAAATTTCAAGAAACTACGGGAGTAACTTTTAACGGAGTCATCCCCTAACATGCATTTCATTGCAACCATTTCAGAGCATTCACCTTGACCGGGATCCTGGTCAAGGGGAATGATTTTTACGCTCTGAAATGGTTGCAATGAAATACATTTTTAACATTTGTAAGAAATTCACAAGATATATTTTCATTGTAACAATCTGATCAATTCAACACCAAACCACATGTAAATTAATTGATTTTCAGGCCTATACTGTGCACCACTGAAAGTGGCAAACAGTTGGAAAGAGTGGCCATATTTCATGAAGGTAAAATTCGACCCCAAGTGCAAAGATGATGAAGGAACCAGTTTGGAGGATGGAGTCAACCCTTTCTTGGCAAGCATGAGTTCAGACCATAAAGAGAACCCGGGACAATAAATGGTCATTGTACAAAAACATTTCTCCCTCAGTTGCTCATGCACACATGCAATTGGGTTTTCCACAGCCGAAGTGTTATTGTTTAAAAAGTTTACCTTGATAATATTATAAAATTTCCTTTCAAGGAAAGAAGTGTGCAAGATAAAATCAAATATTATTTTCATACAGTTTTCTTTAACTTTTGATGAGTCCTTAATGACTGAGATCAAGTGCCTTAATCATAGTTAATAAGGAAACATCAAAGTGTAAAGAAAACCCTACTTAAATATTGAGTCCAAAACTCATTTTGATAGGAGACAGTAGAGCATACCTAGAACTAAGCTCAATGGCATGTGAATTTCATGTATCACAGTATGTGGGCCAGTTACTTTCACTGTGCCACTTATGGTTTCCCAGCATTTACCTGGTACCCAAAATAATCACACAATTTGGGTGAACTCAGGAGACCCAGGAATTGAACCCACATCCCTCAGGTCAGTAACTAAGCTTAACCCACTGGATTACCATATCCAAATAAGGCACTTATTCATGCCAACTTATATTTATCATTACATACCTGGCCTTGGGTGGTAGCACTTCTAACTGCCAGGTAAACTGAATATTCAATTATTTCTCCAGAAGTACTCTGAGGCGGCTCCCATGATAAGTGTGCACCCTCAGTGCTTTTGGAAATTTTGATAGCAGAAGGTGCTCCAGGAAATCCAGGTAAACATGTCTTAAATGCTGACACCTAAATGATATTGAGGAATGAATTAGATTTAAATTTATGAAAAAAAACAAATAAATATTTTTAATTTTTATGGTGTAAGTTGAGCAATTCAGGCATTAGAATATTTCTGATTTTCTTAAGTCCCAATGACAAATGCTATATTGATGAAAGAATTAGATTTTCGGTTTTGAACAACCAAGAAATGTTAATATGTATCCCGACTTGAAAGATACATGCAGTAAGATGATTTAATTTTCTTTTCTCATTTATTTGGTCCTATTGCCAAATAAACAAACAGATCATATAAGAATTAGCATGGAGGAAGTTTTAATGCTCCATGAATACCTCATCATCTGAATTTTACAATCAATTAAGACTGAAAAAATAAGTTAGATTGTTATTTGAGATTGTTATATAGAATATAGGGATTTAAGTACGTGTACTTAAAATCCATAAAAATTATAGCCGATGGTCCACCAGTAGGGTTGAATTTACTGGAAATGATGCATGTATTTCATGGATAAAGGAAAAGCATCCCAGATTCATTTTTCAGTCAAGTAAGCTATAGTTGGTATCCTCAGATTAGTTTAGTCCAATGAGTGAGAGGAGTTGGGGTGAGGAAAAATCTGTTAAACAAAACAAGAAGATTTCACCAGGAAGACTTGTTGATGTCATGAAGCAAAACAGTTACGTGACTACCAAATTTAGAGGCTGTAAGTGCTGGAGAAAAAACAGATGAAAAATTAAAGGCCATTCACACACATGGGCAATAATATATTAACAAAGAGATGTAAGGTTTATTGAGATAATGTAGCATTGTGTATCAAAGGACTACACTTTAAACATCAGCAGAATGGTGCAGAAGAAAGAGTTAACTGAGCTGTAGTACAGACGGCTAGGTGCAAGCTTGAGGATGCAGGGTTGAGCAAAAATTGCTGGGAGGACACAGTAAATGCTGCAGTGTATTTAAAATATTCTCCAACAAAAGCAGTGAGAGGAATGATGCCAGAAGAAGCATAGAATGGTGGACTATTGGATTCATTACACCTTAAGTTTTTGGTTATCCAAGTTTTGCTAGTATTCCTGGTGAAAAGAAAACAAAGTAGAATGCCAAAAGAAAGGAGTATAACATCACAGGGTACTGTGAGACCTCAAAGAGCTACACACTAGTAAATTACCAAACATAAAATATTGTGAATGCCATGGGATATTGAATAGGATATAAATGATACATGGATGAAAAATTTTTCAGGAAGATTGCTTAATCAGGACATAGAGCAAAATGTAACAAATTGAAAGCAAGTAGTCCTAATTCATTTACTGTCAAATGGTAGGAGTGCTGTTATACCTCAGAAGGCTTCTTCAGAAATTTCATAGCAACAATGATGATGAGACAAGCAAAGTATCTGATGTGAATGAGCAAGTTATTGAAACGGAAGATATCTACAGGTATTCACAGAGAGGAAGGGTACATAAAAAGTGGCTCAATTATGTCGTCTTGTACTAGGCAAAATGTTACAAGATTGGTTATCCAACAGCTGTACAAGAAGCATTAGAAGGATCACTAAAGGAGCAGTAGACACTTGTCACAAGAAGTGAAGAATATGTCACTTATGGTGAATATGATGGCATTGTTGGATAAGTCATTTAAAAAGCCTGTCGTGAAAAATAACTGGGTTTTTAAAAGTAAAAATGGGAGCTGATGGAGAGGTGTACAGGCATCAGACAAGTTAAGTCACCTAGGGCTATAACACAATGACATAGAGTAGATTAAGAGTCATTCACTTCTGTGGTCAGGCGTTTCTCCATTAGGTTAATGCTCTCATTGTCTGTAAAAAAGGAATTCGACATAGATCACCTTGATGTCATAACAGCTTTCCTCCATGAAGATTAGGAAGAAGTCATGATGGAGTAGCCTGAAAATGTTGTGTAAATATGGGAGAAGAGAATAACGTATGCCTAATTATAAGGGCCATCTTTGGCCATAGGCAGGCTTCATGAAGATGGAATAAGAGGCTTCATGCAACTATTTTGAAGGAGCTGATGTAGTCCAAGATGGTACATTATTTCCTACAGGACACATACTTTATCTTTAATGTTGCTATTAAGTTGCATGATTTGCTTCTCTCAAATGACAAGTTACAAAAGGAGAACCTGATGATAAACCTTTCCGAGGTCCAAGATGAGGGAGCTTTGAGAGGTAATAAGCTGCCTTGGGGTATTTATATACAGAGGCATTGAGAGGCAGATCATTGCCACTGACTGGCAACTACATGTGGAGGACCTGTTGAGGTTGGATGGAAACAGCCAAACTAATAGCAACTCCAATGGACCCAAGCCAGAAGCAGAGGAAAGTTAAACCAGGACAGGATGCAATGTAGCAGAGTACCTATATCAATAACTGATTGTTTTTCTCATGCACATAGTTGGAAATAGCTTACCTGATATTGCCCATCTTTGCAGTCAGTTAAGTCAGCTCAATAATATTTTTCAATAAGGGCTATGCGTGACAGTCAAGTGTGGGCTATGGTAGCTTAAAGTGATTTCTGTTTAATATTTTAAAGGAGTGGGGAAAATAAACTTGGTTAGGCAGACTATTGATTAGGGAAATGCCATCATGGACTGTAGATCCCACACAGGTTTTGTTTTAAAACTATGCGGTGGGATAATATCATGGGAGTCAAGAAAACTATAGCCTGTTGCTAATTCATGCGTGGAGGCTAAATAAATGGCCTTAACTGAAGGGTGTAAGCAGGTCATTTACTTCTGGGATTTAATTGTAGGCTTTGTGTCAATGACTGTATTATTTTATGGAATGACAATCAGGAGGCAGAAAGACTGACAGATTCTGTGGTTAATCAAAGATCAAATCATATAAACAGTCAATAACATGTCATTGGGAACAAAGTGGAAAGTTGATATTTGTATTAAATATGAGCTGATGATGAGGGCTGTTTTTATGAAGGGACTTCAAGGATCTAAGTTTTTAAAAATTTAAAGTGAACTAGATTCAATTATACCTACATGAGGGATAGAGCTGATAATATGAAAACATGATTTCATTTCTTTAATCAAGGCATCATTCATCTATTTGTGTTTTGCCTGCTTGACAAGTTTGGTTTTTTGCCCCTTCCCTTCACTATTTTGACCATGTTGACTGAGCAATAAATTTGTTCATTGAAATCAGTAATTTAATGTTTCCCATGATCCAAAACTGAAATCTAACAAAATGTTTCCGTGAAAGAGTATTCCTGCATTAGCAATTGAATTGCTGACTTTTGCTTTATTTTCCTAGAAAAACTTCCCTCATTAATACAGTTACACTTCACAATCCCGAACTTGCTCAATTTATCAACTAGAACATTGAATATTTTTAACGATTACAGAATGGTCAATTGCCTTAAAAATAATGAACATCAATAAACACCTGTAGTAGGCATTTATTGTAACAGCATATTCAATTCTATTCTTAAACTGCCCTTTTGCATTTGAACACTGTTAAATATTCAACATTGGCTGGAAATCCCAAGGTTCACGAGTGAAAATCATAAATATCCAGAAAACTTTTACACTCACAAGTTGAAACTGCAAATTACATGAGGAAATGAACATCTGCATTCATATGACCCCCACACAATGGCCACTATTTGAATTGAACAGAATTTAGAAAGTCAATACCAAAATCACTAACAAAATTATCCTCATATGTTAACTATCACTGCATGCTACATTTTTATGAATGCTATCTGTACACCAAAGTATAATCTTGAACAAAAAAGGACAAACCTTGTTACTTCAAGGTTAGCAATATCTGGCAGATAGCAATAGATTGGCAATAATCTTCATAGGTGCAGTGGTAGATGGATTTCCAATAAATAAGAATGCCTAAAAAGGTGCATTAACTATTTCACAATTGCTTTAAGCTATAAAATTACCTTCATCCTTGGTCAACAACTACTTAGTAAATCCAGAAACAGCATCGTAGCTACGTTGTTGGATAAAACACAAGATGAAATTCATAGAATATCTTAACATTTTGAGCAAAGAGTTAATTGCACTACTGGTCTTACAGTTCATCATATTAAATTTTCTCTCAGACCTTACTAAATGGTAAGAAAGTTGAAATTTACCTCACTCCATGATCCTCTGCCACAAGAATTGATGCCTGCAACACGAAACTTGTAGGCTGTCCCAGGCATTAAATCCACCTTCTTCTGTCCAGAGCGATCTGGATCTTGAGTAGGGTCAGGTCTGTCCATGTAACAGTCATCTTCCCCAATACCCTTAATATCTTCACCATCCTCAGATTTGGGAGTCTTTAAACAGTCTTCATCTGGGATGTAATAACTTTGTACTAAACATGATGTTCCTTTAATAACACCAACGTCATACCACTGAGCTTCTTTCTTTTTCATAACATTTGAAGGAAGATTATTTTTTTGAGATTCAGCCTTGTCCTGTAATTAATTCAATACCCAATATTAAAAAAACTGGAAGGAGATAAATGATGAATTTAGCTAACACTAAATTTTGTAACTTAAATATTCAAAGGTACTGTATAGTTTCTTATTAAAATATCACATTTTATAGAACATATTAGGCCACAACCAAGTGAAATTATCCATGAGCATGACACCAAATTATAAGTAGTAGTAAATCAAGTTTTGGTAATGGACTATTGAGTTCTTGTTTGGAGGATTCAAGTAGATTGATGCCATCAGTCCCAATTAAGGTTCACTTTCAACTTTCACTGTTTTCATCAGTCATACCTGATGTGAATAATCAATATGACCCAATGCCATTGCTAATGCATATTAGCAATTGTACTAGAGCACCTCATCTAAATATTAATATCAAAGAAAGCTCCCTTATGTCAAAATTTCTATTGTGACTCAAAGGAAAAAATATATCCCTTAGGCATTCCAGCCCCACTACACACATTAGAACATCATGACTCAAACAGCAAAACACTATCCTGAAGAACAAAAACAATAAACCAGGAAAAATTAGGCAATATGCAAATGCTAATTCTTAATTCATTCTTCCAGATGTGAACACTGTAGAAATATGTTGAAATAAAATTAATACTTGAGCTAAAAAATCAAAAGAGTATTTGACAATGGAGCTATGGAAACCCAATAAAATTTTTGTTTATTGGTCCTTGCTATTAAAAAGAAAATTATAATTAACTATGAGCTCCACTAAACCAAGTTGTTTAAAACAGACAACTGACATAAAAAAAAGAAAATATTTTCTTAAAAATACAACGACATATTCAAACTTTACTACTTTTTGGCATGGATATCACCATAACAAATAACACAATGCTGATGAAAAATTCTCTTTGGCCCAAATGCAACTAAAATATTAATTTAATTAATATTTGCAACAATTTACTCAAAATACAGCAAACCATATATTGTGTCAAATACAAGTTCACCAAACTATTCCTCATAAAATGCATTCCTTGAGATTGTAGAGGATCCCTGCATAAAAATGAGTTACTATAAATTTTATGACATTCTGGGAAGAAGCCCAAGGCTTATTTATCACCAACTACTCAGATTACAATTTTTCACATAATTGGAATCAATGCTTCCTATGATAATTGAAAGCAGCTTCCATCATCTTTTTCAAACCATCATGGCAGGAAACAATTATGAATGCATTAGAATTATTCCCATAGTTTAAGTCCTGATCAGTTAATGAAGCCCATTTACATTAAAATATTTCCAAGCTAAGGCTTTGATTTAAAACAGGCTTACGATATGTTACTATGAATTAAAGGCTGCCAAATTGCATGAGATGACAGTATGCGATGTATTTGCTATTTATGGAGTTGAAGCTATTTTGCCCGAAAAGGGGCTGTTATACAAATGCAAGGCTGATGCCGCAGAGATTGTTGCTTCCTGCCACCAAGAAATGTTGCTCGCTTTCAATACAACAGTGTGCTACAGTCTCGCAAAGAATAGCAATCCAAAGTAATCAGCCACGGAAAGTTAACAAATAATCCCCAGTCTTCTGATAAATAGACTACCCCATCAGAGAATACAAATCAGCAGGCTGCAGAGAGAGAGAGGATTTGCGTGCAGGGAAGGCTGAGAAGAGTAGAACTTCTACACTTCAGCTACCACTGTTATTCGGCTAAGCCAATGATCCACACACAAATTTTCAATAGGAATGAGGGCATAGAAGAGGGAGGTAAAAAAAAGTTCTTGAGCAAGGGAGCATAAGCAATTCCTAAAAATAAAGACATAGATGCCTATCCTCTATTGAATTGCATTGAGGAATCCACTATTGCCAACTTGTGGTATTGCTCCTATTCCTAACTTGTGGTATTACTATCTCATACTTCCCACTTTCCAATCATCACAAATTCGATTTGCTAATGTTGATAATGTGTGCACATATGTAGTAATATTATGATAGCTTATAGTAATGATAAAGTGTATTCATGTTGAGTTCCCAGTTGCCTTACTAGTTGCTCTTACTTGCTGTTTTTTCATATTAAAGCCAAACATACTTTGGATTGCAGAAAATGACAAAGACCACTTATAGAAGGACAATAATTACATTAAAACGCCTACCAATAAACAAACAGAAATTTATAGGTAATTTTTGCAGAAGACTCTCATTGTAACTTGATTCTCCTAACCAGTTTGCCAAATAATTTCCAAGGTGGATATAATTAAGAACTTCACAATAGTGCTGGATTTGGTCAATGCCAGAGATTTCATTTGCCTACATTCTTTCAGTGGAGTAAATATGTGCATATGAAGTATTACCAGCCAGTGAGTCTCTATCGATGATGATGATTTTGAGGTATCTCCTGAAAAATCAGCATAAATAAGTCTAGATGCATTTGGGCACTTAATAGTTGCTCCACTAACCCGAACTATTTTGGATATTTACAATGTTCTTAAGAAATACATTTTCATTTATTTCACAATTGTGGGTCAGTTATACATTTAACTGTTCACTGTTTACAGATACAAACATGTTTTAAATTGAGTGAAATCCTCATGGGTCATCCACCAGGTTAGTGTCTTCATAGCTGCTCACATTTTGATAACCGACTTGGGTCATCATTCTCAGGGCTTTTGAATGCTGTATCATCAATGATACATCATTCAGAAGTTTTGAACAATGACTGAGTCAGTAATCGAAACGTTGGTAGCTATAGAGACACTAACCCACGGGAAGACCTGAGAGGATTTCACTCAACAGATACGCTGGGAAAGCACAAGATCTTTTTAAGTTATGTAGGTGGTTTTAATTACTCACATAGTTCAGTGAATCACCATATTAAGAAATGTAATAGAGTATCAAACAGAGAATGACAGAAAAAACTGTATGGTATAATTAGGTCAATCTGAAATACCAGGAATCCTATAGCAAATAGGAATCAAATTTTTTTTGCCAAAGAGGACTACAGCGCAACAATGATAAAGACTGAAAGTAATAACAGCTCTAGAGATATGCTAGAATTATAGGTGAATTACATATTTAATATTTTTTAAACATTTGGTATTGGGAAATTTCACAAAGTCAATAGAAATATTAGAAGCCACAGCAAGTTAAATTCAATGCTAAAAAATATTGGACTTTGAAAGACTAGTTCAAAACATATTAAAATGAGAAAGAATTCCTTACATTTCCATATTTTGCCACATTGAACTCTTTCCATCTAAAAATTATGAAAATTGCTTTTTTTTAAATATACTATGAATGAGAAGTGCCTAATAAATAAAAAATTAAACTGTTGGCTACTAGAATAATGTTATTACCATGATTTCATTCTTCAATCTCCACTGCCTTTAAATAATACCATTCATGAATATTATCTTACATTATTATTTGAATTATATGAATATATCTCATATTAAATGTCATACCACAGTAATTATGCCTCTTCCAAAATGAGAACTATTACTACCACATTAAAAATAAGACAAATTTTGGAGACAAGAAACATATATCACACCAGTAATATGATAAGAAATAAAAAAATATCCTTCAAAAGAAAGATTAGGATTTCATGATGCCAAGAATAACTATTATGAAAGCAGCATTTGATCAATAGTGTAACAAAAGAAATGAATGCCAAAGAATTAGTAATTTTCACTAGATTCATAAATATGAAGACCTATTTTATAGTAGTTACAGAGAATGCTAATTACTACACATGAGGGATATCCGAAAAAAAAATCCATAATACTGCTGCTACACATGGTTGCATTGGAGTGCAAACATGTCTAAGTAGTTGATTCCCTGGCACAGCAGTAATGTCATATTAAAGACATTCAGGAGTAAATATGAATCAAGGTGTGAATTCATAATATTTAAAAAAAAAGATGCCTGTTATATGTAAAACATTGTCCATGACATATTTCATGAAATATAGAAACAATAAACTGGCTGGATTTCCCCATCAAATTTGTGATGATCATGGGCAGAATGCAATAGGTGATTGAATGGAATGAAGAAGAGTCCAACTGCATAATGAAGGACTTTAAAATGAGTAGAATCATAAATGAAGCAGGTGACTTGTCTTTCCTGAATGAAGAGTTGATGGAATTCAACACATCACACCTTCAACTGAGAACAATTTTGCTACCCACCCCTTGCAGCCCTGGCCTCATAATAATCAATTTTCATGTGTCCCCTCAACTGAAACCTTCCCTTGATGGTCTGCAGTTTCACAGGGACAATGAGATTGAACAATTCATAAGGCTTACATCACAGGTGGCATCATTCTATAACAAAGGGATACTTTTTATAAAAATCCATTTTTACTTTCTGAATATCCCTCATTAATGAACTAATTCAATATAATTAGCAAAAGAACATTTCACATAATTAAAACTAATAGATGACATGATATAAAATTACTGCTGTAAAATTGAAAGAATTATAGTAAAATATAAGGCACGCCATACGATCTACTTGTCATTGGTTACTCAAAAATAAGATGGTAATTTTTGTTATGAAATGAACCACATTTGAGGCCGAGTGAGACACATCTGAACCTTGTTTATGATAATTGCATTTGGAACACAGACATTGATTGACGGGTCATCTGAAAAGACCCATTAGCCACAAATGGCCAGGCATTCTGATATAAAATAACAATTTCAAATATGTGAAAAATTTAGCTTTCCACCCAGATGTAAAATGCATTAAGTAAATGCAAGCATTTAAAAAGTTTATAAATAATAATTTTAAGCAAAAAACTTAACTTAGAATTAACATTCACCTTAGGTTCTGCCTCTATGCCATTCGTTGAAACAGAGAATGTCCCACTAGAAGGCTCAGTTCCAGCTGACAGTTGTGCAGGAGAGCTGTCAGTTGACTCCAATTCAACTTTAGCTTTGGCCGACCTAATAGCTGCAGAAGCTAAAGTAACCAACGCATCTGCTGAATCCACAAGTCCTGCCTCTCCTGACACCATTTTGCCTTGTCCAGTTTGAAGAGACATATTCTCTAACATATCTTGCTTACCTTCATTCATATCTTCATTTTCCCCAACCGATGGGAATTTAAAAAGATCGACCTTACTGTCAATTTCATCCTTTTCAACTGGATCAATCATTTTCACTTTCATGCTATGATCTGCCTCAACTTTGAACTTCACAGAGTCTGTAGGGTCTTTTACATCAGGTTCCACTTTAAATGATACATTTGTCATTCCAAAACCAAGTTCTTCATCACCAAGCTTTGGGTTACTAGCAGTACATTTTCTTTGGCTATTTACTGCATCAGCAGAATCAAAGGCATTACCAGATTTTGAAAAACTTTCGATATCAGTATTTACTTTTTCTGTTAGACTTGATGAAAGTTCTGCACTGTCAGAAATTTGAGTGGAGGAAGTAGTGTTTATAGAATCCCCTGAAGTACCTTGGCCAGGGCTTCCAGGATTACCTGGATTTCCTGGTGTTTTATTTCCTTCTACCTCACTGATATTTTCAGTGCTACTTGGACCATAGGAATGTCCAGGATTGTTTGGGTTACCAGGATTTCCAGGGTTTCCAGGATTATCAGGGTTACCTTGACTACCCACGTTACTTGGGTTGCCAGGGTTTTCAGGATTTTCAGGAGGGTCCAATGCACCCTCCTGATTTTCTGGATTCACAGTAACACTTTGACTACCTGGGCTGACAGATGGATTTGATGGGTTTTCAGGATTGGAGGGAGTACTAGAGTTCAAGTCAATTGTCGACACTGCATCAACAGGTACACCAGATCCCTCAGAAGGACCTTCAGCATTCTCAGTGTCAAATGCAGATAAACCAGTATGTGCTACAACTGATGGGTTCTCTATGCTTCCAGCTGTTAAGTCCACATTTGTTTGGCCTGATGGCACAACATAAAGGGTTTCTTCTGGATTTACTTCAGACCGGCTGAGTGTACTATTTCCTTCTAGAGCCTCATTTTGCGTAAGTGACACATCTTCAGAAATGTTCCCAACCACTATGGATCCTTCACCACTCTGGAGAGAAGAAGCAAGATGGCTTGTCACAGCTTCATCCGGAGGAACAATCAGACCAGCTTCAGCAGCCAGAGCAGCTAGTGCCGCATCTGTTGTTGCAGGACCGTCAGTTGGAGCTGAGGGATTTAAAATAATTTCAATATAATAGACTTGAAAAGAACCAATGAGAACTTAACTGAAAGCAATTCAAAATAACTATACCAAAATAGTCAAACAAGAATGTGTTAAATTTCGAATTTTGCTAGGATTTAAAAACATACAATATGTAACACCAACATTTTTGATTACAGTTAAAGTTTGGAAAGCCTTATGAACATTTATTTTGTTTAAGATGACTACTGGATGCCTAGGGAAACACTTAAAAACGCAATGCTGCCCAAAGGTTAACAGTTATTATAGGTGTGGGTGCAGCCAAATATTTTTTTCATTACTAGCACATGCAAACATTCCTATTTAAACATTGTGTAACATAAGGAAAATATTTCAGACACACAGTCAACTCTTAACTATCTGCGTGCAGATTATCCATTTATCTGATTATCCAAGCTGTTTTCTTCCCATTTCCTTTCATGTTAATAAAATTAAATTATACAGAAACTTGCTCTGAATGCTCGAAAAATGCTCTGAAACTACGATATACATTTAAAAAAATACAAGTTTGACATATCTAGGCTCTATTAAAAGTCTAATTAAAAAAAATCGAAGTTGTCAGTAGCATCTAATGTTTAATTTCAACATTTTTGTACTGTCCGACTTTCCTATTATTTCCCATTCCCTTGTATTCATACATTATCCTTGGGAGTTCCATATTCTCCTTATAGGTGAGCTACAATAGAAATACATAACTAATTCATTAACTAACTACACTATATTTTTAATAGGTATTATATGACAACAATTAGCCCTTGCCAGTAATGTTTTCATTTCCTGACCACAAGATTGCTTTACCTTAATGTAGAAAATATATTTTACTATTCGATTAAAATGGTTTTGTGTTCTTTTAAAACTATTATTCAGCCCTTATAAAAATGGCAAAAACGGAAAATATCCTTTTTATTATTTGTAAAGGTGAATCCATCACAAGGACGACAGAAGACCCCCTCTAAATATGTTTATATCAAAACCATGTTTTCTGGGTATTTTGATAACCTGTGATTCATCATGTATCCATTAACACAGATAATCAAAAGTTCACTGTATATGTGCACATCAATAACAAGGAAATAATAAAATTTTCATTGACTTCATATGATGGATAACAAGACGCACACCACTGAAGTTAAAACATACCTGAATATCTTAGGGTATATCACGCCTGAAATGTATCTTTTTATTTTTAATCTTAGGGTAAATTCAACCAAAGTATAGTATATTCACAGAAACAACATTTACCATTATTTCACTAACCATTTGCATATGACTAGCCCATTTTTCCTTCTTAGTGCTAAATGATAAGAAGCCATGATCCTTAATAAAAAAACGCGATGGAAATTGGCAAAGGTACAAAATAAAATGAAATCACAAAATTGCAGAACATAATAGAAAGCAAGAAAGAAAGAAAATAGCATTCCTTCCCATTCGCAATTCATACAAGGTTTATATAAAACGTACCGGGGTCAATTTTTTCCGGACACGACTCTTACGTCGCAGCGCGTTCGCACTGGGCAGGCTCAGTGGTGAGGGGTCTGACCTTTAACACGCGCCAATTGCCTGCGATCGTTCGTTTATGCTAGATCGTGTTTTTAGTGGCTCCCCGTCGAGCGACTCGGGGCAAGCGCAAATTTCAGCGAACGATTGAACGACGGTACGCCATCAAATTTTGTGTTTGGCTGGTAAAATCGGGTACGTGTTTGGCATGACTCGCTACGTGTTCAAGGATGAAATAATGTCACAAACGGCGGTTTTCTCAAATGGCATAAGCTCTTCAAATGTGGCCGAGGGATTGTGGAAGGAGAGCCCCGCACTGGTCGTCGACCTCGAAAACCGACGAAAATGTGCAACGTATGCGCGAAGTACTGACTTCAGACCGTCGGTTGAGTATGCACATGATCGCATATCGTATTGGAACTGATAATATGACAGTGCACACTATTATCACTGAAAATTTGGCGATGCGAAAGATCTGCGCTAAACTCGTCCCGAAGGTCTCGACGGATGACCAAAAGCGGAGCTGACTTGTGAAGACCTGTAACGCGTTGAAGACGACCCCAACTTTTTGGACAACGTAATAACAGGAGATGAATTTGGATATCAAATACGACCCGGAAAATTCGGCCGGAAACGATCGGGAAGTTCCGAATGGCACACTGCGGCATCATCTCGTCCAAAAAAGGCTCGAATACGCAAATCCAGAGTAAAAGTCATGCTCATCGTTTTCTTTGGCATACAGACGGTGGTCCACTACGAATTGGTACTGAAGGGGCAGACAGTGAATGGTTCTTTTTACCTACAAGTGTTCAAAAGATTTAAGAAAAGGGTTAACCGGGCGGGGTCAGCCATCGCTGGAAATTGGAAATTTCATCACGACGATGTACCCAGCCACACATGCTCCAAGGTAAACGACTACATGACGAAAAATGACAACGCGACGATCCTCCAACCCCCTTACAGTCCCTACTTGGCATCAGCAGACTATTTCCTATTTCCAAAAGAGAAATCCTCCCTCGAAGGACACCACCATGGGACCAACTGCCGTCAAAGAAGATTGAACGCGTAGCCTTAAGAACCTTCCGGAATCCGCCTACCAGGGAGCCTTCTAGTGATGGAAAAACCGCTGGCAGAAGTGTGCCAACACTCAAGGGATGTACTTTGAAGGCTTTTGAGGCATTGTAACAACATCTACAATAAATTAGCTTCCGAAAATTGTCCCGATACTTTTTATACAAACGTATAACATTTCATATTTATTTCAGCATTTATCAAAAATGTAGTAAAATCGTTATCTTTAATATTATGAAATCGATAAAAAATATTTATCCATGATTCAATGTTAAGAATTAAAAATGTATTGATCTATAAGCATTAAATTAATTTGGCAAATTGCATTATTCCATTTTCCACAGCTGGTACGACTAATTACTAGCTCCAATGCTTCCCACAGAAACTCGTAATTAAACTTTTGACTTCATTATTAAACTAACAGGTATAATTAGCCTCAGTGCAAGGTTATTCAGCTTACACTCGAGACCTAACCTTCTACATGAATCACTGTAAATGCCTCAATAAAAATAGGAATCCTTCCCTCAAGTCTGGCCAAGAAAATATTTTAAAGCCAAATAGGATGCATTTTGTGATTTTCAATACATTGAGTTCCCAATGCATACATACAATAGCACTGTAAATCAGTCATTGAAACTAAGCAGAAAGAACTTCAAACTCATCAGTGAGTCGCCGTCTATTCAGACCAGTTGCACTAATTCACACACAAGGTTGATCATTAGTGAATCAATGTCATAAAAACTTGACACATCAAGGCATTTGCCAAAATAAAAAAAATAATAGTAGAATTTATAATTTACTCTTTCATACTCATTGACGTTTTAAAATTAAACAACGTGGCTTTTCCACGTCATACTCGGCAAAATCGTACGTACAGCATGGAAACCGGCGCAACAACGGGGCACTGACGACGGCTTTTATTTTCGCTGAAATATCTCGACATGAACGTCTCATCTAATATCAGACTTTTCCCTCCTCCATTCGTCAGAAATAGTTAACGCCGCAGGTTACAATAGAATTCTACAGAAGAATAAGTTTTCTCTTTACTCTCGAAGTTACACACATTCACACAAGGGATTTCAGTTGAACTACGTGGCGGTTTCGGGATGAGCATTTTTTGAATTAAAATGAAAAATCACACCGAGAAAAAAATAAACGTAATCGAAAAAAAATCGAAAAAAAGTAATAGAAAAATGTTATTACCTTTTAAAATCTAACCGTTGGTAAGGAGTACGGTAGAAATATAAAGGAAGCACTCCGTTCGAAGACAGGAAGGACGGCAACCCGTGATATTCGTCACACCGAACAACCGTTTAATTTCGCTCAAGGTCACTCGCAATTAATGCGCAGTAAAACATCAAATGAAAATAATTTTCATAGAACCCACTTGAAATGCCACCATTCCGATTATCGATCGAGATTCGTTTCATATTTTTCGTTTAAAATATGCTTAATTTTTTAAAAATAATTTATTTTTTTAATTTGAGAAATTAGTTTTATTTTTTATTAGAGAGAATTGCTTCGAATCATGAAATCAAGCTATTTGACGGATTACTTTCTTCGACCAGTGCGGATCAATCTCAACAGAAGGTAGTACGAATTCGTCAGCTATAAGTGTTTACCGTTAGTTATTAATTTCATCATCTTTCCCTGTCCCTACATAACATGTGAGCAATTCGATGTGCTTAACTGTATCTATTAAGCATGCAACGAATTCCCCGGGTTAATATCTATATAACTGAGAGATATGATGAGATATGATATAACTGAGCTAAGATATGAAATTTTTGTTGCTTTGAGGCTATAACAGGGGGGTTGTTGATGGTTCTTCGTGTTACGAGTACTACCCAATAATAGGTTCTTTAACATGTGCGTTCTTGTCTTGCCTTGATGTGTGAACACTGTGTTCCGGAACCCGGAGGATTGGAAGGTTGTCTCGCGCAGTAGCGGGGGAAAATTAACGCTGCGTGAGGGATGGGGTATGCGAAAGCAAACCTCATCCCCGTCTCCAAAGGATACCCCAACGGTATCTGCAGCCCCAACCTCCACAGGCATATTTTTATCTAGCGCGGTATGCAGTAAAAAAAAGGTATTCGAGCATGAGTAGTAATTTGAAAAGTGACATTGCAGATATTAGATAGTAAAATGCGGAATTATAAGGGTAATCCAGAGAGTAACCTCCGTTTGTGTGTAGCGCGAGTAGTAGTGGGGGTAGCGCCGCCATATTGACATCGCCGCGCGCAGTAAATCAGAATGCTTTTTAATGTACTAGGCGGAGCATCATACGCTCACGCGTTGTCCAGCTATAGCCTAAAAGCATGAGTGCCATAATAGAAACTCCCGCCAAGTGTGAAGAGCGTGGTGTAATACGATTTCTTTGGGCAAAAAATCACTCTACAGCCGAAATTCATCGTGAATTGTGTGCGGTTTATGGTCCAAACATTATTTTATTTATTTTATTTATTATCGACTTGATTGGGCGAGGTTGAGACTAAACAGTCCCTTCTTCCACCTAACTATGAGTGAAGGTGTATTCCGTCAGGGGGTACGGTTTCTTAAACATGGAAGGACAAACATTCACTACGAAGAAAGGAGTGGTAGGCCTTCTCTAGTCAGTGATGACCTACTGAACAAAGTGAACGAAAAGGTTCGTGAGAATCATCGATTCACGATCTCGGAACTTGCTGACCACTTTCCTGAATTTTCTCGAAGCCTCGTACACGAGATGGTGACGGAAAAACTAGGCTACCACAAGTTTTGTACTCATTGGGTACCAAAACTGCTCACCGACGACCCCAAGACAAAAAAGAATTTCGACTGCCATTGACTCTTTCTCGGCACGACTTGAAACGAGCAGAATTTTTAACCATCCCCCGCATAGACCGGACTTGGCTGCAAGTGATTTTCACTTATTTCCGTACATGAAGCCGAGGTTTGCGTCTCAGCGGTTCGACAATGACGGGCTTCAAAATGCCGTGACAGGTTGGCGCCATTCTCAGGCGGCATATTTTTATGAAGAGGGGATTGCGAAGACTGTTAAAAGATATGACAAGTGCTTGAACCGATTTGGAGACTATGTGGAAAAATAAAGTTTTAGTTTTAAGATGAATATAATGAAATTGTTCAATCCTCACTGGTTTAATTTTTATTGCAAAATGGCGGTTACTTTCTGGATTAGCCTCGTAATTACACAACACAAAACTGGGACCTTTTCAAATAGCAAGATAGAATATGTTTGGTATCCCACAGAAAACCCTAAGTCGAGAAGAGTCTACTTATAACTTTTCTTATTATACACAAGGACTTGAAGATCAAAGTTTGGTACGAGTTACATTAAACACGATTACTAAGACTATACGGGAAGTCAAATTAAAGACAACTTTTTAGAACGAATCACGACGGATTAGGGCGTCAGTTGCACCTTGAGGAAAGCAATACTGACGTAGATTATGCAAGTCTATGGAGTGCTTGGCGAAGAGTGATGATTACAAAGATGAAAGGTCTAAGAGACTCATGCCATTCGTCGCCCATAAAAATTATTCAATGTATTAATGGAGACTCCAGTAAGCCCGGGTAGTGTGCTTTTGAATTGAATTGAAAGCTATATTGTACTTGAGGATGTTTATCGGAGTACTTGAGCGGACTTCATTGATCTGCTGGCTGTCCTTTAACCTTGCAAGTAACCTCTCAATCACTCTGGGGTGAATTATACGGTTGAGAAATTACCGAAGGTAGAACATATAACAGCGGCACTTATGAGGAAAGCTTAACATAGGTGGCGAGTTAAAGAGTGGCTAAAGTATTGGGTGTTACCTTAACAAGTATTCCACCAGTCTCATTGCAACAAGAATGACGGAAGGTGTTATGATATGTTGCATTTCGTAAACGGGAATGAAACAGATATAAGCACAGGAACAGAGTACGTTAACGTCAGGCATCGCGGAGAGGATATCTTTGCAAAAGGCTTTTGAATTTATAGATAGTTAAGAAAAAACTGCAGTGGAGTTTATGGCTGTAACATATTGACAAGCAAGCATAACTGATACTTTTTCTCATGCAAGATAGTGTGTTTTTGGTGCCATAAAAATAGCCTTATGGGGTTATCCGTAACTCGCCCGATGCTTTTCTTCAAACAGCGTACGAAAATGACACCGAAGTAATTCCGTAAAGAGCCAGGCTATAACAGACCAATGCCGTTAAGATAGCATTAAGACCAATGCCGTTCCGGGGCCACGGAATAATTATGGAAGTTAATTCCTTCTTCGTGAATAATGTTGCTGGAGGGTTGGCAAAAGAAAAACATTCTTTCAATCAATGCCATTGGTTGAAATGATAGTTTCCAACAATTGAAAAACAGAAGGCGCGGATTGTTACCATTGGCTGAATAGTTATATTTACATCTTCTAAAGTCGCATAACTTGTATTTACCTCATATTTTATAGTAATAATTTCTAAATCATGGATAGCTTGTGGCAGGCAATACAGTCTGATATGAAGTTGTGAGACAAGACATCTTTTGTACTATCCATACAAAAAGACAGACTTGTACTTTTCCACATATTTTATTATATGGTACCCACAGATTTCATTATAGCACCATATAATAAAACCTGTGGAGAAGTAAAAGTCTTTCTCTTTAGTGTGGATATTAAATACTTCCACGAAGTGAAGCCTGAAGCAATAGAATATATTCTTTTGTACTAGTTTGTTAAGTATTATCATGCATATCCATTTGCCTTTGCAAACATCACTCATGTCACAAGTCATTAAATATAAGATTTGAATACTGCATTAAAAAGTAAAATCAACTTTAGGCAAACGTAAAGTATAGATATTCTCTCAAATTGAAACTAAAGATCTTACTAATGAAGTGATATTATTCATGGAATTGATTTATTGTGTGATTTTTGCATTGTGTTTCTTTTACATACTATATTGTATATGTTCTTTCTCTAGCATGTCTATAGAGCCGAAAAATACTTGCATCCTGCGTTTGACGCCTCCCGTACCTGCATGATATAAATGATCAGTGTACAAAAAATGTTATTATTTACCGCTTTAAAAGTTGACGACTAGCTTCCTGGCACGGAAACAATGCCCAACAACTCGCAATTACTCCTCTCTGAATAGCTACATATCTATCTTCAGCCATAAATTGTATAGTTCGAGTTTTATTAACTTATGTACAATTTTGTTAAATTGATCAAACAATAATTGAATTCAAAATTCATGTCGCAAAAATAGCGAATGATAACGCTGTGTAGCTATATAACGTCCATAATACGAACTAATTTTGTCCAATTAAGGTTCGACAAATAATCGTATTTATTGATATGATTGGAATTGGTATGTCCCGTGGAATTTCATTATTAGCCGCATTTAAGAGTTGCGGATCGGTAAAATCTAAGGTTTGCCTTAAATTGCCGACAGGTTTAGAGTTTTACAGTGTTACGATCGTTCTTGTTAATGATAACCCAACGGTAAAGATAGGGTTTTGGATGAACACAGCTTAGAGAACGGTACAATGATGCATTTGCTTGCCTCTTCTATCAAAACAACTGGACATCCGACACTACAGTAAGCCCCTCTTCAATAGCGCATACTTCCTTCATTTTGTCCAACAACCCAATTCTTTTGTTTCCCTTTCCTCGCTTACCTAAAGTTCTCCCATCTATCACAATCTTCAATATTCATAAAGAATTCGAAAACAAGGGAGAAAATCTTCGCCGGGCACTACGAAATGGTTTGATTGATCCTTTCGCCTTCTCTTTAGAAATATTAAAATTCATATTTTTCACAGTCTGTAGCAAATTAACAAAAATTATACGCTTTAATTCCTTGAATTCTCAAATCTCATGTTTACATTGTTTTGCATGACGATTTTGACAAATGACGACTACAGAGCAATGCATTTGTTGATGGTATTTCAGCAATGGCAGAATGTCACCGGCATCCCGACACTCAAAAGTACGTATCCTGGCGCCCAAGTCTGTAGCTTGTTATCTCCACAGAAGAGACCTTCCGAATAACCCAAATCAGCTGATTCTCCAAACCCAAGTCTGTAACTTGTTTGCCACCGAGGTAGAGAAATACCATCGGTACACAGAGGAGGTACTTACTATTTTCTCATAGGTAAAACTGCGTATTTCGACAGGGATTTATCAATTGTTTATTAAATTGTGAAGCACGATATGAACCTGATAACTGAGATTAATTTCCGCATATAAGTAGTTATATAGAAGCAATTATGCACGATTCTATGGCAGACTATTAGATAATTCTCAAATATTTTTCTCTGATTACCGAAGGAATCTCTACGTTACCCGTCAAAATGGTTAAGTATCTTGGTGTTGTGCACATCCGCACCCCGTTAGTTTTCGATCGTGGAATTTCAATTATAACTATCATCAACGAGTAAGATTTCAGTTACTGTAGCTGAAGTCTTGAACGTTAAAAATTGTTCTTCTAGGTAACCAAGACGAACGTCTTTTTTTGGGAAAATCGTTAACTTTGTTCATTCATATAAAATAAACTTTTATTCTGTGTAAAATTCTTGAGGTTGGTTTTGGTGCTTTAACAGATTCAACCAAATTCCTCCTTACTTTGAGGTAAAGACAATGGCAAACAGTATGGAACTATGCCAAGGTAACTACATTCATTTAGTCTGACTTCTTAAATCTGTTGCAGTAAAGCAATCATATTATTTTGTTGGTCCAAGTGCCAGGTTGTAAGCCAATTGGTTGCAATAAAAATTTTCTCTAAAAGAAATGAAAGGGCTGTATTAAATTGTCATACCAACGATTGATGAACATAAATAATTGACTATCGTTAATACTTGGAATCTGCGTTTCAAATGTCCATGTAATTGAAATATAATATGTCACATCGTTTCATTTTTTTCGTTAATTCTGTATGAATATTGCAAAGCTATTAATTGTTCACCATATTAGGCATAATGTATCTTTCTGTTAGTCAAGTAGTCGCACATTAAAAATTGCAGTTATACGTTTTTATAGGCTATGCCTACGAAAAGACTTTTGTTTATTGTAGGATTGAGGTAAAAATCAGTACTTTTACAAGGGCTGGTTAATTGAGTTTTTTAATTGTAAAAAAGTGACTACGCTGAAACAGGTTAACTAGTTAGGCTGGGGTGAGATTGCATTAATAGATGAAAGAGTACTTTTATGTGTAGATTAAGCCTGCCATCTACACCTTGGAATTCATAATGAACAAGGAATGTTATGGCTAACCAGGCATGAGAATTTCATTTTCCCTTCCAGCCGAAAAGAACTTATGATTTTGCTTTGTATTGCAATGGCATATAACTTGATGATATGATAATTGAGAACATTAACCTTTCCTTAACTAATACATTTATCTACAGGTACTATTAGTAGAATGTAGGGCCATTTTCTACGATGAAAAGTTCCCTGATTCAATGGTAAAACGTACATACACCTACCATGTCGCTTTAAATCCAACAATCACATGTACGTGACACAAATGTAGGCATTCGTCAAATTTTGATTAATAAAATACTGTCAAACGATGTCATCGAAGCACTAAATATCGTTGATCAGTTCTTGACAAAGGCAGTTATAATTGCCAACAGAGCCATTATTATATCCCTCGCGTTTATTTCAGTCATTGCAGGACTTTCAAACTACCATTTTAGAGCCAAAATCAGAACACACTTGGGTTTTTAAAATCAGATTTTACTTTCTCTTCAGGCCATCTCAACATGATTTGTGCTGGTCAAACTTCAACTACATAAAATATGTCTTACTAGATGATGAACCAATAACAAATTCCCTGCTTTTCTTCGACGGTAAAATGACGGAATATAATATTACTACGAGTATGTACTATGTAAGTACTATCAGATATTTATAGAGGGTCAAAATTTGGAAGAAGCTAATTCTTTGTACTACACTACAACAGCTGATGGGATGAGCTTGGTCCGGTTTCGATGAACTAGTTTTTGATCCACAAGTTTTCCTTTTCTTTACATTGTTTTTTATGATTACCAAAGTTAACTTTCAGCTGAACGGCTAGTGCTGTGAAAAGATAAATTCGATTGCGTTGATAGGAAATTACCTATTATCCACTTACGAAAATAACTACGCTGTTATTAATCTACCAGCGGTATTTTTAGGAATTCATCTTCCTATTGGCGCAAATGTCAAGGCAGTTGTTTTGAAGCAGAATCCTCCACAAATATTTATAAAATGTACAAACTCTTGCATGCTCCGCATATACTCGTCTGCACAAAATGGATTCGGGTGACGTAATATACATCCAATAGCGATAAATTTCTTTGGCTCGCGAAGCTCTTCTCATCTTCCACAAACTTCTTTCGAGTCCAGACTTTTCTACCCTCCGGTCCGTAGAAAAGTAATCTAGCCTGGTTACGGACTTGCATCTGGAGGTATCTTGTGAAGAAAACTTTTTAACGTTTCTCCAAGAGAGAAAAGTTGCCGATTTAACCCCCTGAAATGACATCGGCGCCTTTAACGGAATAACTCGGATACCATAATGGCATTTGTAAGCAATTAGCATCGGGAGCCATCGTTAGATAATAACCCCCAGAGGAAAAAATATAAACTCGGTTTGTTATCAACAAAGTTATCGGAGGAAGTCCGAAATATGGTAACGTCTTTAGGACTTCATGACCACAGGTTAGTTCCAGTTAAATTATTCACGATTACTTGTACGATTCACACATACTCTTATTTTGCAAGCCGAGAAAAGGGTAATATGTGACTTTTAAAAGAGATGGGGAATTCTACTCAAGGGAATTGGGGGTTTACTATGCACAAGCACCCAGCATTAGCATCGGGTACGACCAAGAAGAGACAAGTATAATCTTTGGCACATGGACAAGTTAAAGCTGTGGATCAACGAAGTCTAAGTATGCCTCTCCAATTGCTGATATAGGTACATATACAAGGAAATGTTCATTAGGAACTCTAAAACACTGGACGATATCTCTATTGCACCCCTCAAAATGGCTTGATTGATCAATGAGCCTTTGAAGTCACAAAACAGGTACCAGAAGATTCTTTCCAGCAAAACATATCACACCACACCTGCTCGGCTGCACATGGTGGCCTCATCACCTTGAATGGACACCTTTAAAGCTATGGAGTTGAAATTTAAATTTTCCTCAAACTTCTCCAAATTTTAGTTGAATTGTATCTGTGATTATATTATAATGTTCTTTTAATGTGTTAGAAAACACACCAGGCATTGACATTGGACCAAAAGACCAGTCTGTTAATTATCAAGTACATATCTGATGTACGAGCTCTGCATAAACCTAAAATTTAAAAATACATGCTGCATCAGCTTCTTATTTTAAGCATTGCAGTACTTTTATACATTTCTGTAATGCCAAGACTAAATTTACTTAATACTGCAATTTTATTTTAGCAAAGCATTAATAAGTGATTTTCTAAGCTACAGCAGTCCTCTATTGCAGTTCTGGAGAATTGCACCAAGTTATGACTTAAAACAGTTTCTGGCGTAACTTGGTGGAAAATCTTCATACTGACTTTTAATAATAAAACCACTTTACTTTTCCACATAAACTTTTTAATTTTTACTACCTAGGTTTCGTTATAACATAACATCATCAGGTCACTGATGATGTTATGTTATAACGAAACCTAGGTAGTAAAAATTAAAAAGTTTATGTGGAAAAGTAAAGTGGTTTTATTATTAAAAGTTATGACTTCTTTTTAGAAACATTTAAATTTTATTAGAGCAATTTTGGAGATGATCCAACTATTTTTCACTACTTTAACTTGACAACTACCTAGTATAAATTTCTATCTACCTCATTTACATATTTTTCACATTGCAAAGACCATATAAAGATCTGAAGGAAAAACAGAGTAGTATGCTCTTAACCTTAAAAAATATAAACTGTTTAAGCTGCAGTAATACTAACAATTATCAGCCCAAATAATGTGCTGTATCAAGAATGTAAGTCATTTTCAAGCGGGAAGCTTTTAAAAATATCCCAAACAGTGAGAGTGAATTTCCACACGTGTAAATCCAATGACTTGGCTTTGATGATTTGTTAACACACTGCTGCTAAAAAAAAAAGTTTTCATTTCCTGTGAGCAAAGAGTTAGATGCAAAAACATACAAATGAATAAATTTGAAAACACAAAGTTAGCAACCAACAACTACATGTGGGTGTACCACAGAAAACTGTACAAGAGGTTAACAGAAATGAGAGAACTGCAGTGACAATTACTTTTAGTCATCTACTACTGTACATCATAATGCTACACTTTCACAGTAAACATTTATTTTTGCAAAGAGCATATAAAATTTGTCTTGACTGTGATTCTTCAAACCTGGATTCCTTAATGTCTAACAGAGAGCCAAAGGGAGTTAAGAGACTAAAATATCTTCTGCAACAATGAATTTTTAATGGCTTGAATAAACAAAATGCCATGAAAAATTACCATGCATAGATGTCACTAAGTAGGCAATGGCATGTACATTCAGTCAAAGTCCACAACATTTAAGCAATACAAGTCTTTCTGCTACTTCCAATGCACTGATACATTACACATGGTCAATGAAATTAAGAAAGCCTAATTCACAAGCTTACGAACATAATCATAGCATAGATACTGATTTGATGTTAAAAGCCAAATAACTTTTCAAAGAGAAGAACAGCTTAAGAAGTCACATTAAATTAGAAAATTGAATTATCATCAAGCTAAAGAGTTGCTTTAAATGAAACATATTTGTTAGTAATAACTGTATAAAAGCTGCACCCAAATCTGCACCATATGTTGTACTCTTCACATGATTCCATTTGTTGTATTTTCATATCGTTTATACACTCATTAAATTTATTTGAGCATATTGAATTATTAAATTTGGGTAAAAATTTACTGATAATCAAACATATTTTTCTCTAGAAAATGTTGTAAAGAGACAGACAAAAAATACTCCAGAGTGAAGCTGTGGTTAAAAGTAGGAAGTTACTGTTAAAATGAAGGGGAATCACATGACAGCCAAAAGAATTTAATACTTATATGAGTTCAAACCATAGGAACAGAGAAGAGCAGAATATATTTTTTAACATGTCTTTATAATGTGCTGCTTTTAGGCAGACCTAGAATTTTAATTGTGCAAATGTGCTATTTTAGTGGAATACAAATGAAATAGCACCAATAACCACAGTATTACTGAAAGCAAAAGGAATCACGCCACACATATCATCAATTGTAGTCCAGATGCGAAGAGATAGTTATGTTCTTACCATGATATCAATGTAGCAATTCAGCAACACACTTTCATCAATTCCCATTCTTCTAGTGGATGTTTACACGTTGTCTCCATGCATACCCGACATTCTTTACATAGTTAGTGTTACCAGAGGTACATCAGAATTATATTAAGATGTTACAGAGGCTTCTGATGAAATATACATCCATGAATATACAGTAAACTCTCAATTATCCATGCGTAAATTTTCCATTTTGTGGATTATCTGTGCTACTTTCTACCCTGCACCTCAAAATTTTAATCACATGAAAATCTTAAAGATAATTAAATGCATTGAAACTTCAACATACTTTTTTAAATATAAAAGTGTGAAATACTTCAGCAATATTATAAGATTTTACTTTCAAAAAATGAAATATTGTTGTTTAATCCTTTAATTTCAATATTTTTGCACTATCCGTACTTTCACATTATCATTTCCCTCACATTCATCAAACTTAAGAAATCCACATTCTCGTTTAAGGCAAGCAGAGATATAGTTTTACTACACGACAAATAAGTCTATCCATTAACCACAATGAATTATTGTAATCGGTATCACATAATGAATATGAATCCATTTCAGTGATCCTTATTTAAGATTTGTCCTTTGCCAGTCATTTGAAAAACTGTAATTACCATTGCTAAAAAAACTTGAATTTAACACATGAAACAAAAAAGGAAATTTTCAATACATATCTGTTTATATCAAGACTATATTTAGGATCCAAATGAAGACCTCCATCTATATTTTCAACGCATTTTGGCTATCCGTATTTTTCAATTATTAGTGCGTCATCATGCATCCATTGGCACATTGGCATGGATAACCGAGGAACATACTGTACTAAAATCACAGAGTAATTTCAGGATTAATCCAGAGCTTTTCCTTCATAACTCTGAAAGATGTTATACATTTAGTATTCATAATTAGATGCCTCTGAAACACTCGTGTATGATGTGAGGACAAAATCATGTTAATCATTTAAAGGCATATTCCTCCAGGTGTTAGGATCCAAGATGAAATATTAAAGCTATCCATTCCAGTCAAATCCACAAAGCTAACCTGGAGCAAACAGAAAAAAATATATACCTACAAAACAAAGTTTAAGCAAAATGTGAAAACTATACACAATACCAAACACAAAATATTACCTGGCTTCAGGGGTGTATAGAGAATGCCTAATACTATAATTGGTCATCAACAAAAAATTTTAATATCACCTTCCAACTTCTGATTAGATGAAACTTCAACCCACAGTAATTTTGAAGTTAAAAGACATAAATCAATGGAACTTTTCTACAATACATTAGTATCAAACATCAGAAAGGGTAGAAAAATTGAGAAACTCTGAGATATGGGTTTATTATATTTTAAGAAAGAGAAACAAAAACCAAAACAGTTAACCCTGGCTGATTAACAGATTAGGCTAACAATAAATATATCACATTAATTGAAAGTCATTAGATAAGAGCATAGAAGATTAATTATAGCCACACATTAAATACATTTGCCAGTGGATGAGGTTAGCAAGCTGTGCAGTGCTACCTGTTAGTATCATGCGTGAAAAGTAGTGAAATGTATACATAGCACAAAGTCTTATGGCCTGGGAATGGATAAATTTTTTACCATTACTATTGTTCATTCCATGATGCAATGAGTAAAACAACAAAAATAGATGTCAAATAAGCATCAAAATTAAAATTCCCTGATACACTACGAAATTATCAATATTCCTGATTGCAGATGATGACTAATTAAGGAGAAAAATTTTACCAGTTCTTTAGACAAAAATATTTTCCTAAATCTTACTTCACATATTTATTTAATTTAATTTGCATTAGCCCAAAAACAGCACATCAACCTTTATAACAGACATTGAACATTGATATGACAATTACATACACGAAAGTCCTAGGTGGAGGAAAAACCACCTTGGCTGGAATCTAAACCGCAACCACCAGGTTATCAGACAGGGACGTTATCCTGCCGCCATCAGGGCCAGTATATCTTGGACTTTATTTAATATGCAGTCCTCATTTTAATCAATTGACATGGTCTGACAAAAATTGCAATTTTGTCATTGAACTCGCAACATATATCAAGTCACATCTACAGCAAAATTCTATTGAAATTTATTTTACACTTGTTTATAAGCCTACATTAAACACAAATTTCAATTGAAATACACAACGCAAACTATCCCACTCTAAACCAACCATCAATCATCTAAAGAGTTTTGAGTGACCTAATGGAGAGATATTAAATGAACATTACATGGCCAAGTATCCATGATCATGGAAGCCATTATTAAATCAGCATCACTTTTCACTTTCAGTTATTTATACCTGTGTAATACCCCAATGTAAGAATGAGTTTTTTATAAATCTGAGGATATAATAACTGGGAAAACAATTTAAAATATAATAACCCAATAATTTTGATTTTAATTACATGAGACGTTATCAGTATCGCAAAACAACCATTGGAAAGGCAAAATGAGATAAGAATGTACTAATCAGTACAAATGTACTAATGTTTATTTCATACATAAACATGCATCAAGTACATATCTACACTCTAATCTATGTATTTTATACATTTATGCGTGCATTGTAACTTTCATTCCTGAACTTCAAAAATTATCCTTTTAGCAAATCAAAAAGAAAAGAAACAAATATTTAACTGTATCAATATTTGCCGATGGTGGTCCCATAAGTGTCTGCCCTGACCTGGAGATGGTGGTAGTTGTTTGAAAAATATCACTGTATTAGAAAGTATGCAATTTATAAAGCATATGTTTCAAGTTTGAAGACGCCACATTGTTTAGTATTTGTTTGGTAGCCATCAACACTGAATGTTTACAGTGAATTTTTTAAAATGGAGATCGAGCGAGTGGTCATAGTGGGCTACATGATACAATATTTTGATTTGAAATTTTAATTTCATCTCCAGGCAAGGTCATGGCATCGGTTTTTTGAGATTCATCTGAAGTAATTTCCATTGACTATCTTAAAAAAGGAAAAACTATAAATGGTGACTATTATGTGCACATATTGAAACGTTTGAGCAAAGAAATCAAGGAAAAGAGGCCGCATATGGACAAGGTGAAAGTATTATTTCATCACGACAATGCAGCAGCTCTGAAATCCACTAATGCAATGGCCAAAATTCACGTGTTTTTTCCAAAATTTTTGTTTTCTTTGTTGTGTCGGGTGCTCCTGGGACCACCCCATTACATAATTTTATTATTTGAAGACTATATAAAACTAAATATAAAGCTGCAGTTCTAAAACTGATGAGCTCCAAGAAATTTTTACAGCAATGACTGACTTTTATATACAAACTAAGGAGCCCAATAAGTGATTACCATTTCAAATTTTAAAAAAGTCTCTTAGTTTTCGAATATACCTCTCTGCTTAGACTATTGTTAAATTAATTTAATGGAAATGGTTAAAATCTCGGCGGAATATAATTTTTGTCATATGAATTCTTTGCTAAAACTTGCAATATATGTTAAAGGTAATAGTGTATCCTTGGGCACAAAAATAAAACCAACGGCCAAAAAACAAGCATAGCCAATGATGGCACACATTATTTTCTAAGACAATCAGAAAAAAACTACCAACAGCAGTATAGGGTAAAATATTTATTCTAGTTCATTAGAAACACTACAAAAACAAACAAAATTAAAGTTGTTGTTAATCTGAAGTAATTTTACAAAATTATTAGTATTTGTTAATTTGAAGTTTTCTTACAAAATTATTAGTGATGAAAAAATATTAAAAGGAGGAAACAACCTTGTTAAAGAATAAGCAAAGCAAACAAAAGTCACCAAGAAGACATGACAAACTGGCAGGCATGTTACACCATTAATTCAGGGCCTACCTAAATTTGCTGAGGGCTGTTTCTGCTGTTTTGATTGCAGAGAAATTCCCTGCTGCCGAACTGTAGAAGGCAGCGGAGGGGAAATGAACTGCAATGGTGACGGAGAGGTTGAGGAAGAAAGTACACCAACAGATGTCCTAGGTGATGTCACTGAGGAGGCTGATGAAGCCGAGGATGATACTACCATCACCCTCTCACCACTTACACCGGCACCAAGCACTTTGGCTAAAGAGCTGCCTTGGGACGTACTTGATGCACCAGTAGCCCCTAGGACTGGTTGGTTCGTCAGCAAAGTAACTGTTTTCTGTCCCCCAGCTGTTGTAACCTGAACTGTGACTGGTTTGCCACCAATAGTAATAGCTTGCTGAAATGGGAATTTAACAGAATAAATAGATGCCTTGTCAATTTTTAGGTTCACGGATAAATTTTACAGACACTTCATAATATCAAAATAACAATAGAATATACCAAAATCAACACAAGTCACCACTTGATAATAAATGATGAAGCTATTATAATTATACACTTATTTTTCCAAGGATCTCAATTATGAGATATAATATAATAGATAAATATGTCCTATTTTGTTTTTTGTAATTTCACCTTAAAATGCATTAGTGAGTGTGTTAGTTTTCAAAATTTTTGCTACGTGTCATCAACAAATTGAGAGTCCCAGAACTTTTTTCTTATTAGAAGAGACAAGTGCTAGAAAATCAAACAGAGAGAATCTTTGAGTAAATAATAGCAAAAATGTCTTTTAGAAGAGGACAAAATTCCTCATGTAACCAATACTGTGTTGCAGCAGGGTAATTCCACCCATTACAAGATTTAAAATCTCCAGTTTGACATCAGTGTTTGTTTTCATATAAATGGAATAATTGTTTTTATATAATTCTATTACTGCCAATGCTGAATTTCCACTGCTGAGCGAATTGTATTCAACAATGTTTTGTGGACATCTGCCAATCATAAAACTATATCTTTATTATTTAGATAACTATTTCAGTAAAAAGTTTCTTTCTATTTAAAAGTAATTGTAATTAGCCAAGACAATTTATTTTTAAGCATTTAATTAGAATAAAAATGGAAAAAAGGAGTGGGTCACAGTAGTCCAGGGGTAGAGCGTTGGACTACTACCCAGAGGGCCTGCGTTCGATTCCCGGGCACGCCTATAAGCCTATTCGGGCACCTGCACTTCCACCACTATGTAATTTTTTGGGTACCAGATCTTCCTGGGAAACCATAGCTGGTACCGAAAAAGGAACTGGCCCCGTACCCTGAGGTGTGAATTTCACATGCCATCGGGCTTAGTACTGGATAACTCTACCATCAACTACAAAACCGACCTATGGGTTGCTTACTGAGCTCATGGTTTTCTTTTAAATTAGAATATTCATTGTACTTCCAAGAAATGTATTATGATAAAGGCATACATATCATGTGCTTGTTACAATTAATACTTCAGGCATTACAAGTGTAAACCATTCCACTATGTGACTCATTCAATTATTATGCAAGAATTTAATGACAAAAATAGAATTCATATAGGCATGGATCATGTTGCAATAACATAGGTATAGAGAATATTCAATTTCATATAAACACATTTCTTTCTAAATATTGGTGAAAGGAAACGTTTTACAATACGCTATCACCAACAAGTTATGGAATGAACAGGAAACAAAATACTATATTACTAAGTACCTCAATAGGTATCCTACCTACATTGACAATGTAACTTGCCATAAAAGGTCAACCCTGTTTCGCATGTTTCAATGCTAGTTCATCCTGAATTCCAATTCCCTTTACAAATGTGCAGAAAAGAGGCTACTGTACACAGTCAACAGAAATGCTAATATAAAAACCTATTCCAAAATACATATTTCCGGAGAGAATATCTCAGTGACCAGGGATCTTAAGGACAAAATCATATTGCCTGACCACATCAGTTAAGAATTAAGTGTACAAGTTACCCAATTTTTCTACTCAGCTAAGTAAGTTATACTTCGGTTTCATTGACAGATTTAAAGGTTCAAATAAGAGTAACCTCATCAAAACTTGACTGTATGTAAGGTAAGAGAAGCCAACACAATGGTTAAAATTCACCTCATACAATGGATTTTGAGGGAAGAGAAGGATGCCTTGAGTTATTCATCTCAATATTTAGTGTCCAAATTTGTCATGAAAGCACTGCAAGATTAATGCCACTCTATAAAAAACATACTAGTATAAACTGAAGATGGTAGAGACCATCAGTTTGGAAGTCTACAGTGAAGCATTATAAGTTTTATGAGGGAAATTTTAGGCATTATGTCTGCGGTACGTTTCATGCATGAGAATGCCAATCCATATTCTCAAAACCTTTAAAAGCAATTCAATTAGGAAATTCATTAACTTAAATGAATGACATCACAGTACTTGGAAGACAAAGAAGCATTATAATGCACCATTGATCAGGCTATGATGAGTGTTCCAATTCACATGAAGAACAGGCTGAAAGATAGTATCAGAACGATAATGCTGTGCTATATATAATGAAAATTTTGTATCTTAATTGGTAATCGGGTCGCAGTGGTCTAGCGGGTAGAGCGTTGGACTACTGACCGGAGGGTCCCGGGTTCGATTCCCGGGCAAGGCACTTTGGGCACCTGCAGCTCCACCCAAGCTGGTTGATTTTTCGGGTACCAGATCTTCCTGGGAAACCATAACCGGCACAGGGAAAGGAACTGGCCCCCTGATGTGTGAATATTCACACGCCGTTGGGCTTTGTACACGGGTGAGCTCTACCATCACCTACTAAACCGACCTTTGGGTTGATTACTGTGTTTATGGTTAATTGGTAATCAAACACAAGTTACATTCCAAGACAGCTTTCAGTTAATCCACATTTGGACTTGCGCTGAATTGAATTACCTGTACATCAACTTGACTTGCAATGATCATCAGCAATTTAAACTTACAATAATCAAAAATAACTAACCTTTTTGGCACCAGGCATTAGGCCTTGTGAAGGCATTGCTAAAATTTGTCCGGTAGTGGTATTCAAAATAGCCGCACCCTGGTTTGATGGTTTAGCTGCAATGGTGACTGTTTTTGGTGCACCACCTTGCTGCCCAGGGACAGTGATTGTAATCGGTTTTGTAAGTCCAGTACTATTTGTGTTTGTGCCACCCATACTCGCAGAGGACACAACAATCATTTTTACACCAGGACTTGTCACATTCGCACTTTGTGAAAGAGGTAAAACATTCACGGAAGAAGTAACTGCTCCTACAGAAACAGAAATTAAACAAATACAATCAATGGGCACACTTATAAATGATTAAGTACAAGGTAAAATTGAATGGCAAGCCCCAGAAATTATTTCTTCAACTAAATTTGCATAAAACTTTAACATATTCCCCTGTAAACACTGAATAAAGACATAAATTCTAATTTAATTTGCTGACAATAGTAATAATGCAAACAGCTAATGAATTCTCAGAAAATCATGAAGTAATAATTTAAACAGAGCAAATATCAATGGTGGAAACCTGATATAGTGAGCACAGGAAGAATCTTCATGTAATAAGTAATACCTAAGTTACAATTTATTACCATATGATTTACATTTAAAATAAATTGGTACAAGTGAGGTCAATACATGACACCCTCAGTGGTCATTGACTACATTGAGTAATTTGGGGATTGGGGTAGTGCAGTGGCTGATGTACTGGCTACCCATACAGAGGGCTTGGGTTCAACACATGGAGGCAGCAGATCTTTTTCAGTGGTATCCTGACTTGTGGAGCTTTGTGGAAAGCACTTTAAGTGAGGATGCCATCCATTGAATGGTATGTTAAGCTGTCTACACCTTGGCACCTGGCATTAAGAGTAGGCCAATGCAGATGCCACGTCTCTCTTCACCCTTCCTCCATTTACATCCATCTCTAAAGCAAAAATGACCTCAGCTGTTGCTCACCTCCCCTAAAGCTACTATGACTACTTATGGGTGATTCCCCTTCGGAAATTATGAAACTGCATTAACTGCATCTGCACTCATTTTCTACAACCTCAAAACTGCCCAACCATTATTTCTGAGCAAATGAGTTTTTCAAGGGTCAAATCAAACAATCTTGAATGAAAAATCAGTAAGGAAAAGGTCTCTATACATCTGTGTGCTGATACAGATGGTAGCCACTTGTTGAAGAATGTTGTGGAAATATTTCATCAGCCCTTACCTTGGAGGAAAACAATAAATTAACTCCCCGTGCTTGAGAGACTTATATATACTTTCTTATATATGACTAAGCCATCTTCATTAATTCTTTATCATGTTAATAAATTGAGCTACCTTGCCATTCTTCTTGCACAAACAAGATGCCCAACTTCAAATTTTTTTAAGAAAATACAACTATTTTTGTAACGAACATCGGTAAATGACTTTTGGTTCTGGTTTCAGTGTCGTTCTTAAGCTTTGACCCAGGTTGTTTTCCACAGTTCTGGTAAATAGACATATGACACAGACAAGCTACTGATATTTGCAATAGGAAACAAAAGCCTGGCAACCTCAAAAAATGGAAGACCTCATTTAAAGTTGTGTTTTTTGTGTCATGTTTCATACTATTACATTTTATACACACAATCTCATGAATTTTTCAAATATTCAAAACGAAAAGATGATTGCATAAAATTTATTAGCTTCCAACTTTACATGATATACTTAATAAATAAGTGTTAGATTCCCAAAAATTTATAGCACCATGGTAAAGCAAAGGAAAGTTAATGGCTGAAAAGTAGTTCCCAATATTTTCGAGATATGAGCACAAATTTAAGTGTAACTAACACTCCATGTCAATTTTTTTCCAATTCAATGAACTGAAATGAAAGAATTTTACAGATTGTGGAATCCACCTATTTTACTCTTGAATTGAAGTCATATTTAAAAAATTATGAAGCTACATGCCATTATGCAAGTAAAACTGCCACCTCTAAGAAAATTCCTAATGGCTGACATGTAGCACAGTGTGAAACAGATAGTAAAGCCACCATGTCTGATCGTTCCAAGAATGGATAAATGTGTAAGAAAGATGATGAACGTATAAGGAATGGAATAGAGATGTAAACATACCATCATCCAATTACTCGTAAAAGCATATAAGATCTACAGGAAGCACTAGATATCTTCAATGAGGTATGGCAATAGTAAGAATGAAATTGAGGGTAAATACATATGAAGTAAAATGTGTATCCAATAAAAAATAATGTAAAAAATAACTCCATAGGAAGCAGAAAATCTTAATATAATTGAAGAGACATGATTTGATGAACTTGTGGAGAATATTTGTAAAAAGAAGCGAAATATACATTAGATATTAAAAGATGCGAGAATGTTGACTTAAATCATTTGGAGTACACCAAAGAAATGAACGACTCTCCAAGGCAGAAAAAATGACAAGTGCTGCTCCCCCAATTTCACAAGGAAGTGTAACTTGGGATAACCAGCACTAACACAAATGGTGTGCAGAGACCACCTGAGGGGTGTTAGGGCTAAAATTAGAGATAAAGGGTATAAGGACTGCATATGTCATTCAAAAATACAGATTTTTTATGGAGAACATTTCAAAAGCCACCTTGTGTCCTGAATGCCCATTTTGGGTGAGTATCATCCACTTTAAGACCCATCAGCTTAAAAATACATTTTAACTCACGTGAACTGCCTGCTTGAGCCGTGGACACAGCCTGCATTGTTCGAATCCCAGATGCAGTAGTAACTACAATGATCTGGGATGCTTGTGGTCTCACGCCAGCACCAGGAGCCCCTTTAGTAATCACTATTGTTGGCTTCCCACCGCCCACTCCAGTAGGTGATTTAGAAACAGTGACCATGTTTGAAGGCACACTTTTGACAGCAGTTATGACTTTGGCGGGGTTAACTCCTGAACATAAATGTTATAAAATTTAGGAAAAAAAATTAAACATTAGTTTAATAAATAAACTACATATGAAACTATATAAATAAAAGCTAGAGTGAACTAAATTTTTCCTGAGAACAATATTCTTTTTGTATTCCAATACAAATGATGGTGATTTTGGTCCTTACTGTTACACTGTGAACACACATTGAATAAGAATTAGAGAAAGAGCTACATATTATCACTATTGTGAAGTATCCCCTATATCCTTAGAAGTGGTACTGGAAGTATTTGGATTCTTAAAACCAATATCCTGAATTAGTAATAAATAATTAATGATAAATAATATCAATTCCATAATAAAGAAAACGGCCAACTACAAGTCACATGAACAACCTAAAACCGTTGAAACAATGGATTTTTTTCTGCATTCACTCTGAATACAAGTTTTAAGCAAAAAATCTCACCTGTATTCTGAGGCGTTACACTAGATATGCCCAAAATAGTTGGTTGCTGTGATGGCTGAGGCTGCCCTGAGGCCGAAGATACACTGGTTATTAATGTTGTTGCAGGCTTACCTAACCGGAAATTACAACATGAATCAAAAAACTGAAGCAAGAAAGGTAGAATAAACATAAATGAGAGGATTTTACCCCATGTTTAAGTGGCTACCTACCTACTGCCTGATGAGTTAACAACAGATGAGTCATAATAATTTAAAGGCTTGAATAATTTGAGACACCTTATGCAATTTAAACCTTCAGCTTCCTTGTCCTCGACTAAGAATTTTTGTAGTTGCAGGACCTATTTCAGTTTGAAGAATATGTAATGACTGCAATAGTAAAAAACTGAGCCCATTCCCTTCCATTGATAAACTTAAATTGCAGTTAAGTTTATTAATTTTATGCTGTGAATGCAATTTTAATTTGTCAAGTAAGATGAAAGTGGCAGAGAAGGCCCAATGACATTCAAATAGCTGCCACTTCTCATAAATTTCCCCAAGGAAAAAGAGAGCCTGCAGTAATTAATTAACCACTGATAGGCAAGTAGTAACCACTGATATGGCAAGAATTCATGACAAATAAAGTTTCCCCTTTATTCAAATCGTTTCCAACCACAAATTCTAATGAACTGCAGAAAATGCCATGACATTAACTTTTACCAGAGTTCTCCGCTAATATGCGTAGTAACGTTACAATTTCAATATGTAAAAATCATTCACCTTAACAAGGATCCCAGTCAAGGCAATTGCTTATTACTCTTTGAAACAGTTGCATCATTTCCAACTATTTCTTTTTCAAACTTAAGGGTACTGTTATAAAAATCACTTAATCATGCAAGGGCTGGTTCTGTATTTCTTGAAGCATAGTAGGCTTGTTTTGAAAGCGACCCAAGTCACAAAATGGGATAAAAGGATGGTTTATTGATGTAGATCCATTCTTAGAAAAAAGATTATCCATAGACAACTTGAAAGTGTAGCTTCATCTTATAGGAATTGCAGTATTATTTCATCAAAACCTCCGAGCAGGAAAGATTTCCACCAATTTAACCAGGAACCACTGTTTCTTATTAGCCTCATTTGGGTTAGGAAAAATGACTCAAGAGAATACAGCAGGGATCTCACCCAGACTTGAGAAGTGAATGAGCATGACTGATTCCTAGTTGGTATCTCAACTAGCACTAGACTTTACTTCCCCTAAATCTCATTCTTCCTAGTCCTTCCACATCTACTCTCTCATAAATTAATTATTCCTTAGTGCACCTAAAGAGTCATGAACTTTGGTTCAGTCTATAACTGTCCAAAGGGTCTCAAGAATGTATTCGGTTGCATATGCCTATGGTGAACCCACAAGGCCAATTCCCTCGAAACAGTGGAACCTTGCTTAACGAGAGCCTTGCATAAGAAGTAATTTACATAATGAGCAATGAGGGTAGGTCCTGGAATGAATGCAAACCTACTGCTTCAGTCTGTGTTTAGCATTCATTCACTAACATCTTAGTGTCGCTAGCAATGACATTTTTCCAAACTTGTGTTCAGACATATTATTTGTATTTAATTTGTGCAGTTTGATAATATATTGTGCATAATTTGAAATATTTCCCTGAATAAAAAGCTGCAAGGAGACAGCCATAAAAGTAAAATAATAATTACAGAAATGAAAAGGAAAATCAATGAAAAACTAGAACAAGGTGAGCATGGCTGATCTAGGAGCACACATTCATTCGGTCTACGTCATTGAATTGAACTATCCTCAAGAACAAGGACAAGATTGCTTCAAAGGGAGTCACAAGAATATCTATGAAATTGTTACATATTATCCACAGTTTTGCAAGGTTGATTCCAATATGGATAAATAATAGAAATTGCAACGCAACATTATTAACGAGAATATCATTTGTGAGAAGGCAAAAAAGACTTGCAGACCTTGTTAAAAAGGCACCACATTCATCAACAGCTGAAGAGAAAGTATTTGATTGAACCTGTGACTGATTAAGGGAAGAACCAGCATCCATGGCATTGTGAGGCACGGCGTGGATGCTGAAAGGGCACAAGGCATCAGAGACTTCAACAGTGATTTCAAGAAGTTCATAAATTCTGACAGTTGCCGGGCATAACAGGTATTTCATTGTGACAAGTAGGATATCTTCTGAAAAAATGCCAAAGCAAAACCTATCTAACTGCAGAGGAGAATGCATTGCTCTTGTCACAAAGCCATTGATAGGCTGTCTTTTTATGTCTTAGCAGCATATTCTAAATGACTTAACCAGCAAAATATCAGCAGTTTACTTTTATAACAACAAGGTTATGCTTCCTCCAGGAACCAAAACAATTCACGTAAAATGTTGCATCAGATTTCATAATTTGAAATAATAAATTTTAAGAATAGAGTGAAGCTGCTCAAAGCTATAATTGCATAGATATGGCATGAGACATCCAGCACTAAACCTATTGTCCAGTTACCTATAGGTAAGAGCAAATACAGCTACAAATAGAAAATCCAATAATTTTCTCCTAAAACATAGATTAACACAGGAATCCAACTTGGCTCCTATTTTTTTATCATGTATATTAATGACTTACTCAAAATTTTGACAAAAGCAGACTACAGATGACACAACTTTTATACACACACAAGGATCTCACAGAGACAGAAAATAGTAGAATAGATGCTTAGCATGTCGAATGAATGGTTTAGAGATAATGAATTGTTTAAAAATTACTCAAAAACCAATAAGTTCTCTTATAGGTTAAGAGAATTAAAAATCTGAGTATTTCGATAAAACTTTTAGGCTCTCACCTGGAAAAAAAGCTATCTTCTCATAGTCAAGTAAACAATATATGCAAAATAACCTTTGCAGGGAAAATAAGTAAATAGAAAAATAAGGTCCTATTTTGTCCTCCAACTACCTCTAATTGATTATTATGTAAATGAGTATTATGTTTTAATAATTTTGAACCACTCTTAGTGCAATCCATTCCACAAAATGTTTGCTGAATGATCAATAACATTATTATTATTCATTTGTCAAAAATTAAATTTTTCATAAAATCATGATACATAATATCAAGATTCTGTGTGAAAAATTAAAAATATGACACATTATGCAAACATACATTTTTACTATATATTTACAGCAGTGACCAAAAACATCCACCTACCTAATAAATTAAGGATTTACCAGACTCAGAATAATTAATCATAGTCCGCTGATGGTTGACTGCCTTTCAAAATATGCAGCCATAGGACCATCATTAAGTATGCAATGAAACATAATTACCTGCAGTTGGATTCGCACTGACTAATTTTACTATCGTCGCTCCTTGTGGGATGGTTTTTCCTTGCTGCCCCTGCAGGGTTGCTACTTGCTGAGCAGTGCCCATAGCTAGCCCTGGTTTACCTTGAATCAAGCTGACCTTGGGCACCTAAAAAATTTAAGTGTGTTACAGAACCAGTCATCATGTACCATACATTGAAAAACAATTACCATATTTCACTGCGCATAAGACACTTTCTCTAATTCAAAACATGCTCTAAATTCACCCTGCATCTTGTAGGTGAGGGGTATACAGGTATAACTTCTACCAAAATAATTCCCTGTAAATGTACTATTATGTACATTTTCCTGCACCAGGCATAGAAAATGGAAGTCTTTACTACAAATTTCCCTAACATCACTTTCTTGAGTCAGTAGTAAGCAACTGAGTTTTAATATTTCTTTGAAAATACTTCCTAAAAAATTCACAAATAAATCATAAATGCACACAATGTAGTGTATTTATTTATTTACCACATTTGGTGTGACTGCAAAACTCAATAACCACTGGGCTAATGGGAATGACACCCCTCTTGTAATACATGCATACAATGTATCTCTCCCAAAAAGCTCTTAGGCTTAAGGCATTCAACCTTAAGCAGCACAAGAGTGTCGTTAATACATGGAAAAAGGTTGCTTTTGGCACAAATTCTGATAACACCAAAATAAAAACAGAAACTAAGCATTCCATGAATAGTTAAAATGATAAAAAACTCATGACACTTTAAGAGAGAGGATAGTCATACAACATTGAATTTAAACTTTAAGTCATGAATAATGTTTCAGAACACAAACAAGAGAGCTGGATAGTATTTTGGTTCACCTCCAACTCGGAAAATAATATGAGAGTAGAGGGAATAGAAGCTGGATTTAGCATATACAGATATGTGCAAAAGTCTTTACATTTATGTTATCCTAAATGGTTTAAGTTTGAGGAGAATGCAGACATGCAAACTTTCAAAAATGAAAAATCGGGAGGACATGCCAACTTTCAAAAATGAAAAATCGGGAGATTTTTAGAAGTGTATCACGAAGTAATCACTTTTAATTACCACAATATTTGCATGGCACCTTAATCCCTTTATGACACTTTGCCAATTTTTAATGAATGTCACACTTTATTAACATGTTAAGCTAAGTACACAATTTGAACAGTTCATCAAGAACGTAAGAAGGAAAAATCGGGAGTCTCCCGCTTAAATCGGGAGAGTTGGCATGTCTGAGAATGTTAAGAACTGGATAATAAATGGCAGGAAGAAGGGGATTATTATTTCAACAAAACTGATTTCAATAGAAGCAAGAAAATAAGTGATAGGTAGGTCTATTGCCATTTGACCTATTACCTATCTGGGACATCATGGTGTGACAGATTCATGAAGAGAACTGGTTAGTGCACAGGCATCACAAAAACTGCTACTTTAATACATAGCAACTCATAACTTCACACAGATGGAAAGAATGAAATGGCCTTCAATTAATAGTGTTTGTGGATGAAAAAATCCGGGTGGAAAATTAACAGACTATCATAACATTTTAATGTGAAATTAGCAATGCACGACATGAAAGTGAAAATGGCTTTGTGTAAGAGAAAGTGAATACCTCGGCGAACAACTGTTGAAATGATTAAGCTGCAGTGATCACAAATTTCTGGGATTCTACAATGAATAAACAATGATAATAAGAAGCTGCTAATTTTTTATGGAAGAATTCAATTTTCCTTAAAATTAATTGGAAACATGAAAATACTCCTTTTCAGACTGATCCTAGGAATTGTCATAAATTCTAACCTGAAAATAAGTTCATCTTATGAGTTGGGTACCTTCTAACCATAATAAATAGATTTTATGAATAGATATAAGGGGTAAAAAGGGATTTTTAAAGAACTAAAACTCCGACATTTTTGTGACATTTACATGACATTTTTGTGGCTTGTCTTATTATTGTGAACTGCAGTACAGGTCACCTACACCATTGACCTTCCCATTAAATGCAACAGTTTGCGAGGACACAGCAAATCAAATAATGATTGCTTGCAGAAGTATAGGTTTATGAGATTTACAAGTCATGTATCCATTCAATAAGTTTTGTTAAAGCATTCAATTACCAAATGGGTTCCATAAATAATCTCATTACTTGTTGGACCTGATTGGTGGTGTTAACTACTATTGGGTACCATAACTCCATTTTACAGAATATACATTATCAGCAATCGCTTAGGAATTATTACTTGGTGTTTTATAATAGCTGATCCATAACTTCCAATTTTTCATAATTTCCAAATTCTTTTTCTATAATCCTACTTGATTTTGTAAGTATGGTGACTAGTGATTATTTGAAGACTTTCTTTTAACTTGAAATTTAAAAAAAATTTTTCTTTTAACAACATATGATTCCTTGGATCTTAACGTGCCTTATGCTTTTGCTATTAATTTGGATTATGCCCATGACAATGAAAATGGATAAAAGTGAAGTGCTCCTTAAATTGTGCAGGTCAAGTATAAATTGGGACCAACTGACTTAACTTCATAAACACAGATCCTATTCATCTCAACAGTAGAATTAAACTTTTTTATTGTGTACCACCATGCAGAATGGTACAGCTGTGAAAATTTGATTTAGAATGTTGAAAATTAAAAGACAACTTTTTTCTTAGGCCTTTACCCTCTTCTTTTATAAATATTGCACATATTCCAACAACAATGCACTTCACTTGCTTAACTCAAAGAGGCTACGAATGAGATGAAAAATTCTTAAATTACATATACATTTTACATATTTTACATAAAATAATTTTTATTTCTCCAACTCAGCGTAAAAAAGTTTTAACAAGTCTCATTACTACTTCAATTACTTAAATTCTATTTTAATGGCCAATGAAAGAAACTTACGGTTGCTACAGTCATTCCTTGACTAGTCTTCACTAGGGTAACAATTTGCCCTGAAGCAGTACTTGCAGACCCAGGTTTCTGCAAAATTATTTGCTTCCCCTGCTGGTTTGTCAGAGAAGCCGCTGACTTCAATAAGGTTGTCCCAGGAGAAGCAAGGCGGATGGTTTGAGTACCAGGAGAAGACACTGAAAAAAAAAACAAAAATAAGGGACAATGAAAATTTCACCAATGATTGCCTCGCATGATGCAATGCTTTAAAAACAGCAGCATTGAGCTAGTAAATTTTTATAATCAATCATGCAAAAATTTAATTTTAAGTCATACTGTTAGCTTAATGAGTAATGCATATGTGGTACAAGTTTCATTGATTTGGTTCTAGAATTACATCAGTATCAGTCATCACAAATTGAAACATGTTCAGTTCACCAACACCTACGTCTGATGATAAAAAACAAAAGTCGATTGTTCATACAGGTGAACAGGAAAAATTTGAGTGGGTATATGTCTTGACTTTGGGGACTATATTCACAAGACATTCACTTCCAAAGAGAAGTGCCTAGAGCTTCAGGTCCCCTTTCCTTGGAATTGACAGTACATAGCTGTAGTAGTAGTTATAGATTTACTTAGGTATCTCACCTCTAAATATTTGGAACCATCTTCTGGATGTACTGTGCGGAAGAAAAGGACTCTCCATACACCTCCAGTAGCATTACATGGGTCTTAGCTGACAACATAGCTTCATTCATTGGGTGTACTGATGCAATGACTCAATACTAGAGTCAAATTAATGAAACTTATACCTCAAACTCAAACCAATGAATCATACTGCATACTCATTGAACATTATGGACAGTTAATTTTAGGAATAAACAATTCAACAACACATGCTTAAATAGCCTCCACAATTAATAGTATTCAAACTTTAGCATGTTTGTCTCTCATATTCTTTTCATTAATATAAATGGGATGTTTCAGATAATATAATACTAATTTTTCCTTATATACAGGGTACGGCTGAACAAAACTCAATTAGAAATTCCCACCAAATTTTAGAGGATGCAGGGCAATCTATCCAAATTTTGTCCTCAGTTCATAGTGTGAGTGAAAAGACTTAAGTTGAAACATCGAGGAATCCTCTACAAGTCATCAAAAAAAATCTACACCATTAAATTAAGACTGATGCTCTCCGAAGCTGGCAATGCAAACCAAGTTGAACCATCCTAACTTTTTGTGTTGATTAATACCTCCACTTTCTTAGGAGTACTGAATTTCATTAAATCAAAAGCGGTCAATTTTATTAAATATTTTAATTTAAACATTTTTTTACTATCCATATTTCCCATGTATCCTTCAACTCATTCATTAACCATAGGAATTCCTTATTATCCTTTAAGGTGAGCAAATACATAGTTATACTATGCAACAAACAACACATATAACACCTGCACTGCATAATTTTAATCAGTATTATAAGATGGATACAAATCCATACCAGCAATCCTTATGTAAAATTTACCCTTTACCAGTCATTTGTTTATTTTCCTGGTTACACGATTGGTTTAGCTGTCTGATGAAAATATGAACTGCTACTCCCTTTGTGTTTGACTTTTAATAATCAAACCACTTTACTTTTCCACAAACTTTTTAATTTTTACAACCCAGGTTTCGTTATAGCATAACATCATCAGGTCATAACAGATGATGACGTTATGCTATAACGAAACCTGGGTTGTAAAAATTAAAAAGTTTATGCCGAAAAGTAAAGTGGTTTGATTATTAAAAGTCAGTATGAAGATTTTCCACCAAGTTATGCCAGAAACTGTTTTATTTATCCCTTTGTGTTTATTCTGTCCTTGCAAAGTGTATATTTCTACTCTTATAAAATGGCAAAAAATGTACTTTCCAATACTAAAAAGCTCAAATTAATTACATGGAATGAAAAAGGTGAGGTTCCATATAAATCATGACTGCATTTTCTCCATATTTCGGTTATCTGAGTTTTTTTTATTATTTGTGCTTAATCATGCATCCATTAGCATGAATAATCAAGAGCTTGGTTCATTAAAATTAGTGGCTAATACAAATCTTAATTAATTGGATATTAATTTTTATTGTAATCAATTTTTAAAATAAACACCAGTGAAGGTATTTAGTAATCTGAACCACATGAAAACCAAGTTTTTCGTTTCTTACAGTTTGTCTTTTTCAAAGCACCTAAAATAACATTAACACTGTTGGCTGACCTCAGTTAATGCATTAGTTAATGCATTATTTCATTTTACTCATTGTTGAAATTAATTTAAAAAGGTCAAAACAAAAACTTTGAAAATCAAACTGACTATTAATTTAAAAAAATATATATGCAATAAAGGGAATTTAGGAAATATTCACATTTTGAATTTAAGCAGAGCATAAGAGAATAAGCTAAAATATTTAGGAACACAATGTTTTATGTTATCACTTCATAAAATAGAAAGCAGTTCATATCTTTAAAAATACTAGTGGTCACTCTGAACATCATATATATGTAAAGTGAAAATTACAAAGAAAAAGTAACAAATCGTTATTCTTTCCTTGGAGCCCTCAAAGGCATTGAACCTATCAAAACAGTGCATGCATTGTTAGTGGATTAGGACACATCTAAAGAATTCACCTGGTATTCCTCCAACCTTCATAGGCTGAACTAAACGCACAGAAGATGCCCCAGCAGCTGATGAACCCGCCACAGTACTCATCTTCTGTGTTGCGGCAGCAGCAGCAGCTAAAGTCTGAATGCCAGACATCTGCTGCTGAGGTGACTGAGACCTAACTATTTGATGACCTGGACTTGTTGGCCCTAGTAGTCTTATGGTCGGGCGATTACCAGTCACTACCCCACTTGGTGAGCGGATTCTAACCAAGCTTCCGGCAGCTGCCCCAGAAATAGATTTTAGGATACTGTAAACATTGTGGTAATTTAACTAAACACAATTAAACTAAAAAACTCATCCTTTACAGTGATTACAGCTTGACAGTAATACTGTTAACTTTCATAAAAAGAGTACAATTAAAAAGGTTTACATCAAATCCCTTACGAATAAATTGGTTCCATACTTTAAAAACTTATAGAATGATAAAAAATCATGCTTGTATTCTGGTTGTTTCAGCAAAATGCTTCTCAATTCCTTAAAAACCACTACAAAGTTTTAAAAATCTTACATACATTACTCAGCACAGTATCGATGTTTACTGTACAAAGGTATGTCAATAAATCTAAAAATATAAATTGTTTTGTCATTCAAAATTGAAATGGGCCAAAAAGGATTCAATCACATAAACTAGGAAATTATGCTTATTAAACACTTGACTGCAGTACCCAACAACTGGCTTTCTGCTGTTATTATCTTCCTTGCTTGTGACTATTGAAGCACACCAAGTCATCAACTTAACCCAACTTCTTTTCAGATTGGTTTGATTATTTTTAGTTAAACAAAATAAATACAAAAATATGATAGTAGTAATGTAGAATACATTGACAAGGCAAACTTGCCAATGCCCATATATATGTACAAGGATGGAGTACATATATATGGACAAGGATACAGATAATCAAGGATGATACTTCACAAATCTGTGCCAATAGCATGCACTCCCAAGTTATTGATTGAAATGTCTTCACTAATTAACAGTTGGGCAGTTCTGAGAAGATTTCATTTATCAGTATTAGTTGTGTCTTACTTAGTCTAACAAAATCAGCATTTCAGAAAAAAATTTACATACATCTTCCGGTTCCAGGTGCATACTTCACGATAGTTGACGGAGATGATGGTCGTAATGGAGAAGTATTAAACTTCACTGGTGAAAGTGCACAAGAGGGGCCTGTGGTCATGGGTGAGTTACTAGGAGTGGGTGAGGAACGTTGTGATTTCTGTGGGGAGCATTCAGGGGAGCTGGCGGAGAGGGTTGAGGAGCTAGCACTGTGGGTTAAAGAATTAGCGGTGAGGGTTGAGGAATTAGCAGCAAGGTTTGAGGTGTTAGCAGTGAGGGTTGACGAACTAGCAGTAAGGGTTGCGGAATTAGCAGAGAGTGTGGAAGAGTTAGAAGGTGAGGGTGGGCATGGGGGTGGTGTAGATGGGGGGCTGATTGAAGTCAAAGGGGCAGGTGGTTGTGTTAAGGGAGGCATTGGAGATGATGGAGGCATATCATATTTTTGTGCCTGAAGTAAATAAGCTTCGGCAGTAGGTGTCGGGCCCCAGCAAACCTCCAAAGAATGAGTGGAGGCACGAACTAATTGCACTCTCCCTGGTGATGGAGGTCTTGCTACCTCCAGGTACCACAGGTCTTTGCAACAGACCTAAAACAAAAAGAAAAAATTATGGTGACCACTACCTACTCCTTCAACAACAAGGTTGTTACTAAAAATTTATTAATAGATGACCAACATGCATCTTGACATATTCATCATACAATTAAATTTGGTTATGGCCCTAGCCAATTCATAATTGCTCAAAAACATCATTAGAAAAGTCACTTATTCAATGAATAAAAAATATATTTAAATCAATTCCAAAAAAAACCTTGAATTTACATTCCTAAAACCCAGAGTAATGTAAAATCTAACCACCCTATGGAATGAAGAGCTTTTTCATCATATACTTTGAGGTTTCATTCATAATAATAATTTTTATATTCATAATAAACGCATTGACTATTTGAAAATTCTAAGCTTAAGTTAGGCACACCCATATCAATTTTTAAAATGATCACCACACTACTTACCAACTAGCTCTTTAATTATAACTCTACAAACCATGTGTAAATTGCACCAACAATTTGAGTGGTTTTGTTAAACCTAACTAAACTAACCTTTGTTAATGTTATTTTATTTTTGTGTCGACTTGAATGGGTTGAAATAAAATGGAAGTATAGAAAATCTAAAATAAAATGGTTATGCTGCTAGTAGTATATGTGAATATATGAAAGCTTATTCCACAGAGGAAAAACTCTTTTTGTAAGTTGTAACATATTCTACAGCATTAGACATTTTTTTACTTATAATTACTGCACCTAATTGCATTCAAAATCATTAGCATTTACATATTTTATTATAATCCCATGCCACATATTATTAACAGAACATAAATATACACGAGAGTCAAAACTTGAGAAATTGCTGTAATTGAAAAAGTAAATAAAAAATATGCCTTTTATGGGAAGGAGACACTCATTTAGCAAATTATTAACTCTCAATTAGTAATATGCACACCTTCAAAGATTGAGGAAAAGTATGAGACAACTTGCGTAATGATATTTGTATATTTATAGGTATTATTGAAGAGTTAAATTCAGAAGAAATAATAGATAATCATAACTTCAAATTTCACTGTCAGCATATTGCAATGTATGCCAACTAACAAGAATACTAAGGTACCTAGAGTCATGCATCTAAGGTACCCTTCACCTTTGTTAACCATGATTCTCTGCAAGTATAAGTGACTCAATGTAATATAAGTCCTTTCTTTCTGATATAAGACTTCTCTTAGCCTCTAATTCCATGATATTTCACATTAAAATGGATGAAAATAAATCTTTACTAAACCAAATAACAACAACTTTACCATCACCATTCATGTCTATTGAGTCATCACAATGAAACAATGAAATAATGCCAATGCTATCAGGCAATACCTGGTTGTTCCACGCTTTGCGGTATCCATCTCTTCCCGACCAAATGTATACTCTAGTGAACATTCCAACAGCACAATGGCCTGCTCGAGCTCGAGGTACAGATTCTTCCAGCATTTCCATGGCAATACTTTCCCATTCGAGAAGTTCTGAAAGAAAATTTTAAACTAGATAAAAATCAATTTTTTAATTATACATTCAAAGCTTGAAAATGATTAAGAACACTAAGTATGAGAGAAGCAGCATTTATCCGTAGTACCAAATAAAAATTGAAAGCAATGTTTAGGAATGTATTGAAGTTTCAAAGCATTTAATTATCTTTATGAATGTAATTTTACTAAAATTTTGAGATTCCAGGAAGAGAACAGCACAGATAACCTATAGACAGATTATAGAGTTTACCACACCAATTTTTGTTAGCAATATTTTATCATGTATTTAATTTTGCATATACAACACCAGTTTCACAACAGAAAAGGATTATTTCTTAAGTCTCAGATAAGCCTCAATATAATTGTTTATTTTCATTTGTAGCAGTATTTGTTTACCTCAGAATGTCATGTCTGATATAAAATGCTGTCTCAATTGACCCATAAAAAAGATTAACCTGTATCAGTGTGGAAATATTGAAAATATCAGGACCATTTGTAAAATTGCTGATTTGTTGCATTGAGAAATAGACCTTGACATAAATACATATGTATACTGAACATAATGAAAGCATTAGGTATTACCCAAACTTACTACTGGTAATAAAATTTTTGAGTAATTTTTTGTACAAATATAGTCCTCTTACATATCCTACCGATATTTCTGGCAAAAAGTGAGGAACAACTTTCAGAGGAATATGAAAGTGTTTCAATTATTTACATTCTCAGGCATTTAAAAGTTTGACACTTCAAAATTTGACTGCCATTTGTATCATTTTTCACCATGCATAAAAAACCAGGTGGATCAAGTAATTTTTCTTCCATCAGATTTTATGATATTTTATTGAGAATAATTCCCAAATGTATCTCATTTTTAAGCATTCAAGCTCTTCCCTCAAAGATAATTTCATTAGTAAAGGAAATAATGGTTTCTATACTACTACATGGGGACCTTGGATAATCATAGTTCAAATTAAGTTTTCTCTTAGCATCCTCTCCAGGTTTACAAGGGACAACTTTCATTAATGATATGCAACCATGAACACTTGCTATAATTTCATGGCAATACATGTACACAACCAAAGGGAGTAACAACATGAGAAGCATAATGTAACTCATCAAAAACTTACCCAAATTCAAGCATGCCAAACTATTGGTGCATTTCCACTCCTTTTCATGCGTGGCCACTTTAACATCGTCCATCACAAGAGGGACCCATCCTCCAAAAATATACATCCTCTTCTCTACAACCGTGGCACTATGAAGAGATCGTGGCAAGGGTGGTATTCCTTCTATTCTAGGCTTACTCCAGGTCATAGTTTCTGAAACAATAGGCCAACATGTCCAAACCATTCCAAGGCAATTTAATACGAAATTCAAGTCAAACTAGTCATCAGGAAAAATAGAATGAAGTTTAATGTATATTTTGTTCAACCCATCCACGACAAATGCTTGTGCACCCTGCCATTTCCATGGATTACAAGCTAAAATTCAAGTATTTACTTCAAAAAATTTATACTTAAGATCAGGAGGCAGAATAATTTTACAGACTTTTTAATGTAGTATTCTTTGGAATACAAAATACAATATGTACCAGTGTCTAAAAACCAAAGATCTCCGAGACGACAGCCACTCATTCCACCATAGATGATAAGATGTGATCGACAGGTAACCATATCGGTGTATGCCACTCCTGAATGGGACTCTCTGGGAGGTGGGGCATCCCCAATGGTCTCTGGGATATCCCAAGCTACCCCATTGCCACGAAGTTCCAGTGTGTATAAGTCATTCAGATACCTGAAAAATAAAGCAGACATTATCTTTGTAACTAATTCAATGTTAATACTTGACAAGTATTAGTAATGAGGACAAAATACAACAGAAATCACCTACAGAGCCCCTTACAAAGAGCCTGTGCCAATGGCAAAATTTAGTTTTCTAAGTTCTACTTTGTGGCATGAAATATGGCGTTATTCTCTACATTATAATCACAAGTTTTCTCATAGCATGAGAATTAGGTAAATGCCAACAAAATTAAACTAACAATATAACAAAGCTAACAAAATATTTTAACATCTTTTTAAAGGAATATATCAACAAGCAGATTCATTGACATCATCAATTGACTTCTTAAGATATCTGCACATGGATAACAACCTCAACACATAATTTTCCTTCTTGGTCTTTCCTTTCATTCATCTTATCCATTAGTAAAAACTGGTACAGAGTCATCTGTGAAATAAATGTTAAACTATGCCAGCATATTTCACTTTCAAAGCAGAATTACCCTTTCCTGCTTTAAGTAACCATTCTGACACAGATCTCTAAGCAATGAAGAAACAGAAACTGGAACCATAAACCAAAAAGTTTCAGTTCAATAATGTGAACCAAATCTATCAAATAAGAATTAGTTCTGTGCCTAAATCTTAACCTTTAAATATCTGTTTTGATTGCATAACCATAATTCCTAATGCTAAGTTATTTTTTCTGGTTGACACAAACAACAAAAAAAATCTATCATTTAAAAAGTTCTAGTGCTACAAAGAATGACAACCTCTACAGCACAGTAGATGCAATTATCACCATAAACAATGCTGTATTGAATAAACTAAATTCAGCTACTTAATTTCATGGATGAGATATGATTTTCTATAATATTGAAGTGAATCAGGAGAGGTTCAATTCAAAATCAAAAAATAATAATAATGAGCTTTGCACATCCCTGGGTATAATTAAGGAACACAAACCAAATATCACCTCTATATGCACCATGTCTGTTTTTGGTTCATTCTATTGTTATCTAGTTAAGCCCATGCCATATTACTACCACTTCTAAATTACAGGGTGTGTTCCAAAAGTAATGCAATTACTTAAGTAATTTACTCGACAGATTTGCACAAACACTTAAAATTCTTCAGAGTTCTGTCCTTGAGCACACATGTCCTTGTGCCAACACATTTTTTCCAAAAACTCTGCCATGACCAGTACAAGCCCAGGAAGGCAACTTCGGGGACCCCTCGCAAGGTCTTCCTCATGACTGATTACATCTCTTCTATGGACAAAAAAACGGGCTACTTTCAGGGCTTCCTTAATCCAAGGGAACAAAAAAGTCTTCTGGGGAGATGTCAGGACTATAAGGGGGGGGTGTTTCGCCAGAAAATCGTGGACTGGTAACATGTTGTTGTGGCAATGCACATTGTCATGATGGAGTTGCCAAGTAGTGGAGATGTCATTTCTATCATGACTACCCTTTTTTTGAGTTTTTCCAGCACATCCACGTAGTAGGCAGCATTGACTGTCTGTCCTCGAGGAAAAAAAAATCCTTCTAGATCACTTCTTTACTGTCGAGAAAGACAATGAGCAATGTTTTCACTTTAGATTTGCTCCTTCTTGCCTTTTTGGGCTTGTTAGTCTTGAACCTCTTCCAGGCCCTCCTGAGATGCCTTTAACCACCTCGTAACTTGTAATTAGGACAGAGCAGTCTCCTCAACAGATTTTTTCAGTTCAACACAAAACTTAGTAATCGCATAACCTTGCTCAATCGTAGATTCCATTTTTTTTGTGACACGGATGGCACACAGACGTTCACAGTAACTGATATCCTGCCACTTCCACAGCTTGGAGAGTACTGACACCTGTTTCACGGCAAAGCTTAGCATCCCCCCACCCACTCCAAGTGTTTCCATCCCACTCCGACCAATATGAGCAATGCAGGAAATTCAATTGCATTACTTTCGGAACGCAGTGTGAAGTTCACATTACCATTTATGGTCATTGATCAGCTGATCACTGTTAATTTTAGACCCCTAAGGTTAATCTGCACAGAACAACAAATAATCAAATGAATTATTTCTAAATAAATGACCAAACAATTAAATGAAGATAAAAAAAGTCATACCTAGGAATGTTGTGCTTTGGGTCCTCACTGTCATTTGCTAAGCCGCCAAACAAATACACTTTGTTTTTAATCAGGGTAAAACTGTGGCCAAGCCGTGGACAAGGTGGAGGACCATTTCTTGGTGCTTTTGGTTTCAGCCTCTTCCACTCCCATTTACTGGCCTGAAACAAAATGTTGCTTTTATTTTGCTGTTATAAAACAAGGACAACAAACTTGACGTGGTGGAAGGATTTGTACATTCTGATAATCCCTAGAGCTTTGCTGGCAGTAGATGGCAGGCAATCCTAAACAATGTACAAATGATATTCTTTGAATTTTTTGTTTGGCATGGAGTGAACCATCACATTTTACATTTTTTAAATGGGAAAATTGTTTCACGTAACAAGAAAGATTACAAAATGAATTATGCTTATTGTGCTGGGTTTTATTGTAATCTAATGCATAGTAATAACACCTGAAAGAGATTACTCATATCAAACACAAGATGAAATTATGAGGAACAAAAATGACATTGACTCAAACATGTTGAAAAACATAATAAAGGTGACTCACAACTGGGATCACTTTTGTTGCCGCGATGCAACTGATATAAGTGATGCCCAACTGAATAATAAAATGTATTGAAACTTTTTTTATCACATCAAAACTATACTGAATCAAAAATAAATATATTTCCTTCAAACGATTTTGAATTTAAACAACTTTAGCTCAGATTCTCATGCACTCAGTTTTTTCTCACAAGTTTTTCTCAATACCTCGGAAAAGTATATTTTACCCTGATTGACAATGGAAAGACAAGGTGAAAAACAACATTTTCAAAGGAGGGCAAAATAATCCTGGAACAAATTCTCATGATGGAATCCATATTGATCTGGTGAGAATCTACAATTGCAGGCCACTACATCTACTATATTCACATGATATTGAAAATTCATGACTCAATTCTGAAGTATGCAAATCATTGCAGAGTTTTGTCTAACATGAGAAAATGTCAAGAATTCCAAGAATGAAGAATTACTGTGAGTGGTTTTTAATCGATAGATGGTCAAATATCCCCTTGAATTGTGTCATCATAAGAGAAAAGTGTTGCCCATTCCCACAATACTGGGAACTGAAAATTTCACAGCATCCAATGGTTCGTTGGATAGGTTTAAAAATGGGCACAATCTTGAATGCAAGGCAAGTGTGGTGACAGTAGAAGTGTTTAAGTCAAGACTGCAACTTGGTAAAAGGTGTCAGAATTTAATAAACTTCATGACGGCTATCGCCCAAAAGATGTTTCAAAGGCAAAGAAAACAGGATTATTTTTTTAATGTGCTGCCAACAAAAACACTCAATTCAGAGGAGAACGCCATGGAGGGTTGCTGAGCAAACAAAAGATCTATCGTCTTATTAACCACAAATCCAGATGGAAGATTCTTTTACCCTCAGATTTGGAAGCGATGGCATATATAAGAAACATGGTAAACAGGTTATACACTGGATCTCAGTGAAGGAAACAATCAATTTATGTTTCTATTTTGATCACAGAAAATCAATAGTTCAACACAATAATAAAAATTTTTACATTTTTTATTAACAAGGCCACATTGGCCAATGCAGACAGTATGTTTTCAAGGGCATTAAATGCAGTATTACACTATTAGAGCATTAAATTAAGCAGACCACAACAAATCAGTCACATAAAATGATGTTTATGGTTCATAATCTAATTAGAAAACAGATTTCATGATGATCATTTTATTTATGTGGAGTAGTTAAGCATGCTAGTATGCCATACACAAAGTAGACTTTTGAATACAGTAAAGTTCATTCAAAATGTCATTGATGCTATCAAATTTAAATGCCTGCGATTAGCTAACCAGTGATATCATCTAAAGACAGGAGAAATGTATATAAACCTGAAACACTAACCTGTAACTCATATAGCTCATTGGAATATTTCCCATACTCAACCATGCCACCAAATACTAACATTCGAGTGCCATCGACAACAAAACCATAAGCCGCACATCCTGGTGGTATATCTCCCTTTAGACTAGGTACAAACCACTGATTTGTCACTGTAGAAAGAAAGAAAGATTTAATTTCACAGAATAATAATGAACTCAGTATTAATAAGTAATATAAAAATTATAAAAAAGTTTCACACGTTTTATATGCAAAAACATGAGTTTTAGCCCTTATATTATAAAATGTGTATAAAAGCTTTGTCTTCAGCAGACCCATTAGGTTAGCCAAAGCATAAGTAAATTGACAGGATTTATTACCTTAACACTAGTATATTACCCACGGAGGTTCTTCTAGCTGCAGGCTTAGAGTATTAGCATTAATCTTACAATGCCACTTAACTTACAGACAATGAAAATGGAGGTTACCAGCAAACAGATTGCACTGTCATATTTTAATCCATATCACTGGTAAGCACAAAAACTTTCAAAATCATTGGTTTTAATTGAAATGCAGCCTACAGCCAATACCTTGAGGTTGAATATTGCAGAACATCATTCTCTGGCAAAATAAAATGGTGCATATTTATTTATAAGGCAAGAAAAAAATGCATGGTCCAAAATTCCTAAAAACATAAACAAAAATAAAAATGATATCATGAAATGAAATAAACATAAATACAAATAAAAATGTAGTAAAAATTGTGTAAACAAAAAAAAATATACCAATGCTCTTACTTAAATAAAATACTCAAGTATGATATTGGAATGCTGCTTCTTACTTCGTTTTGGTCAGTTACTTTGATGCATAATCATTAAAAATACTGTTAATTTCAAAGTGAAGTGAAAGCATCTACTGAGATAAATTTATTTTTCCGTAACTTCTCCCGATACATTTTATACTAACCATGTATAGGTAGTGTAGGAGGGGGTCGCGATGGTGCAGTGATTAATATACAGGTTTCCCAAATCCTGGAGATAACAAATATTTTTCAGTGGTATCCCCATTCCTACTTGAGGTGCTTTGTGGAGAGCACTTTTGAGTGAGCATGACGTCCGTCGGATAGGATGTTTAACTGAGGACCCCTTGGCACTTTTCAAAAAAGTAGGCTAATGCCGACATCGGGTTTCTCTCCACCCTTCCTTTCCCATCCATCTCTAATAGTACAAATGACCTTGGCTGTCTGTCGCCTCCCTTAAACTACTACTATTACTAAGTAAGTGGGTGCCACTACATTTCAACAGGAATTAAAGTTCATAAATTTTAGTTACTCTTTAACTTAACATAGATATGTTATGATATGCATGCATGATGTCTATGGCATGCCAAAGATGGTATACATTGCGGCCAAAAATTGAGAGTATTTTCATATCGCTGTATGCATATACTAAAAATTCTCTATTATTGAAAATACAACTTCAAATAAAAAATTTGCAGAAGCAGCTTCAGTTCTATAGCGCACATAAAACCAGGTGAAATTAAACATTTATTCATTGACTTATTATCACCATAAATGCTATTACACAGGTAATTGACCCCACAATGATAAAGACATCACATGATTCCCACAACGCATCAGCAAGATCTCCATACCATAGTACTGTCAAATACCAGTAAAATGGTGGTCATTTAACAGGGTAATATTGTACATAACATAGACACCATATAGTCAATTTAATCGATTACCGTGGAACCTCACTTAACAAGCACCTTGCAAGTAATTCGCGTGGGCAAAATTGTTAGTCCTGAAAATGACTCCCTTAGCAAGTGACTTCCCTAAAAACAAAAAGTAAGGAGATGAGGACCCCAGAGCCTCAAGTAGCAGGTGAACACACCTGCTACTTGAGGAGATAGGAACTCCTAGAATCATTGTGCACCTGCTATTTCTGTTTGTGTTTAGCCCTTGCTCTGCTAGCCTTAGTGTCACTACTGATCACACGTTTTTCCGAACTTGTGTTCAGGCTTGTTAGTTATTCTTTGGTACAAAGTTTAACAATATTTTGTGAATAGTTTTAAAATGACACTGGAGAAAAATCCGTAAGAAGAATGTCATAAGAGAATAAAAATAACAGAAAAAAAGTACAATCATTGAAAATCAAGAACAAGGTATGTGTAGCTAATCTAGCAATGGCCACATATTCTCAACAATGTTGAAAGGTTACTTCTCACGAGGCCAAAGGAAAGAGTAATTGCAATATGACACCATTAACGAGAATATCATTCGTAAGAAGGAGCAATGATTTTTGCCAGCCCCTTTAGAAGATGTCAGGAAAATCAACAGATGTAGAAGTATTTAAGAGAACTCATGCCTGATTCCAGAAGATTAAGAGAAGAACCAGAATTCACAGCATTGTGAGGCATGGTAAAGCGGCAAGCTCCAAGTCAGATGCAGCAGAGAACTTCATCGGTGTCTTCAAGAAACTCATAGATTCAGAGGGTTACCGGCACAAAAAGGTTTTTAATTGTGACAAGATAGGTCACTTCTGGTAGAAGATACAAAGCGAAACCTATATTTGTAACACACAACAGTAGAAGAGCCCAACCAAAAGTCAATGAAAGGCCATCTCACACTGCAATGCAAGTGGTGAATTGGAAATTCAACCCCTGCTTGTTTGCCATTCAGAAAATCCACGAGCCTAGAATGAAAACATTTAGCAACTGTGCATGACATCATTTACCATCACACATGAGGAAACGGAATAGAATAGCATGTATGAAATGATGCATGGCTTTTAAAGGGGGCTCATATATAAGAGAATTCATTCATTCTTGATTAGCAGCAGTAAAAATGTGGAATACATACTGGTATATTTTAAATATCATAAATATGTCGAAGTTTTCATGGTCATGATGTCCAGATGAATGACAGACCAACGACATTGAAAGACCAATGACAATTATGACCTTTGTAACCAGGATGTCACTTAATGGCTCCCATTCTGTTAATTTAAAAATGGTTGTATCAACTATCCTGACAGCATAAAATTCATCCTCTCAGGAGCATAAATATTATTAAATGCATACACTGGGTGCAGTTATTGGAAAATAATCCTCAATCTTAGTTTTCACTCCAAGTAGATCTCTAAATATTAGTAAAACGTTTTCGCATGAGAAGTGAGTACATTATAAGTTCTTTTTTAATAATAAAATTTCAATTGTTCTCACCTTCAAAATAGCCACTAATTACTTGTAGTATGGATGGCATGGACTCGTGATAGAATGAAAATAAGTATTATTATAAATTAAATGTCATGGTTAACTAATACAGACAAAAACTTCCCCGATCTTGTTTTAGCCATTTTTTAGCCTGTTTAGAGCCACTAGGGGAGGTGGTTAAGAGCCAATATATGGGTCCTAATCCAATTGGGCCCACACTTTCAATGGTAGCATTTTTGATACAGTAAGCTTTAGGAGGAAAATTTCTATTCCGAAAATTCATCACAACACACACTTGATATCCCTGTAAACCTCAGCATTAACTGCAGATAAGCACATTTTACCACTAACACTGGAGTTAATGCTTTAATAAAGAAGTTAAGAAAAAATAAGGGGTCCACTTGTTCCCTTTGGGAACAAGTGATTATTTCAACTACATTAGAACTAAAGATCATCTATGACTCCCCTTGGTTCGCAATTCACCGAAAAAGTCTTTAGTTCAGTCTAGAATATATTTTATTTAAACCATAGGTTTCTAGCTTTGTGAGTAGCCTGATATGCTAATCAAAACCTTTTTTAAAGTCTAGAAAGAAGTCTTAACTGGAACATGTTCATGTGCACCCAAAATATCAGAAATAAAGTGAGAGTTATGTATAATACGATCCATTTGCTTTTAGACTTTTATTTTAAGTTTCAACTGAATTATTTCTTTCAAAATCACAACAAATTAAAAATGCTTCCTTGGCATTGGCCCCATATATCTTGTAATCAATAATGAATAATCTATTTCATTTGTCACAAGAGTGACCATTCCACCTGTTTTTCATAACAGCATGACAGCCTATGAAACCCTCCAATTTTCTAACTTCTATGTAGTACCATCTAGGTTCAATGTTATCTTTTGCAATTTTACTTTGAATGTGTTGACTCCTAAGAGTATGATGTGGAGGATATGATTCCATGCATCCCCAGTACTTCGGAATTTCCAAACACCCTTAAAATAACCAAGTCAACCCTGCCAGAATCACTCACAAGTTAATGAATGGTGTTTGACATTAAAGAATGTAAAAGCATCTCAATAGTTTCAGCCTCAACTTTGTGGAAGTTCATTTTAATAAATGAAAGTAGAAAAACTTTGTTACAATCCACCACTTTATTTTCGATACTAGTAGTTTCGACGCTATGGCGTCATCCTCAGGTACAAAATTAAAAGTCACAAACATGCATATATATACCCTCTTCAAGAAAGGATGGGGGGGTTATGGGAAGAGGGGGGGGGGCGGGGAGGGGAGTGCGGGAGTAGGTATGAAGGAATGTGGGAGAGGGTAGGAAAAACCAGGAAAGGCGTCCGTGGGCGGGGTGATTTTTCCTACCCTCTCCCACATTCCTTCATACCTACTCCCGCACTCCCCTCCCCGCCCCCCCCCCCCCTCTTCCCATAACCCCCCCATCCTTTCTTGAAGAGGGTATATATATGCATGTTTGTGACTTTTAATTTTGTACCTGAGGATGACGCCGTAGCGTCGAAACTAGTAGTATCGAAAATAAAGTGGTGGATTGTAACAAAGTTTTTCTACTTTCATTTATTAATGTAAAAGCAACTCGTGGGCATGTAATCATCCAATCAGAAACTGAACAAAATTTGTAAAAACTGGAAGGAAATAAATTTAGAGACAATTCATAGAACTGCAGAGATATTTCAAAGTATAAAAATCATTCAGCTTGACAGGGATAATCCTGGTCAATGCAAATGATTGTTTCACTTTGAAATTTCAGGATTTTAGAGGATAATGTTATCCGAATCATCCTCAATGTACTGTTGCAATTTTCTATCTCAAGTAAACATTTCCAATACCATGAAGCCCCTGGAAAGAAAGTAACTGTGACAGAGGAAAATTGTTGGAAATTGTGGAAATTAGGAAAATATAATTTTCTTGTGCTATAAATGTTTCAAGGAATAATCTAAACAGGATTATAATGCTATTATATCAATTACCATAACTCAAATAGGATAATTGTTAATAATTAATATCTACCATATTGTTTATGAGAATTAAAACACACCCCCTCAATATACTACTCATTTTTCAACAGCTGTAAACTAGGCTAACTTCAATTGTACTGAGAATACCTTCAATAAAGTCTAATGGAACTCAATTACCACTAACCATACCAAGTTGTCACACAGAAAACCTTCATCTGTAACACCCTTAAACATAACAGCAAGATGAGTAAGTTATACATGTATGTATGTTTCATCTGGAGGTGGTATAAAATATGTATGCCTGAGAGCATAGTTAAACAAGCATCCCTCCAAAATAACTTACAAAAGAAAACTAGCACAATTTTCTAAAGCAAACTACCATCTGTTATATGAAATCCTGATCAATTCACATAATGTATGTAAATAGATCAAAGAAATGAGATAATATCAAATATATCATATCCCCCCACCACAAATTCCCTTCCATAGCCCAACTCCCCTCATAATGTGAATATATATATATATATATATATGTCCTTGCCATGAATAACTTTATACCTAATGATACTGCCTATGCATCAAAACCGGTGGTATTAAAATTTTTTTGTGGAAAAATATACCAAGTTTATTTACTCGATGAGACAATATCATCCACTAAGTAGCTAATAACACAATCACTGTTGATCCAAAGCAGTATAGAATAACAGAGCTCAAGTTCGAGGACATTATGCGATTTATTTTAAATAATTAAGATTTTTTCAACTTTACAGGGACGTTCATGCACTTCAGGATTCCCTTTCGCCATTTTTATTCATTTTACGTCATCCGCATTTAGGCGGGCACATTTTGGCGGTGAAAAATACTCCGTGGGGTTACATGTAAAATCACCGGTTAATGAGGGCTTGGCTTGTTCTCGATCTCTTGCTCCAAGTAGTCTGGATTAGAAAGGGTTCACAGTATTTCTCTACTGTGGAAAACTATTTTGTCCTATACACAAACAAAATCGACCTCTGCACTCAAACAAATGAAAAGTATAAGATTTAGCACTAATAGAGCCAGTGGATTATCTCAATTGTCAAATATAATTAGCGAAAAATGTTCTATTTATATGCTATATCAGTTTTATCAGACTGATTTAATACAGTTAACTAAGTAAATAAGACTGATTATTCATTTATCACCTCCTCACACAAACATTTGCAATTTTATTTCCGATAGTAATCAAAGACAAGAGATTTTAGTAACTTTTTGGAGTGGTAGAGGATGCTGGATTTGGATATATTTATTTCTCGTGGCATACGGCTATAAATATGTATGGAAACATGTAGGTATAAATAAATAAATATATATAAGCAGGCACACGTATACATAAAGGGGAATGTGTAGACAAACGGACGCATATAGAACAATATACCTGCATGCATAAATGTTCAAACTTTAAATAAACATTAAATATGTAAGAATAAGTTATCCTAAAAAGTGTATCTTATTCCTGTGACACGAACAAAGTAAATTCATAAATAAAAACGCAACAGCTAAAACAAATTCATTAGCATTCATTAGCATCATTCAGTCAATGGTTGTCTTTGTTTCTGGCTGGTGGAGAATTCAACAAAATAAACCATTCCGGGAACCCAAAATTCTTAAATCACTCCTATGAGTACTAAGCATATCAGTTTGGGATTCAGTCAGGACTACTCAGATTTTTCCAGACTGGAAAATGTCACAACATCAACACTCGAGCCGGTAAATATTTCATTCGAGTATGACAACGAAATTCAAATACACATATTGTCACTCTCTACATTACATATTTTAACGATAACAATTTATCAACATGAATTCTTTATTTACATGACGCCAAAGTGAGCATTTTATAATTCAACGACCACTGTTACAGCATATCCGAATTGTATTGCAACAACTGCATCAGCGATTCTCATCACAAACTATAAAAATAAAATGGCTCCCTTCCCCGGATGAGCCCTATAAACAGATGATTGTCAACGAGACGCTACATGGGTCAAGTAACTAAAAAATAATGCTTCCAATTTTTTCCTAACAGAAAGATCCTTGAATATTAACATCAAAGACAGTACAAGAGCAGCAGATGCACTCCAAGGTAAATCAAGACCTGTCACTGCGGAGCAAGAAAGCTATGAGCGACCGAAAAAGAGCGCTACATAAAGATCATGTCTTTCGCTTGGAGGCTGCCATATTGAATTTCGGTAGAAACCGCCAAATCACGAATAATTGTTATGGCAACAACAAGAATGATTTCCACATAAAGGAAGGCAGAACAGGTGACTTAAAAGACCATAGTGTTTCCACAATTAGGAATTTCTGCATAAGAAGGGTCAGAAAACAGAAGAATCTCTATATATATACAAACAACAAATGCCGCCATCTTAAATGAAACCCGAGACGTTACAAGTCAAAAAAACACATACCAGTGTTGTATACGTGCAGTTCATCAACTATGCCTTCATTCCCTCCACCGAAGACAACTATTAAGTCCTTGATTGCAACAGCTCGATGGCCGTGTCGAGGTCTAGGTTGAGGTCCAGTAGGATTCGGCACTCGTTTCCACCTAAGTGTGGATAGCGCCATGACAGCCTCATAATTCCTATACGCACACTGAGTGGCTACCCAAGGTCGAAATTATCCTTAGTTGTATGCATTGTATGACAATGTAAGCAAGCAATTCGCCTCGTAATGCAACAGCGAATAACGTTGTAGTATCAAGTGACAACATGGTTTGAATGGGCGAAATGATCTCGGAGAGCTTTTCAATTTAAAAAATATTGTTAAACGCTGTAAATCATTGTTTTTAACAGTAATGAAGCTGCCTGTCCTAAATTTGCATGTTTTGAAATTATATTATTGCTCTTTCCAGCTAGAACCCGTCTAGTATCTCCTGAACAACTGCGCAAGAAGACGTTGCACTACTTAATGATATACTCCTACGTTACCATCTTGTTAAAATTATTATTTTGCATAGAATAATAAAGAAATACGTTAGGACGAAACATTATGATTTGCATGGTTATAGAAATGCTAGTTGTTCATTCATGACATAAAAGTTGAGCCGCTGTATTTTGACAGTTATGGCCAAGATTTCTCCTGCTTTCGTTGCAATCTTTAATTTCATATTTCATACTAGCGATTACCACACTAGTAATGCTGTTAAATTTCGAGTGCACGCCAACGATACAGTGTACAGCGTTCTACATAAATATGAAATTCCGAATTATGGGAAGGGTTAACCCCAGCCGTACTCTTATAAATGGGCAAAGGATAGGTAAGGGGAGTTAGAAACGATATAAATTAGCAGAAAAAAATAAAATATACTAAAAATAAATTAATTAAATAGATCCCGCAAACGGTCAAAACAAGAGATTAGATAAATTCCTCCATCACCTGTGTATCGCCGGAAACAAATTGCGCAAGCTCAGTTTGTTGAACTACCATTTGATAACAAATATGAATCAATGTAGAATACCAAATTGGCAAAATACTGCGGAGGATAAGGTTCTGCTAAATAGCCTTGATGATCTGACTGCGATGTTGGTTACTTGCCCGTGTCTCCGGGAGAAACGATGTAGCATATTAAAGTTCCTCAAAATGTTTTTTTTAAATATGAGTTCCAATTATGGAAAATTTTAATTTGCTCAACCACCAACATTTAATATAAAAGCAGCTTACATTCACTGTCAGTTTGGTCCGCAGCGCTGTCTCCTCCACCGCTCATGGTCTCTCCCCTGACCCCCGTCCAAAAGAAAGAGCTCATCGGGTGTACCATTGGCCGAAACGAGCTCCAGTCACATCATTACTTGGTTTGCTGTTCTGGCTGACAAGAGGGTGTTTGCTTTTGGTATTAGAAAAAAGCATGGCAGCCCTGTTTCACTCAATCTCCAAAACACTCCTAATTGATTTCATCAAAATGATATGAGTCCTTCTAATTGTGACTAGTTATGTCACAAAATCTCAAGCAAAAATTAACAACAAAAAATTATATCTTGAATAGTTTTGGAGGGAGGAACCAACCTTTTTTTTTATTGTGACAACTTGTTTCTTGAATAGTTTGTACTTATCCCTCTGTCATTGTAAACCATTTCTATCCTTCTGAACTTTCCATGCAGCTCTTCATTTTTAAAGGTCTTCTTCTCCAAGTCTAAAAATGTCAGATACAGTAGCTAGGTGATATGTATCAATTTTACTACTATTCTCACAAAGATTATGACCTCTCTCATTTCTCTGTTCTTTATGACGTTAAATTAAATGGGCTAAAAGTTTTCCTCAATTTTTTATTTAGCTGATTAGATGTTGTATTTCAGATGCATGTGACAATAAACTGAATTTTAAGAGTTCATTTAATCTCTTGGTTCTCATTTTCATGGTCGGTGTAGATTGTGCTACACTTAATGTTCTCCCATAATTTTCCACTTTTTTCAGCTTTGATTATTCCAAACACACTTTCTATGGCTCTGCCATGAAGTGTATGGGTAATTTTTCTCCTAATCTTGCTCCAGGTGTGTTTCTTTAGGTTTTCACTAATTTTTCAAATTCACTTTCCATGCCATCTTCAACTACTGCACACTCATCTTCATTGGGACATTTTCCCTCGGTCCTGGTCCATGATACAGTTCTTCATTATATATCTAATAAGTTTTCTATGGATTTTTATTCTAGTATATTTTTGTTTGCATGTTGGATGTTAATGGGAATATATCTTTCATTTTTCATTCTCCAAAGTGTCACTTCATTAGTTTATCCTGTTTTGTTGTTGCCCTTCTTCATTCTATCATTTGTTTCGATGTAATATGGTAGACTTATATATAATTACTGTATAACTACAATGTGGAAGGTAGAAGAGCACATTAATAGCCCTAAAAGCTCATTATCTGTATCGGTTTTGAATTTTTATTCACCAAAGATGTGATGGAACCATCTCAGTGTATTCTGATGCAAATAATGCTCCATTTATGACCTCCGGTTGAAGACAATTGGTTTGGATAACGCATTAGTTAAACATGGCAAACAATTAAGGTTTGAAACTGGAATTTGGGATAACTTTGGAATTATAATGATGGAAATATGGAGAACCAGCTAGGATATTTTGGGAACTAACTTCACAAAATAATATGATAAAGGAGACTTATTCAGCAAAAGCTACAGCTTTCATGGACAGCATATATGAATGGAAATGTACAGGTGGGCGTAATGTCTGAAAGAGATAGTTTGAGAGTAAAGAGTTCCATACCCTGAAATGAAAGAATCGTTGGACTTAAGAAGACAACAAATCTATAGACATTGTATTAACACGGCAATGTGAGTTAGAGCGACAACTAGGAAGTAGTAGTTATTGGAGATTGGTATGCAATCATGAAGAAAAAACATGGTAAGGTATGCCTCTCCATGCTTTTTACCATCCTTGATGGAGGGAGAACGTTGGGCATTTACCCAAATTCTCCCCTCCATCACAGACTACAACATCTCACTTCCAATTAATATGCTTTGCATCCATTTTTCCTGTCATCTGATGATTTCTCCCAATAATCCCCTCTCCTTGCCCACCATACTTAGCACTTTCTCATTTGTTTTCCTTCCTGCGGACTTATCTTTCTCCAAACCCACATTTCAAAAGTCTTAAATCTATGCCTATAATCTTGCTTCATGTTTCCACCCCATATAATATTTAATTTTTAACCAGTCTTTTGTTAACATCCTTACTCAGCATCCCTGTCACTTATTCTCTTTCCTTGTGAAAGCTTCTTTGCCCAACACAATTCTTCTCCTTATGTTCCTACTACTTTGACATTTTGGTACAAAAAACTTCCAAGGTTGGCAAACTGCTCCACCTCCTCTTGTTGTCACCCTCCCATATGAACGTTTAACTTCATAAGCCTTTATCTTTCTGGAAAACTGCATAACCTTTGTTTTATTAACATTTATTGTCATCCCCATTGTATTGCACTGAATTTTCAATTCACTCAGTAATGCTTGAAACCCCTTGACTGACTGACAAACTAAAGCTTGGTCATCAGCAAACCTAACTGATTTTATGAATTCCCCTCTGACTTCCATTCCTGTCTCCAGTTACTCTTTAACCATTTCCTCCAACTATATGTTGAATACCAAAGGTGATAATGGACAACCCTGCCTTACTCCTCTTCCTAACACTGCCCATCCAGGCCCATCCTACCTATCCACCACTCACTCCTAGGCAGTCTGAGACATGTACAGGTTACAGATTAGTCTCCTATCACTCCACTCTATTCATATTTTCTGCAATATATTCATTAGTTTTCCCAATTCGCTCTTCAGCTTCAGCTTTTGCAAAATCTATGAAACAGACAAATATGTCCTCATTGTATTCCATATTCCTCTTGATTAGTAATGTCATTACTGTAATGGTATCATGCATGCCTCTCCCCTTCCTGAACCCAAACTGAATATCCCCTAAGTAATCATTTGCCCTTCTCTCCAACTTCTTGCTGATGATCCTAAGTACTGCTTTAGCTGCATGTGAAATCAAACTTACAGTTCTGTAGTACTCACATGAAGCAGCCTTTATCTTTTTTGGAATAGTAACTAACATTGTTCTTACAGTTTCTTCCTGCTAGATTCCTCTCTCATCAATGCTATGAATTAGTCCATAAAGACTTTTACTTCATTATTTTCTTAAACCTTTCAGTAGTTCCGCAGGAATATTATCTTCCCCCCATAGCCTTATGTGATTTCATCTCCCTTAATGCCTTTTCTATCTCACTGTTGAGTAAGCCTGAACCTAACCTATCTTCACCTATATCATATTCTCTTTCTGTGTCTAACCTTACTGGATTAAGTTCTTCACCATACAGTTCTTCTATATATTCTTTCTTGGATCTTTTCTGATTTAACTAGTATTTTTTCTAACTTATCTCTAATTGTGGACAGATTTTCCCTTGTTATTTGCCGATAGTCTTCTCTTCATATTTGTCTTGTTTCTTTCTTATGTAAATGACCTTTTAATAGTTTTCAACACATGAACAGTGCTACCCCCTTGTTATATGCTGATGACACCAACATTGTCCTTACATTGCCTAATTTTGATGAAATAACAGTTGAATGTGAACAGGTTCGTCACTCCTTACTTTCCTGGTGTCAAATTAATTTCCTAGATTTTAATCCCTCCCTCATGATTTTCTCTCCAGTCTGCTGATACTTCTTCCTTGACCAATACAACTAATGCTTCAACATATCATTTCCTAAAGCACCTCTCATGCCTTACTATTTTGAATCAGACACTACCCTTCATATTTACTAAATTGTGATCAGAATTCGCATCTACTCCCAAGGAACTGTGCCAATTGATCACACTGTTCCTAAATCTGTGCCTAAACATGATATAATCTAACTGATGCCTTTCGGAGTCACTTGGCATTTTCCATGTATACCTATGCCTTTTGTAGTGTCTACACCAAGTGTGCTAGTAATGATTAACCCCTGCCTCCTGCAGAACTCAATGGTTTTCTCCCCATGGTCATCCCTTAATCCTAAACTGTAATGCCCTGCCTGCACACAAACTCTATCTATCTTTGCTTACCTTTGAATTCCAAACCCTAATCACTTTCAAATGCTTCCCTCTAGGAACATCCACAATTGTGTCCTCTAACTGATTTTATACCCTATCCACTTCTTCCTCCCTTTAATTGATTGGTGTTGTGTATACCTGAACAATGACCGAGGTTATCGGTTCTACTTGTACTTCTACCAGCAATATTCTATCTGTTATTAGCTATACTTCTTCTTACCTTTTTATTCTGCTTCAGATCAGAAACTAAACCAGAGCCCAGTGAGCCAAAACCATATGCAGCTCAGAATACAACAGGTTGCTGAGAGCTGTCATTTCTGCAATCATGTTGGCCACAGAGTAGACAATGGCAAATTTCAATCCTACAACAGCAATATTTGTAGAAGGGTTGGTCACGTCAAAGTGATGTACAAAGAAGATAGAAGAGAAAGGAAACAAAAGAGGGTATTCTGCCTAGTTGATTTATAGGATGGTTATAATTCTCTTGAGGTGAGCTGCTGTATTTCTGGTAGTTTTGGTCTTGCCTTGTTTACCTTCAGAAGTTCAAAGAACGTCTTATTGGTAGATATATAAGTAAATAGGAAAATGTGGAGGACCACATACACCCACATTTGGCAAATTATAGTATTTTGGAAAAATGCAATTGTAGCTGTTTGAAACATGGGAAGTTACAGGGTAAAATGATTAAGTTGACTTCCTATTCTAATTTCCTCATTGAGCCAAGAGTTAGTTGCAGGTTGATGTGATTTATCAAGCTTGTCAGGCCAGTTTGCCATTTTTTTTATGAATGGAGGGCCACCACTGTTAGTGGTAAAAAATGACATTGAGTTTTCCCCAGTCCATCAAAATGATGGGCTGATACATTCTAAAAAGATTTAAACTATTCTTGGAAAGTTTGAACACACAGAATGAAGGTTTCAGGTCATTCAAAAGAAGCACAGTGACACTGTATTTGAAGAGGAATACAAAAACAGTTTCCTGTTCTCCTTGAGTATTAGCTTTTGCCCTCAAGAGTAAGATAGATGAAGAACTACACTGTCTTTTGGGGTTGGGGATTATTTCCCCCATTGATTTTAGTGATTGGGCAACTTCCACTGTACTCATAGTGAATGAAAAAATAAGGATGTACCACAAATGGCAGCAAATTAGCTTCAGTGTTGGGCTGAAACATTACAACCTTATAATCATGAAATGCAATGCAGAGAACAAAATGAGTCATCAAAGTTACCACTGGAGCAAGGGAGGAGAGGGTATTCGAAGTTTACCTTAAGGATTTCTTTCTATCATACTAAAAATATTATTAGTAAATCCTCACAGTTAGATAAGTGGGTAGGTAAAGTAATCGAAATTTGTATGCTTGACTTGCCAAATGAAATGGAGGATAAATTAAGGCTTTATTTTGAAAGATAGCATCAGCTAATCGTGAAATAGGGTTGCATGATATGAGGCAGTATGGTGGCTCAACCTGAGGAATTGTGATGGAAGATTTTGGCAGATTTTCATTCAGAGGATGGTGAAGTCAAAACTTTTAGGATGGTCACATATTCGGTGCTTCAGGTTGGACCAGGATATTGACTAGATTATGCATGTTGTTTATTTCATAAGCCTGACCCAAGTAAGGCACCATTCCACTGAAAAGTTGGGATTGGCTAAAGCTATCCAAGTAAAATGTAACCAATGTATCAATCGAATGGTTAAGTGGCAAATTTTACATTTGGGCCTTTATAGATATAGTTCAAACTATTTCCAGAGTGGCACAAACATCTCCCAAATAGAAATGTTCCTCCATTTCACTTCATCAAACATCTACGGGATATGGACCACTTCAGTGCCTTATTCCAGACATACTACACATAGAAGGAAGAGAATGGAAAATGGATACATTGGTACAATTGAAGATGAGAAGAGAAGTTGAAAACTGACCTCTGGAAAACTTAAATATTTTTTGAAGGTACTCGGCCCTTTTGGAAGTTCCTTATTCCTTCTTGCTTTCTCTTCTCCCTATAAGCCATTGCATTAATATTCCCAATAACCCCTCCCCCTTTCAACTTGACCCCCCTCTTTTTCAATACATGTGCTCTGGAATGTTATCTATTGCCACAGCTTTCTTCAAGTTCATTTCCTTAATGCATTTTCTATCATACAAACCACTACACCTTGTCATGTCAATATTGATACCATTTTCCCTTACCATATTCATATTCCCTGGCCAAATATTTTAATTATATAGTTCATCTATATTGTTTTCATACTAAATTTCGTTTTTATCTTGCATTCTGACAGCTTCTTTCCCTTTCAATACAGTACCACCATTTTGCCCTGTCTGTAAACTCGCCATAGCTGCCTTAAACTGTTGGAATGCTATGTAAACACTAATTAAAAAATTGTCTTCAATTTAATTAACGATTATACTGTTAGCGCAGAATTTGAACAGGGTACTTGAAGGTTAGCTAAGGACTGTAAAATGCTCAGTCTAATTAGCTTTAGCCTACTGTTGATGATAGGAATTGTGTCATGGTTTGAATAATGTTTCATTTCACCCCCAACCCTATCACCTAGCTATGCCATAGGGAAAAAATTGGACTGAAAAATTACTATTTTTTTGAGTTTTTAGGAGGGGGAGCGTGGTCCCACCCTACTCCACTGGCAATGCACATGACTATAGTCATTGTCCATAAGAATCAATGCATGTGACATAAACTTAAGAGAATTCAATTCTAAAAATCTTAGGAAATGAAAACTTAACTGAAAAGGGTGTAGATAAATGAAAATATAGCTTCTAATGACAAACCTCCAAGAGAGAGCTAATATATGAAGTTCAAAATTTTCAAATAATTCCAAGGAAATTAAGATTCAAAGATTTTTCCCTCTAAAAATGTGTAGAATTTGAAAGCAGAAGAAAAATTTTAGCCTACAAGGAAACATTTCTTAAGGTAGAAGAGATGGAGTTAGTGAAGTATCATCCTTCTTTTTTATTGGCAAATGGCTTCCAAATGAATCAAGTAGAATACAAGGAGTACATGAAAACATATCTTAGAAAGTTATGACACATGGCTATCATCAGTCATCAAATTGAAACATGAAAGCCATGAAATTCATAGCTATGAAAAATAACGGGGCAAATAATTTGAAAATGACTTATGCTTACAAAAGTTTAACAAAACAGATTGTGACACACACTAAAGGTGCAAGTGGAAAGATTTGGTTGGCAGAATGAAATGTGATGCTTCTTCAAAATAAGAAGTGAACTAATTTAAACTAGGAAGAATATAAAGTTGAAGAAGCTTGTAAGAATGGTTTCAAGAAAATCAGATGCTGCTTTCAAAATGGGCAAAAATGACAATGCAGCACGAGGTCAAAGACGTAGATGCAAAAAAGGATAAAAGTGGTGATCTAGTGCAGAATGAAAGTGAAGGTGGACTCAACTGACTGTATTAAATAATATTTTCTCTAGCCATAAAGGGCTTTTTTACACCACTTTTAAGGGAAAAAGACGTGGAATATTGAGATTGGTGTGGTGATTTATAGGGTAAGTTAATCCCTCCCCAGTGATCAGACACATTCAAAATATTAAGATGTTCACATTTACACAGGTGGTGGTATATCCCAAATAGATATACAAGGAAATTAATCCTATTGTCATGGACCGTACTCGGGAACTTACAAATATAGTCACACTGGCTAGCTCAAAGTGGGAAGTATGGGGAAGTTTTTCCCTTGCCATGGGCCGGTTCTGGGTTACCTTAACCACTTATGTATTAGCTAGGAAGAGACTGAAAATGCTTACAAATAAATTAATCCAGACTTAATCTTACTAGTCCTTAATCCTTAGAGTGCTAAGGGTAATTGCCATAAATGATGCAAAAATTGCCAAGCTATTTGAAAGAGAAATGCAGAATTTAGGAAAATGTCTGTAAAACATTATTGTTTATAATAATTTCCTGAAAGTTATCAAAACTTATATAAGTGCTACAAAAAAAGGGAATAAAGCGTAAAAATAAGAATTATTCAATTGTTATTTAAGTTTATAGCCATTGAGAAAAGAGCTGCATGGAGCGACACTGGCATATTTGGGAGAATTTGACAGCATCACTCACAAAAACTTGGTAACTTAAAGGGTTAATCTGGACTCACCAAGGCAGAAAAAAGTGATCAATGCCCTACTAAGTCAATGAACTACCAGAATTTCATTTATTTCAGTACCTAAACCTATATCACTGAACATACACTTGGAAATTTAAGTTATGCTACAAGTACTGACATCTGACCTCACAGGAACCGAGGTATTCCATAGTTTAAAACCAGTCCAATGATTCTTTGAAACCAATTTCAATGTATGCCCTGATGGGTTTATTCTGAGAAAAGAATCTCTCTGCTTAGGCAAAGGATACCAGGATGGTCCAAATGGTAATATTCAGATAAGATTGGGATGGTTTTCTTCGAGTTATGAGCTTAATAATGCCCTCAATGTTTGAACCTCTCGTGTACAGCTTAAAAAAATATTCCTAGGCCATCAATGTCACATTCATCAGCAGTGACAAGGATAACTTTCAGATCTTTTCAGCATTTCAGAAGTTGATCTAAGACGGCAACATTAGATAGTTCACATACAAATAAAATTGAAGTAAACAAAATATAATGAGTTACTAAGTGCTTCAAATCTTTTCTATGTTAAATAAATTGTATCAGAAATCATGCTGAAATACTCTTGTATATTGTTTAGATATTTGTATTTTCTTCTCCATAATTCTGAGCACAAGTTCTACCATTTCCTTCTTTCATCTATTTACCTTATTACATATCTTGATGATCATAATCATAAAGCCATCTCCAAATGGCTTTGTAATCGTTTTCCTATTTACCAATCCTATTATTTCGTTTTACACTTTCTTTATTACTTGTTTGTGATATTCTCATCTTTTAGTGTACCATCCCCTTTTTCTGACTAGGGTATTTTATCACTGTATGACTTATTGCGTCTAATTCTCCACCTAACTACCATATCCTACCACACAATTATCAACCATTGCATGTCCCCTTGCCGTACTCTCTATGGCCATCTAATCCTCTCCCCATTCACAGCACCACCTCCGCAATGCATTCCTCCCATGAGCTTAATTTAACCTTAACTCTCCAAAATTTCAATACATATTATTCAAATACATAACATTTCCTGGGCAGTTTTGGGTACAAAAACCACACCTTAGAACACTTAATTCAAGGCTAAATGTCCGGCTACGAGATGCAAAGATTAAAGGCTCAAGAATAATGAACATTGGAATGAAAGGTTTTTCCTATTTTTGTATTTGCACTACGCCAATTGGTATGTTACTGCTTTTCGAGCAGCAACCAAAAGTGAAAGTTCACCAAACATTTTAGAGGTGAAAATTAAATTTAGAGTACCCAGATAATAAATACAATGCACTTATTATATCACCTGTCTACAATGTTTAGTGGATCCTCTAAAAATATGTATTAACTTTTCAATCTTTAAGGATAACTAAAAATGAAGACTCTTCACTAGACATCCAAGGCAATTTTATTGGCTTTAAAATCATGGGAGGATGAAAATTCATGATTTTCGTTAATGAAAATTCGATGTTCATGAATTGTTATAACGGAAACAACAACTCACAACGATTTTTAAGCCTTGGCCGACCGATTGTCTTTGCATTAAGCCATGCACGTAGTCTTCTTCCATTTTTTTAAGAAATGATAGACAAAACTCAACAATGTCAGTGAAAGTGAAACTTTGGAAAGTCTAATTCTCTTCGAAATCCTCAAATTCCGTCAGGTTAGGTTCAGGGCCGGAAATTATTTCCACTATTACAAAAATTGTACTATTTTGCATTCCCCTAGTATATGATAATATTTCGAGTTGGCATCGATATACTATTTTTTCAGAGAGATTATCATTTTCTCAAAGAGTGTACAACTTTGAAAGCACATCTACAAAATATAGCACTTTTTATAGGATCGCATAGCATAAAACTATATTCCTATATTTTCATAAAAACCGATACCCTGCAGCATACGAAACAACGAAAACATATGACTGCACGTACGCGGGAGTTTTGTTGTTTATATACAATTCCTAAGGTTCCCAAAGATTCGTTTGTTCTGCTGCCTGTTCTGAGGAATGGGACTCAGGACCATGGGAAAGGCCATTTAATATTTTAATTGGAAGTACTGCCATTAAAACGAATGGACTAGAATGGCATGTTTAGCTTCGCAGATTTAATGGGCTTGCTGAATTGCCCTCGCTATCTTTGTGAGGTGAATGCTGAATGACTTATCGATCGACGAACTCGTAGCGCCAGCTTGCCGAAGTGGTGGTGGAGATGTTGGAGAAGAATTGCTATAGTGAATGTATGTGAACAAATCCGTTAATAGAGCAGTATTAATTTATGTCTATATTAATATGGTAGTGATTTCAGTTGTTTTACTTGTTCAAATCATCAGTAATGAGCAAGTATCTCACGTCTTTCTCTTTCACAATTTTCTAGCCGCTGGACGTGAATGTTTTGGTTTAAATATACGTTGATTGTGACGCGAAGATGTGACGGAGGCCGTTGAAAATATTAGAAAATCTGGAATAAGTTCGGTGCAGCCCCTCATGAACTGCTGTTCTTACATGTGAGTAGGATATCGTGGTATCAACGAAATTTTATTAGCTGTGATTTATGCCTTTCTAATCCCTTGTAGCAATTAGAGGTAATAACGGCAATTTGAGATGTTAAAACTATTTTTTCAATTCATCTCCTTAATAAATTCTTTGCCAGTTAGTACCTAGTCAGTGAAATTTCATTGTTTTCGGCAAGTTAAAACCTTCTGCTCAATTCCATTATGTGTAGAATTATACTAAAATTCGTATGGGTTTCAAATCTTGTTTGCATGAATTATAAGACGGAAAAATAACTCTTGACCAAACGCTATCACATACAGTACATTCATGACCTTTTTTGTTTAACAGAATTTTTTTCCTAATTTAATTTGAAATTGTGGCTGTACTTTGTGGATAAAATTTATGCCAGATCCCTGATGAAGAACTCTGGCCATCCTTCCTCATCGCATTGTTGGGGAACAAAGAATGTCACTTAACACTTAGTTAATTTTACTTCTGAACCTATTAAAATTTTTCTGTAGGCATTGATATTTTGGTAATGTGGATTAATTCAGTTTGTATGGTAGCCTGGTGCTAATGCCCACCCTTGAATATGTTTTGGTCCAATACGAGTTAGAGTTAATATTTCATTGTTTAAGGTTTCTGAAAGAGAAATTTAGTTGGCTAACTTTTCAAATGGCTAATATTTTTTGTGGAAAAATGTTTGAATCCATTAGATATTCATTTGCTGGCGAGGACCTTGGAAGAAATGCAGTTTTAAGTTATTCATTAATGATGAATGATTATTTAATTCTACATTGTATTGTTATTGAACCTGCAAAACCAGGTTTTTAATGACTATCTCTGTGGACTTTACAAAAAGGAATTCTCATAGCCAATTGCGTAAGTGTGGTTTATATTACATGTATATAATGGATTATATGCAGATGTGCCATACAAGTTACCATACTATCAAAATTTGTTTCCTACTTTATGCTTACCAGTGAAAATTGACACATGTTTACAAATGTCACGCATACTCATGACAATCATGTTTGCTCTCTATTCAGGTGTTATTTTATCCATCAGAAATTATGTGGTGGCAAAATGTAATGGTCTCCTTTGTATCTAAAATAAGTGTGGGCCTAGGAATCAGTTTATGTTGTGGCTCCCTGCCTGTTTAAAGGCAGGTTATTAAATAATAAGATAAACACATCACATAAGTCAAAATATATTTTTTATTGGGTCAAATTGAAATTGAGATTAAGAGTGAACGAAATCTACCAGTTGTAGTAAATGAAGTAGCATTGTTATTATTGAATATTATTTGAATGCATTTTTACTTTCAGAACCAGAATTGGAGAGAGGATTATGAGTATGAATAGTACTTTGGTGGAAACAGTGTCCATCAATTATGAGGACTTCAATGAGAGTTTTCTCACCTGTGGTACTTGTTTGTGTAAGTGAGGTTACTAATTCAGTGAAGGCTCATTTTTTGAGTCCAATGTGCATGATCCTGAATGTATAGAAATAAGACCATATGTTTCGCAATTCATTTGAAAAGTTATTTTTTCATTTTCATGAATTGATATTTCACAATATTATCTCCATACTGGATATAAAATAAGCTCTAAGTAAAAGCATCTTAGGGAAATACTAAATTTTGAGAAATTTCATACTAATTTGCTTACGTTTTATTGAAAAATATTTTAAGTTTATTTTCATAAATACTTATTTTTATCACAATTTAGTCTTCAATGCATGATATAGTTTTGTTGATATGTCTATCTTAACATTCATTATTTATTTTTAACATGTTCATATGATCTAGCAGATCGTTAGATATTTGTGAAATTTAATCAAATTTAAAAAATTTGAATAGTTCCAATGTGATCAATTATAATATTTCCTCTGGTCATTTCTTGTATCTACTAAGTCAGTATATACCAAAAGAAGCTTCAAATCCCCATGTTTTTGCCTCCCCCATGAGTCAAAATCCACAATGAAGAATTTTAGTGTTGTTTCCTACTCTATGCTTCAATTTACTAAGAAAATAGATTAATATCGTGACTAAGCATCATAATACAATAAACTTTACTCATTTTGATGAATGGTACAAGTATATTATATGTTATTAATATAAATATTACTCAATACATGATCAGAAAGCCTTAAATGCTATGGAGATTGTCAAAAAAGAATTCATCAATTGAGTAAAGTGGGTTAGCAAGCAAACAGGAATATACCCTATTCTAGAAATTTGGGATACAGTCCGATTTCAAGTGAGTTGGCAATCAGTTATACGATCGAATGTTCACTTTATGAAGTTAGTTTTAATTTGGGGACAGTTTGTAATGAGTAGTATTAAAAATTGCTTTACCCCTGAAGGTGTAGGTATGGATGTGAGATATTAATTGGTAAGATTCTAGATTAACTTTCACATGATTCAGAGACTGAAAGATACATATATTGGTGGTGGTGACAGTTGTGTGAAAATACTCCTGTCCAATTTGAGGCTCCCTGTCAGGTTGACCATGTACATAGAATGCCTGAAAATGTTCTGGATTTAGAAAATTCTTAGAAAGCCTAGAAATATCCTGGGAATGAGGGAAAACATTCTGGAATTTTTGTACATTAAGGTTGACTCATCTGTGTGAACCATAAATGCAGAGACATTACATTTATTTGGATATATTTTTACCTGGCTAAAAAGAAGTGCCTTTGCTAATAAAATTTCCAAACTATTGAAAAACGAAAGTAATGCACTAAAGAATCAGAGTAATCATAGAAAAGAGTTTTAGTTAATACTCAGCTTAGGCTGAAAACTGAATCAAAATAGTGATTATGCTTTAATTCATAAATTAATTTTTATAATGCATATACCATTGGTCATTCTCTAAATATATATGTGTCATTAAATTGGAATATTCCCTCAAATCCAATGTAAAGTACCTTTAAGTTTGAATCGGATGGGACGTTAAGCAGCGGACCCCTTGGCGCCTTTCGTTAAGAGCAGGCTAATGCCGACGCCGGGTTTCTCTCCACCCTTCATCCTTTCCCATCCATCCCTAATGGCGCAAATGACCTGAGCTGTCGGTCGCCTCCCCAACAATACTACTACTTTAAGTTTGAATTATATTTTCAGTGCATTATTTCATAAGTTGCTAATTGATTTTTCTCCTTAATTTTCCTGTGGTTGACTTTTATTATAGCTGTTTTGCCTTTTGGATGATATTTTAAATGTTTAGTTAGGTATTCACAGATTTCCATTCTGAATTTTGTATACAAAATCACATTTGATTCTCTATCTATATTTTGACATAATTTGCTATTCGTTTCTTGAAACAACTTCGTAGAATGTTAGTTACATATTGATTTGGTTGTTGTTAATTCGTTTTAATCTATTTTTATTCAGATTATAATGTTTGAGCATGGTATCATGATGTTTGAATGCAATGGCTAGGGTTTTCTTTATTCCATTGTCTTGTTTTTTTGGTGTATTTGTCATTCTTTTGTTGTTTTGTTTACTCTTATTTCTTTGAAAAACTAAGATTGTAAGCTGGATACTTATTCATTTTATTTCCATTATTTCATCTTATCTGTGTATTTTTATTCAGATTAAAATTTTTTCTAACTGTAGAGATTAGGATTAACTGTACCATCTTGTTTTTGTTTATTTGCTGCGGTGTTTTTGCCATTTTAATGCCATAAGGTCACTATTTTGTGCTTCACTACTTGCACCATGCCTCTACCGAAATATGTTAAAGGAAGGTTTATCTTAGTGGAGGAGAAAGCATGGAGAGTTACTGTGGTGAAGGTGCAAAATGGGCAATGAGAATGGAAGAGGGCAATGAATCCCTCTGGCAACATCATACCTGAAGCATTGACAGGATAATTGTGAATATCAATCGCTTGGGAGAGGAAATATGATGTAATCTGTCTGACAGTCCGTTGTCCTTCAGAGAATTAATTGAAGATCTAAGGAATGTATTATCATCAGTATTTTTAATCTACTTGGCTTGTTGTGAGGCCAGTATCCGCTGATATTAGGACGGCAATTGATGGACAAGCAATTATTCAACAGCAATCTGAAAGGAGCTATTGGTGAGCAATATTGTGTTCTACTTGCCATTTTCCTAAACAGTTAATTTATACAACATTAAGATTCCCCTGAATACTGTTCCAAAGATTAACATAACTTTGTTTATATCAATGGTCGATGCTGGTATTAGACCGTACCAAATAGGTACAATATTGTCAGCATTCCAGCATCTTCGTGAAGTGCTTTAAGGAGACTTATTGGATTGGTAGAGTGTTGGATAATATTGCTCAGCTGAGAGCTGTTTGGAAGCAATTGAGTTGGAGAAAGGCCTATCCCAGGAAAGTTCAAAGTAAGTGATTATAATCCTGAAAGTTGAATTTAGATGAAAATGCTAAATTTATGTCTCTGTGAAATTACTTGTAGGATTGATTTCTTATGTGTAGAAGCTAATGGGTAAGTTTTGACTACAAAAGAAGCATTTTAAAACTATTTTCCCTGAGTTATTGTTTCTTCCTATGATAACAATTAGATTTAGATTAGGCAGTGAATATTAGCACCAAAACTAGAAAAATATTGGCTTTTATTATTAATACTGTAATTTTTTGCTTTAGCAGGGGTTATGATGGAGAGATGTTTGATGCAACACTGCTCATTTTAATCCAAGTCAAAATGGCAGCCTATGGGATGGTAGAAGCGAGGAACAGGAAGGATTTATGATAAGCTCACAGGTATGTCCATTAATTTCAAATTTTTGAAATTGATTGTTAATTGTTGGGTGATTTTTGAATATGATTTGAATATTAATCATGAAGATGGGAGTGTCAGGGTGATGGATAACGAAAAAAAAATAAGTATAGGTCAACTCAAACTTCTTAATGTGGGGACAGGGATGGTGCGATGGCTAACGTTTAGGCTTGCCTTCGAGAGGGCCTGGGTTCAAATCCTGGAGACAACAAATATTTTTCAGTGGTATCCTGATCCCTACTTGAAGTGCTTCGTGGAGAGCACTTTGAGTGAGTATGATGTCCATCAGATGGGACATTAAACTGCGGACCCCTTGGTGCCTTTTGACAAGAGTAGCCTAATGCCGATGCCAGGTTTCTCTCCACCCTTCCTTTCCTAACTATCCCTAATGGCGCAAATGACCTTAGCTGGTGGTCACCACTCATAAAAAACTAACTAACTTCTCAATGTATGCAATATAAAATGAATATTGCATATTGTGTATAAATTACAGTTTATTATTATTAGGTAATCTACCAGTTAAAGTAGGTTTTTGGATGGACACAACTATCAAATAAATATTTTGTAACTCCAAACAAAACCCAATCCAGTAACCTACTCTACATCAGGTCTCGATTCATCTCTATGTACTTCTTTCCTCTCTTCATCCCATCTGACATCTCTATCCTGTTCCTGCCCTTTCGTCGTCTGCCTTACATTCTCCCTTCTATTACCTTCTTCAACATCCTACAGCCGCTCAATATGCCTTTCATCCATTTTTCCTGCCTCCATAGGATTTCTCCTTACAAACCCCTCTCCACACCCACCGTCCATAGTACTTCCTCATTTGTTTTCCTTTCAACCCATTTCACCTTCTCCATTCTTCTCCTCACCCATATTTCAAAAGCCTCCAATCTACGTCTATCCTCCTGCTTCAGTGACCACGTTTCCGCACCGTACATAGCTACACTCCGAGTCTTTTCTTAACCTCCCTACTCAATGTCTCCATCATCAACTCCCTCCTCTTTGAGAAAGCCTCCTTGCCTAGTGCAATTCTTCCCCTTACGTCCCTACTATTTTGACTGTGTTGGTCAAAAACACTTCCAAGATATGTAAACTGCTCAACCTGCTCTATTTTTTCCCCTCCTATTTTAATGTTTAGCTTAGCCCTTTTCTTTCTGGAAAATCGCATAACCTTTGTTTTATTAATATTGATTCTCATCCCTTATCTATCGCACTGAGCCTCCAATTCACTTAGCAATGCTTGCAACCCCTTGGCTGACTGGGCAACTAATGCTTGGTCATCAGCAAACCTAACCGATTTTACGAATTCCCCTCCGACTTTCATTCCTACCTCCAGTTCTTCCCATTCCTCTTTAGTCATTTCCTAAATATACGTTGAACGGCACTGGTGACAGTGAGCAACACTGCCTTATACCTCTTCCTAACACTGCTGATTCAGACTCTTCGTTCCCCACTCACACCTGAGCAGTCTGAGACATGTACAGATCATTCTCCTGTCCCTCCAATCCATTCCTATTTTTTGCAATGCACACATTATTTTTCTTAATTCACTCTATCAAATGCTATTTTGAAATCTACGAAACCGGCAAATATGTCCTGATTGTATTCCATATTCCTCTCGATTAGTGATCTCATTACTGTAATGGCATCAGACGTACCTCTCCCCTTCCTAAACCCAAACTAATCCTCCCCTAAGTAATCATTTGCCTTACTCTCTATCCTTTTGTTGATGATCCTGAGAATAACTTTAGCTGCATGGGAAATCAAATTTATTGTTCTGTAATCCTCACATGATGCAGCCTTGACCTTTTCTGGAATAGGAACTAACACTGATCTCAGAAAATCTTCCTTCCAGATTCATTCCTTATAGATGCTATGAATCAGTCCATATAGAGTATTCTTCCCACACTTTCCTAAACATTTCAATAGTTCCACAAGAATGTTGTCTACCTCCACGGCCTTATTCGGTTTCATCTCCCTTAATGCCCTTTCTATTTCACCGTCGAGTATGCCTGGACCTAACATATCTTCTTCTACGCCCTGTTCCTTTTCTATGTCTAACCTTGTTGGTCTAAGTTCTCTACCATACAGTGTTTCTATATATTCCTTCCATCTCTCTTGGATCTTTTCTCTGTCAACTATTATCTTACCCCACTTATCTTGAACCCTTAGCACAGATCTTGCCTTCTTATTTCCCGATAATAACTTAACCTTGCTGTATAGCAAACCAATTTTACCCTTCCTCTGTAAACTTTCCATATCCTCGCATTACATTTTCCACCATTCTTCTTTTGCTTTATTTGTGGCCCTTCTCAACGTATTGTTTAACTCTTTGTACTTCATTTTGCCGAACTCTGTGTTTACATTCTTCCATCTTCTTCTCCTATCCATCTTTGCAATCATCTCATCTGTGACCCATGGTTTTCTTATCCTTTTCCCGTTAACCGTTCCTGTAGTGTCTTGTGGCTGTCGATATCACTTTCTTGATAAATTCCCATTTTTCTTCAATAGTACTAGGCTCTTTACCATCATCAATGATTTTCTCTACAGCCTGCAGATACTCCTTCCTTGTCAATCAATTTAATGCTTCTACATTCCATTTTCTAACCCGCTGCCCATGCCTTATCTTTTTAAAACGGACGCTACATTTCATAACAACTAAATTGTTGTCAGAGTCTGTCATAATCTGTCATCTGTTCCCGGGAAACTGCGAATTTATCACACTGTTCCCAAACCTGTGCCTTACCATAATATAATCTAACTGATACCTTTCTGAGTCACCTGGCATTTTCCATGTATACCTATGCCTTTTGTGGTGTCTAAACCATGTGTTGGTGATGACTAACCCATGTCTCCTGCAAAACTCAATTGCTTCCTCCCCGCGTTCATTCCTCGTGCCTAACCCATAGTCCCCCACCTTATCACCATCTCTTCCTTAGCATTCCAATCCTCCATCACTATCAAATTTTTCCCTGCAGGAACACACTCGATTATATCCTCTTTAACTCATCGTACATACTATTTTTCATTTACATTTCAATACATACATTTCAAAAGCCTCCAATCTACTTCTATTCTCCTGCTTCAGTGACCACGTTTCCGTGACGCACATAACTACGCTCTTGGCAAGCTGTGCGGATTGATCACACTGTTTCTGAATCTGTACCTGACCAGAATATGATCTAACTGATGCCTTTCTGAGTCACTTGGCATTTTACATGTATACCAACGCCTTCTGTAGTGTCTAAACCATGTGTTGGTGATGACTAATCCCTATCTCCTGCAGAACTCATTTATTTCTCCCCACGGTCATTTCTCGTCTAACTAACGTCATCTTTTCTAAACCGTAGTCCCCCACCTCATCACCATCTCTTCCCTCGCCTACCATGCCATTCCAATCCTCCATCACTATCAAAGGTTTCCCTTCAGGAACACGTTCGATTATTTCCTCTAACTCATCGTATATCCTATCGACTTCTTCCTCCTTATGGTTGCTCGGTGGCATGTATACCTGAACAATGACCAAGTTTGTTGGTTCTACTTTAATCTCTACAAGTGGTATTCTGTCCGTTGCTTGTTCTATATTGACTACGCTTCTTCCTACCTCTTTATTTAATATTATGGCAACCCCTCGATGGCTCTCGTCCCCGCCACTGTAATTTATTCTATAATTATCACTCAAGTAGTCCCCACTATTTTTCCATCTCACCTCGCAGAGACCTAAAACATCTATATTACCTCTTTTCATCTCTCGCTTAATATTCTCTAAGTTTCCTGTCCTCAACATTGTCCTGACATTCCATGTTCCTATGCTAACTACTTTTGTCTTCTTCGGCATCTTCTGTCCTGCTGCTGTTATTTTTCCCCTGCAAGGGTGTCGTGGGATGATGACTGCAGAAGCCTTGTTTTCACTGCTGCTGGGCACGACAAACAGCCCCTTGGGCCGAGTCCAGCAGTTGGCAGGACTCAATTTCTCTTTTTGTTCATCATAAAAATCTTGGGAATAATAATTGGTGGTTTCCCATTGCCTTCCTCAGTTTTTAACATGGCACCATTACTTAATGGCCGCCCCACTGGGGTCAGATGCCTTTGCAGCCGCCTCACTGAAGAACAGACGCTCCGTGGACTACCTTTTGTCTGGCTCCTAACCTTTGACCTATCTGGCATGGGTGACCCTACCAGGAACAATTATTATTACTCCTGCCAGCATAGCTCTAGGGGTCATCGGAATGCACAAGCCCTTTCGCCACGTCAAGGTTGTAGTCCATGGGAGGGGATATATTGCAGTAATTGATTGCAAATGTTAAATTTTAGTGACCTATTGATCCTGTTTTAATTTTTAAGTCCTGCAGGTATATTCATAAGAGCAGTTGTAAACTAGGACTCTTGTTAAAGTTGTAACTGTATAAAGTCGTAAAGGTGTCACTGAGTTTTGTCCTTGGATTTCCGATAAAAATTGTACTCATGAACTTGCACTAAAAAACAGTAGTTATATGAGATACACTGTGGCATGCTATCCTAATAATTTATGCTGATATAACTGCTCCACTCATTCATGATACAAATTTTGTTCATCCACCCTCACCAAAGTAAGATCCATTATTACTGACCAGGGAAGTGCCAGTTTTTAGGAAAGGTGACTAACAGCTAAGGTCATTGGAGCCATTAGGGATGAATGGTAAAGGAGGAAGGGTGGAGAGAAACCTAGCATCAGTATTAGCCTACTCTTAATGAAAGGCCCCATGGGATCCTCAGCTTAGTGTCCCATCTGACAGACAGTGTACTCACCCAAAGTGCTCTCCACAAAGCACCTGAAGTAGGGATTGAGATATCACTGAAAAATATCTGCCGCCTCAAGGATTCAAACCTGGACCCTCCCCGTGGGAAGCCAGTATGTTAGCCACCACACCATCCTAATCCCCCTACTGACTGAAGGGCCTGGGCTTGATTCCTGGCATGCCTCTCTGGGCACCCTCAGCTCCACCCAAGCTGTGTGATTTTTTGGGCATCAGATCTTCCTGAGAAACCATAGGGGGCACAGGATAAGGAACTCGCTCCATTACCCTGATGTGTGAAATTCACGCACCGTCAGTATTCGTACTGAGTGACCTCTACCATCACCTACCAAACCAATCTTTGGGTTGATTACTATGTTTATGGTTTCTTATATAATATACCTTCCCTATTGACTTCAACCTTGACATGGTGGAAGGGCTTATGTATTCTGATGACCCCTAGAGTTTTGCTGAAGGGAGCAATGATATTTGTTCCTGGTATGGTCACCCATTCCAGATAAGTCAAAGGGTAGAAGCTAGAGGGAAGATAGTCTGCACTGTGTCCTCAATGTGGCGGCTGCAAAGGCATCTGACCCCAATGGGGTGGCCATTGAGTGATAGTGTCATGTTAAAAACAGTGTTGAGAAAGGTAACAGGAAACCGCCACAATTATTTTTCTCCTGACTTATAGGATGAATGGTATAATAATAATAAGTCCTTGCAACTACTGGACTTGGCCCCATCAGCCTTGTGTCATACCTGGCAGTAGGGCAGGCAAGGCTTCCATGGTCGTCATCTCAGAAAATCCTTACAAAACAGAAGTGAAAGAAGCAGCACTGTAGATGCTGAAAAGGGAAAAATGAGTCAGAAGAAGAACTTGCAATGCTAGGACAGTGTTGAGGACAGGAAAATTAGAGAATATAATGCAAGAGAAGGAGAGGAAATATAGATGTTTTAGGGCAATGAGAAGTGAGATGGATGGAGAGGGGGGTTTATTAGAGTGATAATTGTAGAGCAATACACAGTGGAGGGGATGACAGCAGGTAAGGGGTTACCATAATATTGAATTAATAGGTAGGAAGAAGTATAGTTACATAGAGCAATGAACGGATAGAATATTACTGGTAGAAGTAAAAGCAGAACTGACAAACTAGGTCATTGTTCAGGTGTACATGCCCCTAAGCAACCATAGGGAGGAAGAAGTTGATAGGATATACGATGAGTTAAGAGGACATAATTGCATGTGTTCCTGCAGGGAAACATTGGATAGTGATGGGGGATTGGAATGCGACGGTAGGCAAAGGAAGAGGTGGTGATAAGGTGGGAGAGTACGGTTTAGAAACGACAAATGACCATGGGTAGAAAGTAATTGAGTTCTGCAGGAAACAGTATCCCCAACACTTGGATTAGACACCACTGCAGACTTAGGTATGCATGGGGATATTGGAAGATATCAGTTAAAACTCTATTATGAATGGACAGAGATTTAAAAGGAGTGTAATGAACTTGCGGTTTCTTGGGAATGGATGCATACTCAGACCAGAATTTAGTAATAATTTAAAGGATGGCATCCAAGGCAAAAATATGAAACAGGGAAGATGGTATAGGAAATGGAATTGGAAGCATTTACAGGAATGGGAAATAAGGAGCATCAGCTGGCTACAGAGAAAATTATGAGTGAGGACAGAGAGCTGGTACTATGGAGGAAAAATGGAAACATCCAAAAACGGACATTGAAAGCTGAAAATTAAACTATAGGAACTGTAAATAGGAAAAGGACAAAAATAATCTGAATCACAAATGAGATGATTAGAAATACAAGCGAAGGAAATGAAATAATGCAATTAAAAGTTTGTTAGAACAAAGTATTAACAGTCAAACGTTAAACGGAGGTGGGTAACACATGGAGCAAAATAAACATGGTGAAACATACAGTGTGCAGACATGGAAAGTTTTCAAAGGAACATTGAATGGGGTGTACTATGCAGGAAGACCATAACACTGACAGGAAGTAAGAAGTGAAAATCTGTGATAACAAACAATAAGTCAGGATAAATGTTGATTTAACCAGAGAAGGTTTAAGAGAGATGGAAGGAATATACAGAGGAACTATATTGTGAAGACATTCGGCCAGCAAGGTGAAGGCATAGAAAGAGAATGGGATGTAGATGGGGATAGGTGAGATCTTCGCTTACTTGATGTTTGGAAAAAAAAGGGCATTGAGGGAACTGAAAACAAATGAGGCCATGGGGGCAGACAGCTATCCTGTGAAACAACTTAAAGGTTAAGGAAAACATGGGTGAAAGAGTTTTTATGCATAGCATTTATGAGGGAGGAAATTGGCCAGAATATGTCATCAGATGATTTTTAATTCCTATTCCAAATAAGGGAGAGGCAGCCAAATTAACTTTGATTTCGCATGCAGCTAAAGTACCTCTCAGGATCATCAACAAGAGGATAGAGAGCGGGAAAAATGACGATTTAGGGGATGATCAGTTTGTATTCAAGAAGGGGAGAGGCACACATGATACTATATCAGTAATGAGATTATTAATGAATAGGAACAGTTCAATCAAGATGAATTTTTCTGTGTCTCAGATTTCAAAAAGGCATTTGTTAAAGTGAATTGGGTGGAATGATAAATATATAGGAGAAAATAGTTGTAAATTGATAGGATGGTACTAATCCATAACCTTTAGATGTCACAGACGGTGAGTATGGCTGATGTAGGGTCCAGATGGGCAATGTTAGGGAAAGGAGTAAGACTGGTGTCCATTATCACCCTTATTATTCAATGCTTATGTGGAGGAAATGATTAAAGAGCCATGGGAAGAACTGGAGATGAAATTCGCCGGAGAATACATAATATCAGAGAGGTTTTCAGATGGTCAAATGTTAGTTTGTATGTCAGTCAAGGGGTTGCAAGTATTGCTGTCTGCATTGGAAAAATCAGTGCCATAGGTATGGAATGAGAATAAATGCAACCCTAGGAAGGGTTGTGAAGGTTTTGGGAAAGAGAAAGGCTAAGGTACATAACTAAATAGGAGGGCAATACTCGAGCTGGTAGAACAGTTTACATATCTCGAAATTGTTCTGGACCATAATTGTCAAAGTAATAGGGATATATGAAGAGTTGCATTAGGCAAAGAAGCTTTCACAAAGAAGAGGGAAGTGATGACTGAGATGAGTAAAGATGTTAAGAAAAGGCTGGTGTAAACTTTTATTAGGAGTGTGGTTTTGTGCAGCATGAAAACATAGTCATTAAAGCAGAATGATAGGCATGGATTGGAAGCTTTTGAAATGTGACAGTAGAGAAAGTCGGAGAAGGTGAAATGGGCAAAGTAAGATAAATGAGAAAGTGCTAGACATGGTTGGGTAGGAGAGAGGATTATTGGGATTCAAATGAGGGGAATATTAGATTCAAAGCATTTTGATTGGCATTGGGATGTTGAAGGCTATGGTAGAAGGGAGAAATCTTGGCAAACAAGGAAGGGGTAGGAATAGGATGAGCTTGTTGAATGAAATGAGGGGAGGAAAGAATTGTAGAATTGAAGAGGGGCTTATTGTAGTGTCTGATTTTGGTTGAGTTTTTCATTAGAAGGGGCGAGTAATTGTGTTGTTCTACAATTGTTTAGCCTATGTCCATCCAAAACCTAAGCTGTTAACATAGCAATAATAATAATATGTGTGATATAGTTTTTTATGCCAACTAATTCCATGTCATGTAACCAGACCATTTCATTGTATAGCCCTTCTGAGCATTGAAAACCCCTGTCAGTTCAGTTTCTGAGTCAGAATCCCTCGATTCGCTAAGCAGTGCAGTCATTCAATCTCTCTGTTACCAGCATACATTATTTCTAGTCATTTCATTAATATACATTCTATTAATGCATTTGCCATGAATTTTGCACTTAAAATTGTATTCTTTGAATTCATGATTGTCTTTTCTTTTTCTAGGACATGGATTATATAGTGGTGATAAATCAAGAAAGGTTCTAGATTATGGAGCACATAAAAGTTCATGAAGAAAATTTACCAATGGCAATAGCAAATCAGACTGGAGAAGGAATTTTAGTGACAGTAAGGCTGGGGAACCCAATTTGGCCCTGGAGCTAGTTACTTTCAATGGATTGAATAGTGAAAGTTGGAGTTATTAGAGGTCATGATGACAGCTCAACAATATCTGCTGTTCAATCAGATTAAGGATTAATCCTGTCCTATAGCTAAATGATCAGATAAAAATGGTTAAGTAATACGTATACTGTAGAGTCTAAAGAAGAATTATTAAGTAGATAATGCTGCTTTCATGGTATTTATGAAGTGATGCTTCAGTTTTCTTTGGAACAAAATGAATCTGATGTCGAGGGAACTCAGCAAGCCACAATCAACATTTTACAGTCACAACCAATTAAGGTCATGAAATGATGTTAAGCAGTGATGTTCTTTCAGTAACAAACCATTAAAGTACAAGCACTAGGGCATAGTCAGTGGCCAGAGGTCTTTTTAAAATATGCTAGGAATGCTCATGGTGAGTCAGCTCAAGCTAATGAGTCATTAAATATGTTTGTGTCCAGTAAGGCTCTTGAAGTCAAAATTTATGATGCATCAGAGTCTTTGGACTGTAGGGTGGCTTCAGTAGTCTGTCAAAAGAATGTGGATAGATGATATAGGTATTTTAACAGTGAACAAAAAGTCAGGAGTACCACCAGGTAGGAATAATGAAAGCAATAGGAAGAAAATGAATATTCTCAAAATGAATAGGTTCATTAACAATACAAGGATAGGCTATTGTTTCTAGAAAGAAACGGGGGCCAATAGACATTATATGAGGAGACCAAGGGAGAAGTCAGGAGATAAACAAAACATATACTTATAAATATAACAAAAAGGACATATGTAGACTTACTCTCACTGGAAATCCAGTGTACATAACCAAACAGGTTATAGGAAAGAAGTAATATGCTTTTATGGACATAGAAACAATGGATTGCAGTACATCTGGTGAAATTTGTCAAATTACTGCTGAGTATGAAAACACAAAGATTAGCAGAGACATCTTGCCAAAATAGGTTTCTCCTATTATGGATCAGAAGTCAATAGGATGTATATTTCTGATGTGAAGTTGGTCCTAGATGGCATTGCTCTTTCAGCAATTCTTTGCATTGAGGCATCAGAGGAGCTACAAATATTTTCTGAAAGAGTTGGCAATGCCATTCTTGTTGAGCACCATTCATCCTCTAAAATTTGACTGATTCAACTTAATGGGAGACATAAAATGTCACAATTTACTGGAGTATTTAAAGAATATTGTAAAAGATTTTTGGACACAATATTTTTAGGTTGGTTTTCTTGAATTTCCACCATAATTTGGTGAACTTTGCTAAGCACCATTTTGGGAAAGAAGTATGTCAAGATGAATAAAAGGTATGTACAAAAAGATGGAACTAGTCTTTCTACACATTTACTTCTTGATTGATCACAATCAGTGAGGTGTCACCTTCTAGTAGCATCTTTGAGAAGTAAAACCATACCTTGCTCAGGACCCTATCTTGACTTGTCTCTCCACAACAGCGAATCTTGCCTGAGCTTGCACATGCTTGCTGTACAAATTCTTGTGTCATTGAGAATGAAGGTGTTAAAGAAGCAGCGTGTGTGCTTTGAATTTTGTTTTAACTGCGGTAAAAGTGCAACGGAAACTTATGCAATGATCCTAAGGGCATTGTACAATGAATCTATGCTGGGTACAGTTTTTTCGTTGGTGCAACCAATTCCAGTCTGGACAAACCTTGACTGATGATGTACCTGGAAGTGGATGACCATGGACATCAACAAATGATGCCCACATCAACAGTGTGAATGATGAAACCATAAGTCAACTGTCAGGGAGATTGATTGACATTAAGCTGACATTAGTGTTGGATGTTTCAGCATTTTCACAGAAATTTTGGGTATGCAGTACATTGCGTCCAAATTTGTGCCACGAGTGTTAACAGATGAACAAAGGCCAAAATGTCTTGACATCAGCCAGGAACTGCACGATTGTTCAATTGATGACCAAAACTTCTTAGAAACAGTTGTCACAGGCAAAGAAACCTGGGTTTATTGGTATGATATAGAAACCAAAGCCCAATCTTCACATTGGAAGCCATCTTCCCCACAGCCCATGAAAGCTTGGATGTTGCGATTGAATGTTTCAGTGGTCTTGATCGTTTTTGTTGTTTGGGAAGGGATTATGCATAATGAATATGTCCCCAAAGGACAAACAGTAAATGTACAGCACTATATAGAGGTTAACCTATGAGAAGGTTAATGTCATGTTGCAGTAGAGATCGCAAATGTGGAAAAGTAGGTCTTGGTGCTTTCATCATAACAATGCATTGGCACTGACATCATTCCAAGAATGTTACCAAGTTTTTGGCCAAAAACAGCTCAACGGTGATCCCCCAACCTCCCTACTCTCTGGATCTTGCTCCAGCGGACTTTACAATTTCCTAAGCCTAAGTCCACCTTGTTAGGATGCCAATTTGAAACAATTGAAGACATGCAATGAAATTGTATCACTGACTTACAGGTTATTCTGAAAGAAGTGTTCCAGGTGGCATTTGAAAGCTGGAAAATTTTTCAGGAGGGTTGTATTGACAGCCAAGGACTGTATTTTGAAGGCAATACAAGGCATGCGACATGCTCATCAGCTTAATTGAAGGGTAGCTAGTAAAATCAAGTACTTATTCAATCAGTATTATAATTTTTGAAGATTTTTGAAGAGGTCTTCTTTGGAGCCTCGCAGGATGTGCCTATTTTAGCCAAACTTGACAGAAAACATTTTTAAATGCTGGAAATCAGTGTGAGGATATTGGAAGGCAATGTCATTTCAAATGGTTTGTATGTAAATAAAGAGATCACAAAAAAATTTTGAATGCAACATTTCAACTCTTAGTTGCATTAAGAAAAGTGTAGTTTACATTGCAATGTTTAGGGAAATGACCTCATCAGGTATTACACACAAAAATTATGTGAAGCTTTCATAAGGGATGGAAAAGAAGGGATAATTTTATTTTTGAATGAAGATTTTGGAGGAAAACCGAGGGTTACAAGAAAATAAAAAAAAATAATTGAGAATCTTCTCAATATCTTAAGAAAAATAAAGTAATTTCAAATAACATATAAAATGGTTTTAATTTAATATATATCCTTTCACATCAAGTGGAAGAGGACTTGTGGAAGAGGCATGGTAGGTATTTCATTTTATCCTCAACATACTGTAAGTTTAACTATATTTTGCCGTACATTTATTTGGCATCTTTAAGTTTTAACATTAATGCATGCTGAAGCTTCAGAAGTTAAGATTAAAATATGGGGTAAGTGGACTGTTTTTATATAATGTGAACTTTTTTACTTCTGTAGCCACTGGCTTAGGAAAGAAAGGTTACACATTTGATGTGAATGAGCTGCTATTTATATGACAACAATATTTTTTACATTGTGACCAATATCCATTGGTTGATCATGATGCTAACACCATATCGTTAGTGGAACATCATTCATTCTGATACTACAAAATGTTACTCCTATGGTGGGAATTATAGATAAGGTTGGCTTTCATACCACTTGGTGGGTTGATATACTTAGATTGGGTGAGAACAACACACAAGTTGATGCAGTATTCCTAGATTTCAAAAAAGCCTTTGATAAAGTCCCACATGATAAACTGTTACACGAACTTGGATGCTATGGAATCAATGAGAAAATTATTAATTGGAATAGAGACTTGTCAAATCGCAAACAGATAGTAGTCATCGATGGGTTGTGCTCAATAAATAGAGATGTAACTTCGGGCGTCCCCCAGGGAAGTATAATAGTGTCTCTTCTGTTCTTAATATACATTAATAACTTAAGCGCACACGTTAGTAACAGTCTCAGGTTATTTGCTGATGACATGGTGGTATACAGGGAAATAAGGAGCCAACTAGATTGCGAGCTACTCTCTAGATAAGTCCTTCTCTATAGTGTTGCACATTAATATTCAGTGCACCAGAAATGAAATAGCCGAGATCAAAGTACTCTAGGCAACCTGCAGTTCTTATTTAGTCTTTGTTGTTCAACACTGACTAACGAAAAATGAGCTCACAATTGTATTCCATTATTATTTACTATTTACCTTCAATTTTCACTAATGCCAATTTCATGAGTGACAGCCTTTCTGTTCCTGTTAGAATTACCCTGACATTATTAGTTGAACTTTTGATGACCTGCAAGTTATTGAATTTGCTGTATTTAAAGTAGTAATGTTGCTGTATAATTTGTGTTTCAATGCATCACTCACCATCAGGTGATTTAGGTAGTTTTTCAAAAGTTTTGTTCTTTTTGGAAGTCTGCCAGATTTCTATCCAAACACAAGTTATTGTAACTGATGATTTAAAATGTAATTTGCTGCATGAGATCCTTTCGAAAAGTGACTTAATGAATTTGTGGTGAATTCTTAATTTTGCTTCTATTGAATTTACTCGTAGCATCTTTGTTTGATAGCATAATTACTAATACAGACATAATCTCCATGAATGTACATACATACTCTCTTGTGGTTAGTTGAAAGGTCTAACAATTTCTGTTACCCAAGGTGGTAGTATATGTAGAGTGATAAGTATATAGACTGCATATATATCAAAGGTATGGAATATGTCTACTCAAAAAGATATATTGCAGCTTTCCCACTCTCTATTTTGGACCCAGTTTTATTTTTTTGAAAAATAACAATATTTTCAGGTGTAACATGGTGAAAATCCTTCATGTTGAATGAAGACACTTGGCTTTTCTACATAGAATATTTTTATTATCACCTAGGTTTCGCTGTTATGCTGTAACAAAGCCTAGGTCAAAATAAGAGTATTCTATGTGTAAAAGCCAAATGTCTTCTTTCATTATTTTTTTAACTGTACCAATCATCTCCATAGTCACCTTAATTTAGCCAAGAATGACATGTTTGTTCTATATTCTCATGATTCTTTTCTACTCACTAATTATGTCAAAAGGTTTAGAATGTTGACAGAGTTGTGAATGCTTAGTGTAGGCACCAAAATATTCCTAACTGCCCTGGTACTAGACCCAAAAGGGTACCCCTGGTGCCAGTATTAAAGTTCTATTATATTTCTTACATTCAAATATCCTCTATTTCACAATGTATAAGGTACGTCTAAGAAAGTAAGTTCCATATGTATATCTTGCCATGGCAGCACTGCAAACACAGTTTGGCGCTAACACAGTAGTTACTCTGAGTAAAGGAGTTTTTGCCATTTTGAGGTCCCTGTTTCCTGTTTAAGCTTTTTAGTGCTTGGTTTAGAATAAAGCAGTTAATTGAAAATCCCACTGCTTGTTAGATTAGATCTGTAATTTGTTTTCTGAATGCAAAAATCACTAAACCAGTCAATATCCATTGACAAATTTGAGAGGTTTACAGAGAAAATATGATAAGTGATTCAATGATAAGGATGGATCTGACAGATCAATGAAGATCGTGGACAATTGCAGGTTGACGAAAGAAATGGGTCTCCTATGGTTGATGAAGAATTCATTCTTGAAGTTGAAGTCTAAAGGAAAACCATAGGTTCACAATGTTTGATCTTCCTACAAAATTTCCTTAAATTTCATGATCGCTTCTTCATGACATTGCTTCTGAAAAACTGAATTTTTGAAAAACTGTGATCGTTGGGTGCCAAAAAAAAAAGATGAACTCAAAAGACATGTTACCACATAGTTGAAAACACAAGTGGCAACATTTTAGGAAGAAGGCATACAAAAACTTGTTCCACACTGTGACAAGTGCCTACAAAATAATGGAAGAAATGTTGAAAGAAGCTTTAAGGTTTGTAGTTTTTTTGCAATAAATATTTTTTCTGTATTTTTTTATTACTAAAATTGAACTTACTTTCTAGATGTACCTAATATTAAAAAATGACAATAATAATAAGGTAAATTTCAGGGTTATAGGATGCACTCTAGTTTTTCAGGTTTGAATTTATGAAAAATGGTTGTATCAAACGGAAACAGATCAAAGTATTTTTTGAACTAATTTGGGGTCTAACTTATTCTGTAAAGTTTCATGTTGAAATAACTTTTTACTTACTTTGTGAAAATACATATTAGCTAACCTAGTAGTTCAAATTAACTGCACTTTGCATTACTAAACCCTGGGTGGCTGTAATGCCATGTCTATCTCACTAAAGCATTGAATGGGTAATAAATGCAAAATAATATCAATGATTTAAAAACTGACACGGATCAGTACCTTTATATTGGTACCATTTTCTCTCTGGATAATGCCCATTTAACATCAGTCAATTGAATTAATGAATGTGGTGTGAAAATGTAGCTTTTTCATATATTATGCCATTATTTAAATAAACGCATGTATTTATAACTGTGTTATGTAAAAAGTATTTCAGCATGTTGAAAAATATTGATAGAGGACACTTTTTATATAAGTACCCAAATAAAAAAATGACATCTTTCATTTAATGATTAAAACTCCTCAAATGCGTATGCCTTGGAGGGACACTAATAGCAATGTAAAAGACATATCAAAAGTGGGACCACTTGGATGAATTTTTGTATGGCATGCTGGTTATTATCAGTAAGGCTTACTAAGAGAGGTACTAATTTTTATTTTTGTGTTGTATTTAGTAATAAACATGGAATTTTACTCGGGGTTTAGGAGTAGAGTGGTGGGGTTTATGAATTTATATGATGACTGCATGGCAAACATTCCTACATGAAGTCACTTCCCACATTGAATTCATCTTGAAAAAGCTACCATCCTTAGTGCATAGGCTGATAACATTCAGGAGCAATGAATTTCAGCTCTCTAAGTTCCATGAAACAAATAATTCTAATGTAGAAAAATAATAAAAAGAAGAATAAAACATTTTATGCAATATTTGTAGCAAATAACGATTCTCCAAAAGAACTTTAAAAAAAATTCACTTAGTTTAAATTTTATTGACATTAAATGTCAAAATCAGACATTCTTAATTGAGAAAAAAAGTGTTTACCCCTAACAATGCTTTCGGAAGTTATTCTCTGTATATTATTGATATTGATGTCAATACCATTACAAGTTAGAGAAATATTTATAAATTTTTTTTTTAATCATAGTGGCATTATTTGGATCAGAATATTTATTTATTACAATATTGTGCCCACCAGTGCTTAATCATGGCTGAAAATAATTAATATCACATCTTCTAGACTATATGTTTGATGAAATTTAGGTAGAAACAAAGATTTGACTCCAGTTTTGTTCCATGGTACTAACCTATTATTGGTGTGGAATAGCATTATGATAATTTTGGCAATTGGCAAAATTTAATCTGGTAGATTTCTGTCCTGAATATCAACTTGTACATAAAGAAGCAATGGACTGAAAGCTTTACTCAAGATGACAACTAGTACCAAATTTTGTTTGCTGCCCATCCCACTGAATTACATAATTACTCTTCAATTATTATCAAAGACATTTGTATTTAGAAGTACAGGACTATCTAGAATTAATAATATCATTACAGATAAAGTTGAAATGTATGAATGTAATTTGTTGCACTTAATAATGATCATGCTTGTCATAGCAGCTCTGCGGAGGAACAAGTCCTACATAATTGTAAATTGGTTATTAGTCCACAAATGTGTATCAAACACAAAATTATGCCTTTAGAGTTGATTAAATTGAGTTTTCTCTTGGTAATGCATACTTTTTCCTATTTCTTTATTTGAGGTTTGCAAGGTCAAATTTTATTTTCAATGTCAGTTTTTGACATAAAAAAACTTGAATTGTATTAACATGCAAATCTTTATTATTTCATTCACATAAAGTGAAAATTAAAGAAAAATGATCTTAAAACCTACTAAATAATTAAGTCCACATGCACATAGTTTATCAGAACTACCAAGTGCTTTCAATGTATCAATTCCATCTCGGCAGGTAATCACGTTATAGGGCACTTCTTGTAGTAGGAGTAGCTATTTTATTTATTCAGTTTAGTATTAATTGTATGTAGTAGCGATTTTATTTATTCAGTAATACTTATCGCGGTGGTCTAGTGGGTAGAGTGTTGGACTACTGACCAGAGGGTCCCAGGTTTGATTCCTGGGCAAGGCACTTTGGGCACCTGCAGCTCCACCCAAGCTAGTTGATTTTTCGAGTACCAGATCTTCCTGGGAAACCATAACCGGCACAGGGAAAGGAACTGGCCCCCCTACCCTGATGTGTGAATATTCACACGCCGTCGGGCTTGGTACATGGGTGAGCTCTACCATCACCTACTAAACTGAATTTCGGGTTGATTACTGTGTTTTCTTAATTAGGCATTTGCTGAAAAATCCTATAGGGCCTTTTTTACTGAGTCCACCCTCTCTTGAAAGGGATTAAATTTCCTGGTTTGGTTGAAAAATGTTTTAAGTATTTGGGTGTCTTAATAAATGCGTTTTTTCTTCCAGGCATGTATGATGGTGGGGAGCATACACCGAAGTTACTTCAGTGTTCCCATACTGTTTGCCTCCATTGTTTATCACGCATTGCTGCCTCTCAGACAAGGGACACTGGTGCATTTCGCTGCCCCATATGTCGAGAACTCATTCCAATTCCTCGAGGTGGAGTCAATGCCTTACCCCCATCCTTTCTTGTCAACCAACTTTTGGATCTCATGTCTCGCCAAAGAAGGGAAGTTATCCCAAAATGTTCTGTTCATATTAATCAGGTTGGTGGATTTTATGGCATTAGTTGTATCACTCATGTGTTTGAGTTGTCAGATGTAGTCAATGGTTTGCTCTTATTACTTCCTTATTATCTTTAAATTAGTTTATACTGTTTGTATCTGTCAAATTGTATGGGAAGATGTACGATTTTACTTATGTGATTCAGTATACACATCCTCTCTCTTCCCCCACCAGGCCTAGCTTTTCCTTGTTTGTTTTCATTTATGTCCATTTCACCTTTCCTATCCTTCTAAATACCCATATTTCAAAAGCTTCCAATCTATATCTATCAGCTTTCTTCAATGACCACGTTTTGACACTGTTCAAATCTGCACTTTACATTAATATTTTGAAGAGCCATTTCTTAACCTCCTTACTCAAAGTCCTTGTAATCAATTCTCTTCTTGTGAAAACTTCTTGGCTCAACTCAATTCTTCTTCTTTTTCCCCCAACTACTTTTACCATTTTTGTTCGGAACACTTCCAAGATGATTAAATTCTTCCACCTGCTCTAGTTTATGAACTCTTATTTTAATATTTAACTTAGCTTTCCTGTTTCTCAAAAACTGCATAACATTTGTGTAGTTTAAAATTGTTCTTATCCCATATCTGTGGCACTGGCTTTCCAATGTGCTCAGCAGTGTTTGTAAATCCTTAGCTGACTCACAAAATAAAGCTTGATCATCAGCAAACCTAACTGATTTTATGGATTCCCCACTGACGTTCATTCCTATCTCCAGTTCATCTCATGGCTCTTTAGTCATTTCTTCTGCACGTACAAGTAGTTATAGTAAGTTTTAATTATTACTAAAAAATAATCAAGATGGTAACGTTTTCTATGTTATTCTTAAAACTTCTCTACATAGTCACCATCCAGAGTTATACATTTCTCTCCGAGTTTTTTGACCTTTTGAAGGCTGTTTTTGTTGAACTCAGCAGATTGCATTGGAAATTATTGTTTCACTTTTTTAATGGTGTCATTTGTGTTGCCTAATCTCTGACCCTATAATGATTTTTTGAGTTATGGGGATAAGAAAAAGTCACAATGGGAAAAATTGTTAGAATAGAGTAGTGGTGGCAAAGTTTCAAAACCACATTGCTTTGTTTCCTGCAATGGTGGCACGACTGCAGGTGTTGCTGTGTTTATTTTGAAAGGGAGTCAGTAGTTGTGGAACCCAGTGTGCTGACATCTTTGACATGTGCAAATTGTTTGACATGTGCAAATTGCTATCCTATGCAAAGTGCTATGTGAATAATTTTCTACACACTGCCATAACTAAGATCAGTCTATTTCATGATCATTTGGATGGTGCCTCTTCTTTAAAATTCGATGAAGTAGTCCACTTTCTTTTCTGTGGCAGCATTCCTTGAGTGATGATTTTTCACTTCTTGGTTCGTCTGTGAGGGACATGTGCCCAGTTTGAAAATTCCTTTTCTACCGTAAAACTGTGTCACATGACAGGCTATAATATTTATAAACAGCCATCTTTTCCCTGTGAATGGCTGGGCATTGTAACATGAAGGAACTTGATCCCACTGTTTGCCTATTTGTTCTCCATACTGCAAGTTACTTCAATCTACTGCTTCCTGAAACCATCTAAATCAGCATTAATAGCTATAATTTCCAACTTTATGTACATTATAATCAGTTAAATGCAAAAATAAATGTTTTCCAAATATTGTGATCATTTCTTAGTGATTATTACTTAAAAATGATACCATCACTCAAATTGAAAAGAACAGGTGATAATGGACATCCTGTTTTTACTCCTCTCCCTAACACTGCCCATCCTGAATGTGATAAATAACAAGGCTGTAAAGAATAACATCCATCCACCACTCTTACCTGAGCAGATTGTGACATGTAAAGGGAATGGATAAGTCTCCTCTATCCCACCAATCTACTCCTATTTTCTGCAATCCATTCATTAATTCCACCCAATTCAATTTATCAAATGCCTTTTCGAAATATGAGAAACAGAAAAATTCATCTTGAATGTATTAACTGTTCCTATCAATTAATAACCTCATTATATGGCATCATGTGTGCCTCTCCTCTTCTTGAATCCAAACTGATCATCCCCTAAATCATCACTTGCCCTGCTCTTTATCCTCTTGTTGATGATGCTGAGAGGTACTTTAGCTGCATGGGAAATCAAACTTAATTGTTCTGTAGTCCTCACATTTGGCTGCCTTTCCCTTTTTTGGAATAGGAATTAAAAATCATCTGAATGAATTTAATGACGATGATCAGTTATGAATAAGAAAAAGAGAAAAAATGAGCATGGGGCATTTAAAAAGTATTCATAAATGCTTCAAAATGCAATGAAAATTAAATATAAAAAAAATTATTTTGTCTCCAAGAGTGCCTTGCACTTAGTACCAAAATATTTTTTGCAATTTAAGCACTCTCTGATAACATTTTGTAGATAATAAGTGATTCATAAACACTAGAAAACTGTGATATACCATTTCAGTTTTTAAAATATCAGTCATCATATCACATGTGTGTTTGTAGAGCAGTAGAGATGCCTTGGAAAGGCAAAAAGTTTCTGATGTTTGCGACTGATTATGAAAGTTTGCCCCTTAAAGTTATGGTACCTGAATGATTACCACAAAGAAACTGACTTGTTATGCTGATATTACAGAAGTAACTAATCATTTCAACCAATAGAGCTTAATGTGCCTTCTTGCCCTGTGACCAAATTCACTTGCTATGATGATCGACTCACTATTAAGCCATCCTCAATATTGTTAACTAATATACTTAAGTATTTACTTCATGTAAATTTCTAGGGTTTGATTTTGTTCGAGATAGGATGTAGTGCCTCTCATAAAGTCATCACTAAGAAATGGGAAAGTCAAGAACTACATATTTTGATATTTAATCCAAGCTTAAATGCAGTATTTTGAAGAATACCCATGTAAAGCCACTTTTGATAAAATAACTGCCCAGTTATCGTGGAATAACCAGTTTGTATAATTAGGATTTAAGGTATATGAAATTAAGTGTTTTCAACCTATGAAAACTTCTTTATTTGTTTTTGAATTTTTAGATAATTAAATGCAATCAATTATTTAAATTCATAACGTAATGCTATCACATGAACTACTTGCACTTATGGGTTAATGAAGCCATTTGATAAACTGCTATTTTAAACTATACAGTGCAGTTCTGAAATGAGAATTTGTTATCGTGGGAAAAGTAACTAGAGTCATTGCAATGAAGTGCCAAGGAGTATTAAGGAATTACCATAAAAACCCCTTATAGGATGGTATTTTAATGTAATTCTAAATAAAGGTCGTTTGTGCAAATGATAAATTTTGGTTTAGAAATTTTCCATCAATCATTTCCAGGAACTGCTGTTTTGTGAGACTTGCGATACTGTGTTTTGTACTCAGTGCACTAGTACTAGTGGTGGATTCAATGCTGGAGTCCATGGAGCTAGCTCTTCATCGACCAGTGGTAGCTGTGAACACACTGTAATACCTTTTTCGATTGCCATCAAGCGTATGTCTGAGATTTTACTGTATAAAGCAAATGAATGCATATCAAAGGTAAGTGTATGTCACATGTAGTGTATCCAAACAGTCATATTTGTTAGCATTGTTTAACTTTACAAATTGTGTTGGTGATTTTTTGTTTCAGTTTTAGTTATTTTTATTGGTTTCATCATTTTTTCTATCCTTCAATAATAAATGGTAACTCTCAGTCAAATGTTATGGTTTACTTTCTCATATTCATGAACAAAAAAGTCCATTAATGTTATTATTTATTTCTTGCTCACATTCTTTGGTAATGGCTGTCGATAACAAGATGATTTGCTACCTTCTCTAAACATGTGTTTTGCAGGTTTCTCCTACTATCTTACCGGATGTGGTCTACAAACAAATCCTATATCCTCAAACAATGCCTGCAATTCTCATGCAGAAGCTTCATCTGTCAATAAGTAATACAGTCATTCTTATATCAAAACTTGCAGGTCAGAGAAATAAAAATAATAAAATATCTAAACTTTTAATTTTTATTAATTTCAACCAGCTTCTTATTTGAGAAAGTGGTGATATAGCCCTGGTATTCACAGTCACTGGGCAATAGTTTTCTTCATGAAGGTGATGTAAATTTAAGAAGGATTTATGTACTAATATATTTAAACCAGTAACAGGGAGCATAACATGGAATTGTGTGTGAATTTCAAATTCAGACATTTTTATAAGTTATGGTGTAACCATTGCTTGTTGTGCTTGTTTATAACTGCACAACAAAGGAAATGGAAAACTTCTTTTTTAAAATTTGTACTAAGTTTTCCAGGGTGTTGAACTGCTTGTCTCTGCACTTCAGAAAAGAAACCAATACTTTGGCTTCGATACGCAGACAACACTTTCGTCATCTGGCTTCACATTGAAGAAGAATTACACAGGTTCCTGGAACATCTAAACACACAATGCAGAAGCATCCAGTTCAAATTGGAGATGGAAAAAGGAGTACAATGACCATTTCTTGATGCCATCGTAAAGAGAAAAAGCAGCGGGAACTTGGGACACGCTGTCACTATGAAGTCTACCCACACAAACCAGTACCTCGGTACCAACTCGCATCACCATCCATCTCAAAAGGCCACTTTGACATCCACTCTCATGCACTGGCCTTATGTGACACTGACTCCTTGGGGATGGAATTGAAACACTTGATGACTGTACTAAGCAGGAATAGATACATGACCAACATGATCCTAAAAAAGTGGGAAAGAAATTACGTCAGCTGATCATCCATGACAATGGGGAGGAAGAAGCAGCACAACCAAGGGTAGAAATCACCATTCAATATGTCACAGGGAATTTTGAAAGGGTAGCCAGTATCCTCAACAAACACGTCGTGGTGACAAGGTTCAACACCATGACCAAAATAATTAGCCTCTTGCGTGGACCAAAGGACAACATCCCCAAGGAGTTATCTGAAGGCATATACACAGTGCCATGTGCCTGCGGCAGATCTTACATTGGGGAAACCTGCAGATCACTCAGAACAAGGTTTAAAGAACATCGCAGGGTGGTGGAAAAGAATCAATATAACTTACCCACCATCACCAAACATGCTTTGAGTGATCCAGGACACATCATTGGTTTTGAGGAGGTGAATGTAATAGTGAAGGACAAGTGCTATTTCCCCTGGCAAGTCCGCAAGACACTTTTAATTCTAAAAATACCACAAAACATCTACAGTGACGATGGATATCCATTTAACGGTGCATGGGAAAGGACTTTTCAATCTGAGTGCGGTACTTGACCGCCAGCCTCATAGAAGGCGGACAAGAAATTCCAAAAACACCCTCAACCTGAAGGCACATGCAGATAGGCTAGTGAAACTGTTGTCACCCAAAAGCAACTAATGCGGATGGAGAACCCAGAGGTGCAGAGACAAGCTCTTATTTTAGTTACCCATGCCATTGTTGCTTCTGTAAAGGCATTATGATTGAGTAATGGATATTGATATCACCTGTTTTTGAAAAAATTGTATTCATTATCTTTTTTAAAGGATTTTCTTTATTTATCTCTACCCCCAGTTTAACTTTCATTTAATGACTGGTTGATATTCATCTTTTATCTCATTCTAGTTAGGCTTAGCTCAGGAGACTGTGTCAGATGAGTTACAGAAACTGGATGCTTGTGCTGAGCGATGTGTAGAACATGCCAATCACACTTTTGATGAAGTGATCCGTCTAGCTGAGGAACGAAGGCAAGAGGTATGCTTTTTGTTCTGCCAAGAATGGAATTTTATTATAATGCAACCATTTCAGAGAGTAAAAAGGCGAATGATTTTTACTCTCTGAAATGGTTGCATTATAATGCACACATAGCGGGTGACTCCGTTAAAGTTACTGTTACAGTTTCTTGGAATTTTATTAATTGAATTGCATAAATATTTTGTTTATCAAGATGCACTTACATGGTCTATCCTAAAAATAAGTAGAATAAATCCAGGAATGAAATTTATTCATGAATAAATTAATAATGAATGAAGACTAATTGGAGTAAATTGTAGCATGGGTGTGAATGGTAAACTGTTTTAGTAATAATGTTTCCATAGTCATTGTTGGGCTGAGAAAATTGTCAATGTTGGAAGTTTGAATGAGTTTAACATGATCATTATATTCTTTTTTATGTTTTTATTTCAGGTAATTTCTTCGATACGCAGGGTTCAAGGAAGCAAAAGGGGTGTTTTAGAGGAACAATTGGCTCTTGTGGAGGCAGAAAAGAACAAAGTAAGGAAAGCTGTTTATTTATTAAATTTAATATCATTTTCTGCCACATTCTTGGCTATTTAATCGCAAAGTTTAGTTATGAATATGTAAATCTTGTCAGCCTGTATTAATGAGTCATATAAACTGATATACTTTTTGCAATTATTATTATTAGAAACATGTTGCATATGCATGAAAAATTAATGCTGTAATTGAAATACCTGATGGTACAGGAAAACCTCTCTTTTACTCTTTTAATGGCGGCCAAAAGAAAAAAATCATTCATTACAGGAGTGTCAATTTAAAGAAATAGTGATTTGTAGGAAATTAGAGAAAAATCATAGTAATAGACAGGCCACCAAATTGTGGCAGAAAAAAGAATGAGTTAGAGTTTACATAATTACAGTAAAAAACACTATTGTTTATAGAAATGTAAATAAATTGATTGAAGAAATAATGCATGTCTGCAATTATATGCTATAATTTACATAATTTAAACATGTGAAATTATTATTGAAAGAGAAATAATTATAATCTTTATTCATCCAAGCATTCACCACTATAGATATTGTCCCAAGAAGAAAAACATATAAATATCATTACCTTGGTGGAGAGATGCACTTACTACATGTATGTAATTATTAATACTTGAAAATTAAATTTCAAAATATTCATATAAAAAGCACAAGGTGTTCAAAATCAGCCAATCTTCAATTAAAAGTTTTGAACTTATAATAATCAGTCAGTCCTGCAGGATAAGGAAGTTTTTTCACATCGGAAGGAAACTGGAGCAACTATAACGATAAAAAGTCACTTTATTTGAGTTAATCACTCCAACAACAGCATGTTTATTACCACAAATATTCAATTACAAAATGGCATCAAGGCAGATATTCCAGGAGTATTTTGTGGCAAAACTTCTTGATCCAGACAGGTGATATCCAGGTGAACATTCCACCACCTCTGTTCTCTCTGGTCAGGCCTCTGGTGGGAAAAGCTGGAAAGCCCAAAAGTTGACACGAGAAATTAGTGGTATGTGAGACATTGTCTGTATCCACCACATCACCCCCCTGGCAGTGGTTAAGCCTGCAGTGAATAGGGATGGAAAGAAGTTCTATTGGACTGGGGCAGGGAGGAGATGATGCCCATATAAATATGATTAAACTTTCCTGCTGGGAGAGGGCAACTCCCAAGAAGTGGATTACATGGCAATAAATTTTGCATTGTTGGCACTCCAAGCAGGGTTGGGCCCAATTGGGGCAGCCTTTGTGGAGGGAGGGTCACACAAAAGGCTCAGCCTTTGTCTTAGGCCATAACTTTTGTGACTTTGCAAAAAGGCGAAATAGGCAAGCCTCAAGTATTTCTCAGGAACACATCTTTTAAATCTCTAGATTAGGAAAAGTTTCCGGGAAAGATTTTTGAGATTGCAATTACATGAATGTTGCATGAAATCTTACAGTCAATTCAAAACTCTAGTATTTTGGCAGTTTCCAAATTTGCTAGCACTTCTTGGGTTACTCATAAGATACTGTGTTTTTTCACAAATCAATAATAGTTTGATAGCTTGTTATTGCTTAATTTTTAGTTCTTCGTGTGCCTGTTCAGAATGTTTACATTTATTAATGAAAGTTGCATCATTTGCATACATCATACATTAAGTAGGTATAAACCATAAACACAGTAATCAACCCGAAGGTCGGTTTAGTAGGTGATGGTAGAGCTCACCCATGTGCCAAGCCCAATGGCGTGTGAATATTCACACATCAGGGTAGGGGGGCCAGTTCCTTTCCCTGTGCTGGTTATGGTTTCCCGGGAAGATCTGGTACCCGAAAAATCAACTAGCTTTGGTGGAGCTGTAGGTGCCCAGAGTGCCTTGCCCGGGAATCGAACCCAGGACCCTCAGGTCAGTAGTCCAACGCTCTACCCACTGGATCACCGTGACCCTTAAGTAGGTATAAAAAAAAACCATAAACACAGTAATCAACCCGAAGGTCGGTTTAGTAGGTGATGGTAGAGCTCACCCATGTGCCAAGTCCAGCGGCGTGTGAATATTCACACATCAGGGTAGGGGGGCCAGTTCCTTTCCCTGTGCCGGTTATGGTTTCCCAGGAAGATCTGGTACCCGAAAAATCAACTAGCTTGGGTGGAGCTGCAGGTGCCCAAAGTGCCTTGCCCAGGAATCAAACCCGGGACCCTCTGGTCAGTAGTCCAACACTCTACCCACTAGAGCACCGCGATAAGTATTACTGAATAAATAAAATCGCTACTACATACAATTAATACTGAACTGAATAAATAAAATAGCTACTACTACTACAAGAGGTGCCCTATAATGTGATTACCTGCCGAGATGGAATTGATACATTGAAAGCACTTGGTAGTTCTGATAAACTATGTGCGTGTGGACTTAATTATTTAGTAGGTTTTAAGATCATTTTTCTTTAATTTTCACTTTATGTGAATGAAATAATAAAGATTTGCATGTTAATACAATTCAAGTTTTTTTATGTCAAAAACTGACATTGAAAATAAAATTTGACCTTGCAAACCTCAAATAAAGAAATAGGAAAAAGTATGCATTACCAAGAGAAAACTCAATTTAATCAACTCTAAAGGCATAATTTTGTGTTTGATACACATTTGTGGACTAATAACCAATTAACAATTATGTAGGACTTGTTCCTCCGCAGAGCTGCTATGACAAGCATGATCATTATTAAGTGCAACAAATTACATTCATACATTTCAACTTTATCTGTAATGATATTATTAATTCTAGATAGTCCTGTACTTCTAAATACAAATGTCTTTGATAATAATTGAAGAGTAATTATGTAATTCAGTGGGATGGGCAGCAAACAAAATTTGGTACTAGTTGTCATCTTGAGTAAAGCTTTCAGTCCATTGCTTCTTTATGTACAAGTTGATATTCAGGACAGAAATCTTGACCGGGAATCGAACCTGGGACCCTCTGGTCAGCAGTCCAACGCTCTACCCGCTAGACCACCGTGACCCGCATTAAGTAGGTATACTACTTGGTAAATCATTGGCCATTAGCATAAATAAAAAAGGACCAAAAGGACCTCTGGGGTTTTTTTTTTAAATACAAAGTCATGAATTTTAGTTCGAAGCCCTGGATGCCATAATACTCTTTGAATTAGGATTGGTTGGTATATACAGTTTGAGGAATGGTCAAGCAATGAGGTAAAAGCTCTGACTATATTCAAAAGCATTCAGCATATGCTTTAAAATGTATTGAACAGCTTGCTCTGTAGAATTTCCTTGTGAAAGGTCAAATTATGAGGAGCTTAAATATGTATTTTGGCACAACCTACAGCCTCAATGACTTTGCCAGTCACGGGAATGATGGAGTTGGAGCAGTAAATTTGTTAAACGTTTCTACCACCCTGCTTATAGATAGTTATTTTCTTGGAGTGTTTTAAGACATCAAGAAAGTGTCCAGACCAGAAGCATGAATTGATGACCACAGACAATGGGGAGGAAATTTGATGGACAATGACCAAAATAATATAATTACGTAGACCATAAACATCTCTACTTTATGATCCATTAAATTCAGGAACTAATTTCAGTATTTCAGATGGATTAACCAACTTCCTGCGGAACATTTCAGTAGGAGTAGGAAATCTATTGAGGCAGTCTTTAATATCAAGGATGAAACTATTGATATTAGAAAGCATGTAATATTATCTTTAAGGATTTTTGAAGACATAATTAAATTCTTAGGGCTCTATTGAGATATCTTTGCATTAGTTGGCGGAACTATTTTCCCTGTGATTTCCCAGGCAGTTTTACATTAGTTTTGGGAGATGCCAATATATGCTTAATTGGCTGTGTATTTTTGCCAATGATAAGCTTCTTATGATAATGTTTTATGAAAAGAAAATGATTGCTCTCTCCATCAACAAAAGCCTACCTTCAACTTGCAATTGACTGACAAAATATGATCGAATCGTCTGCGGGCAAGCATATACAAAATTAGGATTTATTAGATGCATTGTCGGCAGAAGTGACTCCAAGGTCAAGGAACGTTGTTATCACGCTCTTATAAGGCCCCATTTAGAATATACCTGTAGCCTATGGGATCTGTGTGAAAAAGGCCTCATTTGGGAAATTGTGAAGGTCCAACGCTGGGCAGCTCGTTTCGTGAAAAACTGTTACGATAAAACAAAAAGCATCACTTAAATGCTTATGGAGTTGGGATGGGAATCATTGGAAGAAAGACGGCTCAATGCTAGGTTAAACTTGCTAAATATATTCAGATCCGCATGTTTCAGCACCAAGGTCTTGAAAATTATGCGCACTTCAACATACATTGGCCGCTTGGATCATGTATGCAAAATTCGGGAAATAGATGCCAGAACTAGCAGACTCAAGACTCCTCCTTCCCAGGGACAATACAGGATAACAACTGTAGGGTTACACTCGTAGATAACAAAAATGCCACTTGTCACCCTCCGCATCTAGGTAACAAATAGTTATACTCAATTGCATGCACATTCACTAACCTCCCGTTTGTTGTTGTCAAAACCCTTCCCGCATGACTGCATTGGAATGTCATTGAGTGGTGTAGTGCTGTTTACAGTATTGTTTGCTCTGCTTTTGGTACCCTAAATTTCCCCTTCCATCCCTTGTCCCTCTCCGTGGGGGAGCCCTCTTTCTGCCTGCAGCGTTGGGCCAAATTCCTCACCTTGGGTAGGAGAGCGTTTTGTTTTGCACGTTCTTGTGGTGGTGGTATTTCGCCTTGCTACTTACTTGAATCTGCATTTCACGTTCTTGGATAGATTTCTTGCTGCGTCCTAAGATACGATTGTTTGTTGTAATTAAGCATGTGTACTTGCATGCTTGTGGAGTGAGGGGAGGTGGATGTGTGTTTGCATGCGTTTAGAATGATAGGATGTTTCTATGAATGTATGCACAACTGTGGATTTGGGTTTTCATGTGTGTGTTAGTTTTGAATGCGGTTTTTCTTTATTCCTTTTTTTGGGTGGTGACCTAACACCCCCCGCCACATGCCCTTGCAGCGGCTTGCGGGGTATTATGTAGATGTAGATGAATTTTCAGGATGAACAGTTCAACTTCTGGCTAGTAAAAATTGCATGTTTACATTTTTCATGTCGCCTATTGAGGACAGATGCTTCAAAGTTTTACATGTAATAGAATTGCGACTGTAATTTATGAGGGTTGCTATTTATATTTTCAGCCTAATAATGAAAAATAAGTAATTTATTGTTGAAAATGGCCTTATTGTTTTTTTGCAGTATTCTCCATGATAATCAATACACTTTTGCGTGCGCTTGAACAAATTTTCGCAACATTTTCTCCACTCTGATTGAGGTACCTCCGAAACATGGTTTTTGAATGTATCAATGACTTCTTCAGGCACCGAAAAATGTTGGCCATGCAATTTTTTCTTGGTAAACTGGAATAAATAGAAGTCATTTGGTGCTAAATCAGGGCTCTATGGAGGATGTCCCATCAATTCGACATTCGGGCCAGTCAATTCAGTTTTGTTGAGTTGTTTCAGCTCATCTGTGAGAGCTTGCATTGTCATGAAGAAGAATGATTCTTCATTACCGCTTCTTTTTCCATATTTCACCAAGCACTTGTGGCAAACAAATGCTTGTGTACCATTCAGAATTCATGGTTCTACGTTGCTTTAATGGTACGGTTGCCACACGTCCAGTTATTTTAAAGAAACAGGCAATCATTTGCTTCGATGTGCTTCATGCATAAATCGATTTTGTCGGATTTGCTCGTCTTGGAAAACCCATACAGTGGATTGCTGTTTTGTTTCAGGCTCATACACATAGATCCAAGATTCATCACCTGTTTAGATGTTATACACAGCTTTTGATGCACCGTGATTGTATTTGTTGAGCATTTCTTTGCACCAAGAGCATGTTTTTGAGCTTTTGTCAAATTATGCAGGAACCAACGAGAACAAATGTTTTTCACAGCTAAATGTTGATGCAATATCTTATTGATGCTCATCATTTTAATCCCCAAGGATGCCTCAATCCCAAAATAAGTCACATGACCATCCTCATTCACTAGTTCTTGCACAGCATCAATGTTTTCTGGCACAACGACCAATTTTGGATGACCTTCGTGACTTTCATCGCTGAGCAAACGAGGCCATGATAGAATTCATTATGCCAACATTTCACAGTGGTGAAGGATGGGGCTTCATTGCTAAAAGTGGAAGTAAGTTAATCAATGCACTCCTTTCTTGATAATCCACGTTGAAAGTTATAAAAAATTATCGCACGAAAGTGTTCACGAGCTTACTCCATTTTTTATCTGAGACAAAATTTTCGAGTCACTATAAACAACACAAGTTATGATCAAACAACAAAATGTTCTGAAGAAAGTTAGCATTAAAAGGGTCACACTTTCAGATGAAAACGTCTGATGGCACCTAAAACAGTGTTATCTAGGCTCAAAATATAAATAGCAACCATCTTATATTCCAGATATCAGCTACATTACTAATGTTATAATCATGTCAAAAAATCTAAAAATCCAATGACTATTTCTAAATGTGAAGAAAAAAATAAATTTTTGTTTTTATTTTGATCATCCTTGAATGAAATCCTAAATGTATCAAGGATTCATTTTTAATATTTTTGTAATGTGAACAAATTTGAGGAATCATGAAGGTGTGGTGGCTAATGTACTGGCTTCCCACTCCTGAGGGCCCGGGTTCGAATCCCGGTGGTGGCCGGATTTTTCAGTGGTATCCCGAACGATACTGGGGGTGCCCTGTGGAGAGCAATTGAAGTGAGTACACCATCCCTCAGACTAAATTGTGGAATTGTTTTCGCCCCTTTCATTAAGAGTAGGGCTAATGCCGATGCCAGGGTTCTCTCCACCCTTCCTTCATTCCCTGAAACATCCTACCCATACCGAATTACCCATCTATCCTCAATGGCAAAAATGACCTCTGCTGTTGATCAACTTCCCTAATTACTACTACTACTACCAAATTTGGTTGCTAAGTCTAATGTCAAGTTATCTGTGACACCAGAAATATTTACCTTCCAGAACATTAGAATAGAATTTTCAAGTAATTCTTTGTCTCTCAAGTTTTGAGTGATAAAAAAATGGATTTTTATTCAATTTTTTCAAATGTCACAGGTAATTTTCTGTTTGTCGCAATCAAACCTTTGAAATTGGAAGTTCTTCAGGGGTGCACAGGAAAAAGTTTTGAATCATTGTGGCGTAGGTTTATTTTTTCTAAGTTTGATACCCTGCATTATCATGCATTATTTATTAGTACATTAATTGCATAATGCATTAATTATTTCATTCAGTTATTCTTCCAAAGTTTTTTGTCAGATGTGTGTTGCTAGAGTTTCTATGTTATTAACATATATTTAACCAATATTTAATTTAAATTAATGAAGTAATGATGTTCCTTGTTAATATTTTCTCATATGGTCAATTAATATATTTTGGAATCAGAATGGGTGGAATGTATTTTAGAGTACATGTAATGGGTATTCCTGTAATTTTAAACTGTCCATTTAAGTTTTGAAACTCATGTGTAAATGTTCCAAATAATAGTTATTAATTTGTTCATGCTCTCCTTTATTGTGTAGGTTGAACATGAATGTGATGGATTACAGTATCAGGTAGAAGTGCGCAATATAACTCAGAAGATTAGTAGCCTTAGTGAGAAATTGGATACAGTGGGTGCTTTAGGTGAACCAAGAGAGAATGCGTTTTTAGCTTGTGAATTTAAATTAAATGGGCAATCAAATATGGACAATCATTTTCTTGGGAATACAAATGATTTGGGATCATCTTGGAGACCAAGTGAGCGAGAAACAAGTCTATTGCAGCTTCAGTCATTTTTGAACAACTTTGGCAGCATTAGAACTAGTACAACTTTCCCAGGTCTTTGCAGTTTGGTGCTGGAAAATCAGAGGCCAATGACAGGAAGTAGTTTAGAAAGTGAAGCTGCTGCTCCAGTGATAGCAAGACTAGAGGTTGTAGCTACTTTGCATACTGTGGACTACCATGGAGTTACTCGAACCACAGGTGGTGATCCATTGACTGCTGAGTTAGCATGGGAAGGTAATGGTGAGAACAATGTAGATGCTACTGAATTACAGCTGGATGTCAGAATTGCAGATGTTGGTGATGGAACATACCTTCTAGCTTTTAGACCACCTTGTGCTGGAAGCTACTCTCTGCGTGTCTCAGTCCTTGATCGACCTATACGTGACTGCCCCCTTCGTTTTGAGGCAACTGAACATAATAATCCTGTTGCTGTATTTGGGTGCAGGGGCTCAGGTAAGGATGGTTTCCATCAGCCTGTTGCGATTGCTGTAGATGACAATCACAATGGTGTTGAAGGTGGTCTTGTTTATGTGGTGGATGCAGGTAACTCACGAATCAAGGTTTTAACAACAGATTTGGAGTTCATCCGGCATATTGAATGTGAGGATTTGGCAGGTCGGAGCTGTACGGGTGTGGCTCTGGTGAGGAAACCAGACAATGGAAAAGAGACCAATGGAAAGAAGAGCCCTTGTAATTTGGTACTGGTCAATTGGAGAACCAAAGTGATTTCCGAGATAACCTTGGATGGCGAAACTGTTAGATCTTTCTCATATCCATCTTTTGTGGAACCTGTAGCAGTTGCAGTTGATTCCCGTGGCCACATTCTAGTGGCTGATAATGGAACTGCTTCAGTCATAGCATTTGATTCGGAAGGAAAGGTACTTTTTGTGATTGGTGGTAAGATAAAAAGTGATGAGACTGGAGAAAAAGTAAGTTCAAGTCGTACTCAAGGAGCTCCTGCATCAAGTCGACCCACTCATGGCCACAGGGCTGGAATTGGATCATCTTCCAGTGCAGTGGAAAGGAGTAAAGGATATTTTGGGTTGATCTCATCTGTTGCCATTGGTCCTGCTGATGAAATTATAGTATCTGATTCAAGAATCAAGATCTTTTCCAGCTCTGGGGAATATCTTCGGGATGTTGAGACCCATGGTGAGTAATTTTTATGCATAGTTGTGAACATGTTAGAACCATACAAATTTAAGGAATTGGGATTACAATAGATTGATGAGTTACTCCCAAGCAGTAATACATGTTAAGAAGAGTTATGCTAAGTTAGTTATTTTTTCTTGACCAGAAAATAGCCTTGATGGCATTGGAAGTCTTCAAAGTATCATGTTTATGGGTGTATTAAAGCAAAGCTGATAGCCTTCTGAGAACTAAGCTCTGATATAAGAATTATGGGTACTAAGAGCAGTAGTATTTGAAACATATATTTAGTTTATTGGCTGTTTTACGGCTGAAACCTATTCACAAACCAAAATAATATAAATACTTGTTAGACATGTGACCATAATTACATTTGGCCTAAATTGTATAATTCTTATGCAATGAAACTAATTGGAATTAATAGGGTCAAAGTAATATTATGAGGTTCCTTAGGCATGTTTTTGAGGCATAGGGGCATTACTCCATAAATGCCCTTAGGCGTATTGGTGAATATTTCATAAATCACCAATATCCATTTGATTTTGCCTAATTGTTTAGGGTGTAAAATTCACTCCCTAGTGATGCTAATGCTTATAGTTATTTTCAGCAAATTTATTTCAATGCTTTGCAACTTGAGCTGCATCCACTAGTTCCTGGGGAGTATTTGCATTATATAGAGTGATTTATTCCCCTCTTATCCTGTCTAATTATTGAGGGAAACAATCTTTTTTTTGGCCAATGCAGTTTCCCCTGAAGTAATTCCTGAAATATGCTAAACGTTATAGGATCCTAAAGTTACGAATATAAAGATGAACAGAAACTAATAAGCCACTTCTGTTTGGTTGGATCATTCAACATTGCACTTGCTTTATACTTCTCTATCCATGTGAAGTAAATTAAACTTATTTAACTTACCATGAGAGTACAGGATATTTTTGTAACAGGTATTGGTTCATCGTCTGTTGTTGCTTCACAGCTCTTTATTTAAAAAAATAGTATTTTATTGGTTCATAGCTTTATATTTCATAGTTATAAAATTGGTTATAATTGGTTCATAGCTTTATATTTCATAGTTAAAACATTGGTTAAAATTGGTTCATAGCTTTTATTTCATATTTATAAAAAATTATTATTGATTGGTTTATAGCTTTGTCAACCTTGTTTTTGAGTGTTAGATTTTTTGTAAATGAAATTGGATCATCAATATGGTGCATTCCAATTAAGAAGTTATGACAGTTGATACCAAGTTCTCTCGAGTCTCTATAATTGGAACTACATGGAACTGAATTTTTGACTCTTGATTGACTCTTGACTTTAGAATTTTGATGTTCTCATCATTTAAAAGGTTTCTTCTAAGAAACATGCCAACATAAAGTAATACCTTCGTTTGGAAATATATATGACTGCCAGATGAGGTTTTTAAAATCACTTAAATATTCAAAATCAATATTCTAGGCAGAAAAAACAATCTATAATTCATTTTAGAAAATAATTGTGCAAAATATCATATTTGCATTGTAGAAAATTTGCACAGCATGTTATCTTCAAAGATAATTAAAGCTTAAGAGTAGTTATTATTATTAGGTAATCTACCGGTTAAGGTAGGTTTTTGGATGGACACAACTATCAAATAAACATTTTGTATCTCCAAACAAAACCCAATCCAACAACCTAATCTACATCAGGTCCCTCTTCATCTCTGTGTACTTCTTTCCTCCCTTCATCCCGTCCAACATCCCTATCCTGTTCCTGCCCTTTCCTCGCTTGCCCAACATTCTCCCCTCTATTACCTTCTTCAACATTCCACTACCGCTCAATATGCCTTTCACCCATTTTTCCTGCCTCCATAGGATTTCTCTCAAGAAACCCCTCTCTTCACCCACCATCTCCAGTACTTCATTTGTTTTCCTTTCGGTCCATTTCACCTTCTCCATTCTTCTCCACACCCTCATTTCAAAAGCCTCCAATCTACGTCTATCCTCCTGCTTCAGTGACCACGTTTCCACGCCATACATAGCTACGCTCCCTATCAAAGTTTTTACGAGTCTTGTCTTAACATCCCTTCTCAACGTCCCCATCATCAACTCCCTCCTCCTTGAGAAAGTCTCCTTGCCTTGCGGAATTCTTCTCCTTACGTCCCTACCACTTTGACCGTGTTGGTCCAAAACACTTACGAGATATGTAAACTGCTCTACCTGCTCTATTTTTTCCCCGCCTATTTTAATATTTAGCTTAGCCTTTTTCTTCCTGGAAAATTGCATAACCTTTGTTTTATTAATATCGATTCTCATCCCATATTTATCGCACTGAACCTCCAATAAACTCAACAATGCTTGCAACCCCTTTGCTGACTGAACAACTAATGCTTGGTCATCAACAAACCTAACCGATTTTACGAATTCCCCTCTGACTTTCATTCCTACCACCAGTTCTTCCCATGCCTCTTTAATCATTTCCTCCACATATACGTTGAACAGCACCGGTGACAATGGGCAACCCTGCCTTACACCTCTTCCTAACATTGCCCATCCGGATTCTCCGTTACCCCCTCGCACCTGAGCAGTCTGAGACATGTACAGGTTGCGGATCAGTCTCCTGTCCCTCCAATCCATTCTTATTTTTTGCAATACACGCATTAATTTTTCCCAATTCACTCTATCAAACGCTTTTTTGAAATCTACAAAACAGGCAAAAATGTCCTGATTGTATTCTATATTCCTCTTGATTAGTGATCTCATTACTGCAGTGGCATCACGCGTACCTCTTCCTTTCCTAAACCCAAACTTATCATAATAATCTAAGTAATCATTTGCCTTACTCTCTATCCTTTTGTTGATGATCCTGAGAATAACTTTAGCTGCGTGGGGTATCAAACTTAATTGTTCTGTAATCCTCACATGATGTAGCCTTTGCCTTTTTTGGAATAGGAACTAACACCGATCTCACAAAATCTTCCGGCCAGATTCCTTCCTCATAGATACTACGAATCAGTCCATATAGTCTTCTTCCCACATTTTCCTAGACATTTCAACAGTGCTACAGGGATATTGTCCACCCCCATGGCCTTATTTGCTTTCATCTCCTTTAATGCCCTTTCTATTTCATCGTCGAGTATGCCTGGCCCTAAGCTATCTTCTTCTACGCCATGTTCTTTTTCTATGTCTAACCTTGTTGGCCTAAGTTCTTTACCATACTGTGTTTCTATATATTCCTTCCATCTCTCTTGGATTTTTTCTGGTTCAACTACTATCTTACCCCACTTATCTTTAACTGTTAGCACAGGTCTTGCCTTCTTACTTCCCGATAATAACTTAACCTTGCTGTATAGAGCACCAATTTCACCCTTCTTCTCTAAATTTTCCATATCCTCGCATTGCGTTTTCCACCATTCTTCCTTTGCTTTATTTGTGGCCCTTCTCAATTTATTGTTTAACTCTTTGTACTTCATTTTGCCGAACTCTGTGCTTACATTCTTCCATCTTCTTCTCTCCTCCATCTTTGCAATCATCTCATCCGTTACCCATGGTTTCCTTATCCTTTTCCAGTTAACGGTTCCTATAGTGTCTTTTGTGGCTTTCGATATCACTTTCTTGATACATTCCCATTTTTCTTCAGTAGTACTAGACTCTTTACCATCCTCCATGATTTTGTCTACAGCCTGCTGATACTCCTTCCATGTTAATCCCTTTAATGCTTCTACATTCCATTTCCTAACCCGCCGTCCATGCCTTATCTTTTTAAAACGGATGCTATATTTCATAACAGCTAAATTGTGGTCAGAGTCCGCATCCACTCCCAGGAAGCTCTGTGAATTTATCACACTGTTGCTAAACTTGTGCCGCACTATTATATTATCAAACTGAAACCGTTCCGAGTCACCTGGCATTTTCCATGTATACCTACGCCTTTTGTGATGTTTAAACCATGTGTTGGTGATGACTGTCTCTTGCAGAACTCAATGCTTTCTCCCTGCATTCATTCCTCGTGCCCTACTCATAGCTCCCCACCTCATCACCGTCTCTTCCTTCACCTACCATTGCATTCCAATCCCCCATCACTATAAAATGTGTCCCTGCAGGAACACACACGTTTATATCCTCCAACTCATCGTACATCCTATCGACTTCTTTCTCCTTGTGGTTGCTCGGTGGCATGTATACCTGAACAATGATCAAGTTCGTCGGTTCTCCTTTAATCTCTACGAGTGATATTCTATCAGTTGCTTGCTCTATGTTGATTACGCTTCTGCCTACTCCTTTACTTAATATTACGGCAACCCCTTGTTGGCTCTCGTATATTATTCTATAATTGTCACTCCAGTAATCCCCGCTATCCTTCCATCTCACCTCAAATAGACCTAAAACATCTATATTACCTCTTTCCATCTCTCGCTTAATATTCTCTGATTTGCCTATCCTCAACATTGTTCTGACGTGCTATGTTCCTATTCTAACTACTTTTGTCTTCTGTCATGGTGCTGTTATTTTTCCCGTGCAAGGGTTTCATGGGATGATGACCGCAGAAGCTGTTATATAATCTAAATATTGATTTTAGGTGTTTATAAGATGTATACTATTTTTACCAAGATTCCAATGAGCCATAGCAAACTTTTATAACATAAACTTCTTGACTTTGTTTTGTTTTATTGATATTAGTACTTGAACTTATCTAAAATATCTAAACCAATGTAAGCAGTAAAATAAATGACTAAAATAAATTATTACATATTTTTGATAAAATTTAGGTAGTGTGTCCATTTGGCCATTGTCCTCCATACCAACTGAGTCTTCCTTTTTTGTAGGACGGGGGAAATATGGAGCTGCCACAGTGGATTCTGGAGGCCGCCTCATTGCTATTCACTCAGAAAAGTCCCGGCATGAATTGCAAGTGATCTCATTGGGAAAGGAGTCTGAGTGTGGAAGAATATCTAGGGGAATGGCACGAGATCCTTTGCTCTCAAGTGTTGATTCACATGGGTCACGCTTGCGACGGCCAAGTGGAGTTGCAGTCACAACAGGCTGCCATGCCTTTGTTGTAGACTTGGGCAATGACTGTGTAAAGAAATACCAGTATTGGTAGTGCTGTGTCATTTTAAATACCTTGCATTCCAAAAGGTTAGCAGGAGGCAGGCTTTCCTTATTCTATGGGGAGAGCAGGCCTATTATATTTTTAATTGTACCATGTATTTTTTCCCTCATTGAAGCAATGTGGATCACCATTTTTTATTCAGCCATTCTCCACCCTAAATGTATTTTTGGCTACAAGATAAACCATATTTGTCTGAATGGAAGCCTTCCTATTTTGAAAAATAAAAATAGGGGTATTTTTGAGCCATGAGAAATAAGGCCAATTTTGAATGTCATTGGCAGTGTTTGAAATAAATTAGAAATCAGGGAATACGTATCTTGATCCCTACTTTGAGGTACTTTGTGGAGGGCACTCTGAGTGAGCATGCCGTCCGTTGGATGGGACATTAAGCCGCGGACCCCTTGGTGCCTTTCGTTAAGAGTAGGCTAATGCCAATGCGGGGTTTCTCTCCACCCTTCATCCTTTCCTGTCCATCCCTAATGGTGCAAATGACCTTAGCTGTCGGCCCCCTCCCCTAAATACTACCACTACTATCAGGGAATACAATTTAATTATGATTTTTATCGGAAAAAATTTTCTACATAAAAATATTCACAATTTTATTGCCATTTAATTAATTTATGTTTTTACTGTTTAACTTTTTATCCTAATAAGGTACCAGAAAAGACAGATTGATGCCCCTTTGAAATTGACTAAATGTATTTTTCCAAATGAATGCACCTGTATGTGTATGGGTGGGTATATATATACGTGTGTGTGTGTGTGTATATATATTCATTCACATGAAAGGAAAAGGGATCGGAACATACGTAAAAGAGGAAAACAGGGTTCACTCAATGTGTTAGAGATCATGTAACCCTCATCAGACGAAGAGAAATGATATCCGTGAGGGCAATTTCTCTGGATGGGCTCAAGGGTGGTGCGAAAAGAGTAGAGAGGTCTAACCCCTACCGACCATTAATACCATTCCAGAGGGGAAGGTATTAAAGATTGGTAGGGGTTAGAGTGAGAGAGAGTAAAGCAATAAGCTTTCAGGGGATCAGCAGGGGGAGTGTGAGCTGAGTAAGGAGGCCAGAGGCTGGGGGTTTGGTGGCAATAGGAGGGGCAGAGGAGAGAAAGTAGAATACTTAGAAAGCCTTATGCTAGTTATCGCTTGAGTTCTCACCTGGGTAGTACCTGCAGATTCAGGGTGGATTTCCAGTATTTTAATGTGAAAGCAGTTGTCAAAAGATTGATTATGAAGGGTGGTGTGTTTTCGGATAGGATGGTTGGTGAGGGTGGAAGATACAGTGGAGTGACAGTGGTTGTTCATATGGAAAGAGGTATTCAGTTGTGCATTTGCCGGTGTAAATGGAGAGACAGATTCTGTACATCACTTGGTCAATAACTTTTTGGACATGTAGGTAGCTTGGGGAGTACTGTTAGATATAGGAATGAATCTGTAGAGGGGATGAGAGGGCAGTTACCCAGAGAATCTCTAGGTCATACAAATTATCAACTATGTCCCAAATGCTAAACTGCAACATCTTGCTAATCATCATGTAAAAGTTCCCGGAGGATTAGTTAAAAAGGTTTTCTTTGTGAATAATAGAGTTATTGTATTTATTACTGACAAAATTGATTCTGTTATTGTTATTAAATTTCATGAGGTGAAAAATATACAGTAAAACATGCCTTTAGTAGCAAAATGCCTTTAGGGCAATAAATTATGGCTTAAGGAAGGAACCTGTGGGTAAGGTGATGTTGTTTCTGGGCATGAATCTAAAAAATTAATGAAATTGAATGACTTCAGTTTTGACCACATATACCTAGATTATTTAAGCTGTATACGAATAGTTTTTATTTACAAATTATAATTTGGAAATTGTGAGTCATGGTAGTCCAGGGGGTAGAGGGTTGGTCTACTGATCAGAGGGCCTGGGTTTGATTTCTGGGCAAGCCACTCTGGGCACCTGCAGCTCCACCCAAGCTATGTGATTTTCAGGTACCAGGTCATCCTGGGAAACCATAACTGGCAAGGGAAAGGATCTGGCCTAGCTACCCTGATGTGTGAATTTCACATGCTGTCGGGCTTAGTACTGGGTGAACTCTACCATCTACTACCAAACCGACCTTTGGGTTGATTACTATGTTTATCGTTTTAATTTGGAAATAATTACTTTCAATAAAAAAGTGATTAAATATATGTGTAGTGACAACCATCTATTAGTAAGTAACCACTCTAGAGCAGGTGAAGCATTTTGTAATTTATTTTTTAACAATTTCTGGATACAGATCTTTGTTATCATGATAGCTGCCTCTCAAAATGGCTCCCACTTCTGCACTGCTACTGGTTACTATACTGCTTCACTTAATTCTTTTACATCTGCCTAATAAGGATGTGATTGATTTTTATATCTAATTTTTGCGTCCAGCAAATGTTAGGTGTGTCTTTTGTGTTGGTGTGTCTTTTGCATTGTGTGTTCACTACTACCATGCTCCATTCATTGCAGAACTGCAGCAATTATTTCCTTTAACTTTTTTTCCCCCTGTCCAAACTGTCTTTTGCTGCTTTTTGTCTTAGTCAAACACTTAATTCTAGTATCCTCTCATAATTATTTCTGCAAGTCTTGCTAAGTATTTGATTATTTCCTGAATGTACCATTTTCTGAATGCTGTTTCAGAAGTTATCTGTAACAGCCCATTTTAATTTTGTTGACTCTTAGTTTCTCTAATCCCAACCAAGCAAGGGTCAATCTCTGTATTTTCATTTTTCAACTTGCAACACACTCCTTGTAGGTAACTCACATTCAGTCTTTCCACCTGAAATTTATCCTCTGTTGCTGATAGTCCCTTTCCAGCAGTCTCTATGTAAAAATGTGATTGCGTGGCTAATTACTCCTATAATGCATATGCTATTGGAAGAGACGCCCCTTATATCTTATATTTGTGAATGCTAGGCTAGATCTTCAAGAGAGGCTCATGTAGTGGTTTCTTCATACCTTACACTAATGGGGCAGATTTCTACGAGTTTCATACTAGACTACCACTGTGGCAGTTGATCAATCTTTTTGCTCTATGTCATCAATGGCTTTTGGTTAAACTGTTGAATCTGGATATTGGTACTGGATATTATCGTTATGGTGGACATTTTTTTCCAGAAACATCAGAAATTATTTTTTTTATAGAAAAATTTTTGTAATTCTCAGGCTTTAAATTGAGGATCCTTAGCTCTGTAGTTATACCCTTATACCTAAATTACCTCAGACCATATTCTCGACAAGTTTTCTAAAAGTTTGACTTGAAAGTAAGGGGCAAGGGAGCTCTTTTCAGACAAATATGGTGTTTGAGAAATATTGACATATGTATTTTTAATGTCATGACAACTCATAATTTTTTATGTAGTCTGGCCAATTGTATTTAATGTAAATATCTCCCTCAATTAGTAATCCTGGGGAGTGCAGACTATAAGAGTTATGTCTGTTATCCCTTGAAAGGGGGTGGAAATGGAGGATGAATTGCATTTATGAGTTATTACTCAGTTGAACTGAGAATAAATATTAGATATACATCAGAGATGAAGTACACTGGTGAGATCTGCACATGGTCACAATGAGCACGTACATGCCATGCTCTTGTCCTCATTGGTGAAAACATATTTGGTGTTGTAGAATGTGTAACATATTTCTATGTATGTATACTGTCATACATCTACCTGTAAATATACATCATAAAATTTTATCTCAAAATCTCCATACTGAAAGGCTTTTATCACAGTCTTGCTTTCTTTATTTAGAATGGAACCTTTTCTTACTTATTCTCCTGCAGTCTGCTATGTGGCCTTCACTTACCTTGTATCATCTCTACATTTCAACTCTCCTTAACAATATTAACAGCTTCTCTTGTACAGACTTAAAAACTGGGGAGTCTCACAGATAACAGCTTTTCTTCAACAGTATTTAGAGTATGTTAGCCCAAATGGCACTCGCATATTGTACATACAGTGCCTTCATGATTATTTGCCATGTTTGCATTGGTGGGATATACGGCAAAAAATGAAGCAATGTACATATGTATATCCAAGCTGAATTTGCTCTGTTCACTGTTTTTGAATTAAAATTAATGATTGTTATAGTGTTTGCAGTAATTAGTATGTGGAATTTTTATTTTTGGAGAATAATGATTCATCAAGGGAACTGAAGAAATACCTTGGAGCACTATCCCACTGTCAAAAATGTGGTACAGCTCTAATGGTGGCAGCAAAATTCTTATCACTCATGTGTGTATAACCTGAATTATGTTAAAATGACCTGAAACAAATGGCTTAACTTGAGGGCATTGTATATTTTCCATGCATTAATTGTTGAATGTTTAAATATGGCAGTATTTTTCACAAGTAATTTTTACTGTTAATTGAATTTTAATATGGCTTAACACTTATGCCAAAACCACCAGGATGTCTTTCTTCTGTCAACTTCTCAGGTGGAAATAGCGAAAGAGCTCTCCAGTTTGGGAAATCTCCTTCAAAGGAAATTTTTATAAATGTCTCAGATGTTGATGCTGATTTGCTATTATGTAATATATAGTGAACTTCATCAACATATGTGTACATGGAATAAAATAATATAAAGTGCCATGGACTTGTTGGTGCAATAGTATGCATTTTCCACCTGATGAAGATGCAGTGCTTTGAAAATTAGGCTGTGAGGATTTTTTTGTAGTAATTAGTTATTGTCCAGTGAGCAGTTTAATGAATTGAATACCATGATTTCCATGTTGTGTCCTTTAACTAGTTGAGCAGTTTGACTGAAAATCTGTGTGAATTATCTTACCTCTTATGTACCCTTCATGAAAAAAATGTTTTCATTCTTTAAATTTTGGGCTTGGAGGGAAGTTTTACCCAGATCTTGTGCTAGAATCATTCACTTATTTTTGGTTGTTGCTTTATTATTGTCATTTTTTGAAAAATGAAATGGACTATAAACTATTTAATTTTAAATTTTGAACCATTTTACTATTTATATGCATAAATGCAATTTTTTAAAGGGTGGATAAAAAATCAAGCAAATTTAAATGGTTGAGAGAGTTGAGTCTATTGCTACATGTGGGGATGACATACTTAAAATAACCTTCAGAGGGAAGAACAGACTATTGTTTAGTTTCAATCTCCAATAGGTCTGATAGCTTTGGATGTAAAATGATTCCACTTTGATGCTGTGTGTTAGTTCTCATAGCTCTGATACTTAGCAAATGCTTTCATTGAGCCTAAGTTAATTATGAATTATTATATGAAAGTCCAGAGTAAATAAATACTGTATGCTTCATGATTCATTTTGACTTGTTCAGTATTGACGAGTAATTTTATTGCGCATTGGTAAGGGTTGTTTGGTGCCAACTATATGTGCTATATATATGTGTGTGTGTGTGTGTGAGGGTCGCGACAGTCCAGGGGTAGAGCATTGGACTACTGACCGGAGGGCCCAGATTCGATTCCCAGGCAAGGCACTCTGGGCACCTGCACTTCCACTCAAGCTACAGGGTTCGTCTGGAAAATAATTGTACTGAGCTCAGGAAAAAAAATTTATTACACTTTTATATATCTTAAGCTAATATTCCTCAAAATAGGACCCTTGTGAGTCGATACACTTGTTCCAGCGGCGTTCCCATTCCTGGAACGCTCCCATGAAGGCATCATCGGGAACCTCTCGAAGACACGTCGTCACGGCCTCTTTGATGGCGTCCAAAGTCCCGTATCGCGTTCCTTTCAAATTCCTCTTTATCTTCGGGAGCAGAAAGAAGTCCGGTGGTGCCAAGTCCGGGCTGTTGGGTGGGTGCGGCAGCGTTGCCACGCCGTGCTTGGCCAAGAAGTCCGACACGACAAGCGCGGTGTGAGACGGCGCATTGTCGCTCAGGTTGTCAGTCATACGGTTGATCGCTGGCCGGACGCGGGCGACTCGTTTTCGAAGCCTGTCAAGCTCTTGGACGTAAAATGCAGCATTTACAGTTTGTTGTTCAGGTACAAATATTTTCCTCGACCGGATCCTTTATGATGTTGTATACTTGCTAACCTACTGTCCATTCTCCTCTTGTCTATTTCTCCTTTGGTGGGTGTAACAGCTCCCTAACGCCATCTCCTAGGCAATGAATTGGAGCACTTTGGCACTTTATAAGTACGCAGATTTCAGCGTAAAGTGCATTTTCTATAATACATATATATATATATATATATATATATATATATATATATATATATATATATATATATATATATATATATATATATATATATATATATATATATATATATATATTATACACACACACACACATATACATATATAACATTTGAACGGCACAATAGAACACAAAATAAATTGGATAACACGTAAAAGGACACTTTCATAGTAGATTGTTTCAGCTTTCAACCTTCTCTGAGGCCTTCTTCAGATCAGATTGGAAGGTCTTGAATGGGAGGTATGGAGTCTGGAGGGGGGGAGGTGCAGGGTATGCTGGGAAGGGATTTTAAAAGATCAAAAAGCTAGTATGTATTTAATTTGTTAATATTTTGTGATTGTTTATATTTATTACTTATTTTAAAATTCCCACCCTATACCGCCATCTTTAATTCCCATTTAACAGAAATATATATATATATATATATATTGTGTGTGAGTGTGTGTACATATATGTGTGTAATATATGTGTGTGTGTGTGTAAGTGGATATATATATATATATATATGTTAATATGACACTTTTGTGTAAGTCTTACGGACGTGAATAATAATGTGTATGAAATTAGCACTAGTAGACAAAAAAAGAGAAACTCACTTGGTATCGAATTTTTAGTGGTTTAAACCACCTTTCATATAATATATATATATATATAAATATATATATATGTATATGTATATATATATATATATATATATATATATATATATATATTTATTTATTTATACATATACATTTATGTTTCTATGTGTGGAATATATATATATTTATATCGCACAAATTAGTATGGTTAGCCCCAAACAATCCTTACCAATGTGCAATATAAATGCTCATCATTATTGAAAGAGCCAATGTGAATCATCAAGCAGTAAACCTATTTCAGTGGGAAACTGAAATTTTGGGCTCTCTCTTCCCCCTTAAGGTGCTCTCAGACTGCACTCAGATCCTCCCTTTTAACTTACACCTATCTGAGGTAAAAACTTGAACTGAATATTAGCAAAGGGCACTCATTTTCATTATATTATTTAATAATGATATTAGTTGAGGCCTGTTTGTTTAATGATGCTTATAAACTGATAGCAGTTTTCATCATTGATTAAAATACCAGCCATGGTTCAGGCATGGATTAATCTTTGTTATTTATGCTGGGGTTGGAGGACATATGCCATCTAATTCTGAGATGATATTAAGTTTGTCCTAAGATTAAATGCTAGAACATCTTGAAATGACTCAATTATTTGGCGAATTTCAGTTCTAGTCACTTTAATTAGCTGTTTAGTATCCAATTAAGAAAAAAACAGGGTACAGGAAGCTAGTGAAACTGACTGCTTTGCCATAAAGGCTATTGTGGTAAGTTCAAAATGCAAATTATTTTAAAGGTGACATGTATCATGTTTTAATTTATTAGATTTTGACGTACGTAATCTCTAGGAAGCAGTTGGTTAACCAATTTTCTTGGTGGTACATCTTTGGACAGTATTTATATTTTGTACTTAATTTCCATTAGGTATTGTACCCTGGTATAGTAATTCTGAAACATCCTGTTTTCTGTGAAGTACAAATTATTTGTGTTCTATTGTAATTTTGTGTTCTATTATAATTTTGTGTCCTATTATACTTTTATGTTTTTATATAACTTATAATGAAAAACTGATTTGGCTAAAGACAGCAAAAAAAGTAGTGGCTATTGTAAAAGAGGAAAAATACTCTAAGGTAGCAAGAGTTCAAAATTACTACTTTAACACATTTATGTTACTAGGCACCAAATTCATCTATGTTAACACTAGATATCATGTAAAGAATCAATGGGTTCCCTGACACTTGCGAGGAATTACAGTATATTGGAATCAAGTTTTGGAGTTACCTGCAAAACTTGGATGTAGATGCCCAGCTTAAAAATATAATATATATTATGTGCACCTCCTATTTATGTATGAGTAGTTGAGAGGTGGTAATGTCATCAGAAAGAAGTCTAATATCTGAAAAATATTGATGGTAATTCTGAATTGTGACTGGTTGAATTATTGACCAATTTTTGCGTTAATGAAAGAATAATGAAACATACGCCATGATTTATGTGTTTTTGCTTAGAACTGCTTAAAAGGATTTGCTAGCAATTCATTTGAATTATGCATTTTCAATGTCTGTATAAGGTTTTGTTGTTAAATAAATTGTGTGACAGTTGTATCTATAAATAAGAGTTGTTGATCTATTTATTGAACATTGTTGAACTCTTTCCTATATTATTAACTGTTTGTGGAGAATACCTTGAAATTCATTAATATCTAAGAATTCCCAAGGATGGTTTCTTACTTGCCAGTCGTTTTTAAATTAGGTGGATACATTACTCTGGTCAAGTCAAAATAATGCTTGAATTGTTTGCAGAATGAATTTTGCTCTGGGAATTATTATTTTCTGAATGGTTGAGGCCTTAACTTTGTAGAAATCCATGTTTAACTTAAGAAATTAAATATTATCTTTGCTTTTTTTAAATATTATTTCTGTAGAAAGCAAAGATAATATTTAATTTCTTAAGTTATTATTATTTTCCTTCATGCCATTTAAATACATTGTTGGCTACAAGTGAGAATGTGTGTGTTTGTAACTGATACTCTTTCCCTGAGTTTCTTTATTTAATAGTGATGTGATTTGTGTGATTTAGTAAATAGAATTCAACGTTCAATAATTTTTGGTGTCGTTATTCTTTTCAATTTAAAGCTTGTATAGTGTACAGAAATAATATGCGATTCATGGTTAATCAATATATTTAACACAATTTATTAAATTTTTAAATTGGCTCAATTAAAGTTACTCTACAATTTGAAATAAATAGCCTTGATAAATTTTAGTTTCACGTCATCCTAAATTTATACATTGATACAATACGTGGAAAGAAGTCCTCCGCAACTGCCGGTGGCGGTCTTCCGTGACAAATGACATCCTAATTTCTCGTGGCCAACGCGGTAATGGAGCGACGCGAGAGAGGACCTAGCATTCACGATTTCCAGGGTGGAGCCGGAGGAGGTCTACCACGATAGTTGCGGCTGAGGTGAGAGGGTCCCGGCACTCATATATAATGGTGGCGTTGGAAGAGGTCTTCAGGCAAGTCGCGCAACCCGGACCAGGAGAGGGTTTTCCACGCCTCCTCTCTACACTCGTGTGTTCGGTTTTGGGACTGGCGTTTCATTCACCGTACCCCCCTGAACGTCCTGGGACTCCAGTCAGTAACTTGTTTCTCCCCCAGAAGGAGAAAGATGATTCTCCCTGATAAAATGAGTCTCCTAGTTCAAGTCTGTAACTCGCGAAGCGACTTCCGCGAGAGACTGTCGGGATAATATTTTACGTCGGTCCTGATAGGGGGTCCTTAAAAGTTTTCTCCTTGGTAAAACTGTGTATTTCGACAGGGATTTATCAATGGTTTGCTAAATTGTGAAGCACGACATGAACCACTTAGATTAATTTCCGCATACAAGTAGAAATATAGAAGTAATTGTGCACGATTCTGTGGCAGACTTATAGATAATTCTCAAATATTTTTCTTTGATTACCGAAGGAATCTCTACGTTACCCGTCAAAATGGTACAGTGTCTTGGTGTTGTGCGCATCTGCAGCCTGTTTGTTTTCGATTGTAGAAATTCAATTATCTGTAAACAGTAATCATAATTTATGTTCCGAGAAGTAAGTAGTTGATGTCTATTGCTAATTGTTTTGAACGAGTAACGATCATATACCTACGACGTAAACGAGTAAGACTTCAGCCAATGTAGCTGAAGTAGGTATTTTAACGTTAAAAATTGTTCTTCTAGGCAACTAAGGCTCTAAGACGAACGTCTTTTTTTGGAGAAAATGGTTAACTTTGTTTATTCATAAAAAATAAACTGTTATTCTGTGTAAAATTGTTGGAGGTTGGTTTTAGTCGAGGTGCTTCATAGGCATCAACTTAATTACTCCTTACTTTGAGGTAAAGACAAAGGCAAACAGTATGGAACTATGCCAAGGTAACTACTTTGATTTAAACTGACTTCTTAAATTTGTTGCAATAAAGCAATCATATTATTTTGTTGTTCCAATTGTCAGGTTGTGAGCCATTGGTTGGATGTTATAAAAATTTCCTCTAAAAGTAATGAAAGGGTTGCATTAAATTAAGTGTCATACCAATGATCGATTGACATACATAATTAACTATCGTTACTACTTAGAATTTGGGTTGCAAATACCCATGTAATTAAAATATAATTATAAATGTTTGTAACATCGTTTCATTTTTTCGTTAATGATTGTGTTTTGTGTGAATATTGCACTGCTATTAATTGTTCACCACATTATGCACAATGTATCTTTCCGTTAGTAAAGTATTTACACATTAAAAATTGCAATGATACGTTTTCATAGACTATGCCTACGAAAAGACTTCGTTTATTGTATGATTAAGGTAAGAATCAGTACTTTTACAAGCTCCGGTTTATGGAGTTTTTATTTGTAAAAAAAGTGACTAAGCTGAAGAAGTTTAACTAACTATTTAGGCTGGGATGAGATTGCATTACAATAGATGAAAGAGTACCTTTATACATGTATATTTTGTAGATTAAGTGTGCTCTCTACCCCCTGGAGTAACATTATTAACAAGGAATATGTATGGTTAACTAGGTATGGGAATTTCATTGTCACTTCCTGCCGAGAAGAACTAACGGTTTTCCTAAGAATTGCAATGATATATGACTTGATGATACGATAATTGAGAACATTGACCTTTCATTAACTAATACATTTATGCACAGGCACTATTAGTAGAATTTAGTGCTATTTTCTACAACGAAAAAGCTGTAGTTAATCGTATTCGCACTAAGTTCAATCGTAAAACGTACAGGTACATAAACCTACCATTTTCCCTTAAATCCCACAATCACATTCACATGAAACAAATAAATATTCGCCATATGATGGTTTAAGTAAATACTTTAAAACGTTAACGAGTATTTTATTGAAGCACTCAATCTCGTTAATCAGTTCATCTCAAACGCAATTGAAACTGTCAACAGAGCACTCATTATCTCTCTCACGTATCTTTCAAACATTTTATTAATTTAAAATTGCCATTTCAGAGCCAAAATAATAGTGCTCTTGGGATTTCAAATAAAATGTTATACTCAATTCAGGCCATCTCGCCGTGATTTTTACTGGTTTAACTTCAACTGCATAAAATATCGCAAAACGATTTCTTGAAGATGGACTAATAACGAATTTCCTGCTTTTCTTCGACGGTTAAATGATAGAATATAATATTACTAGGTGGGGTAAATTAAGTTTTTAAATATTTATAGAGGATTAAAATTTGGAAGGAGCCATTCTTTCATTCAAGATTACAGCAGCTGATGGGATGAGCTTGGTGTGGTTCCGATGAAATAATTTTTTATCCATAAGCTTTTCTTTACGTTACTTTATATGATTACCATCGTTAACATTTAGTCGAACGGCTAATGTTGTGTATGCATTCAAATATTGTGTAAAGATTAATTTGACTGCGGAAATATGAAAACACCTAGTGTCCCCTTCGAAAATAACTACGTTGATACTAATCTAACAATATTATTTTTTAGGAATTCATCTTCCTATTAATGCAAACGTCCTGGAAGATTGTTGAAGTAATATCCACAATCAATTTATTTTCAAAATATTCATCAAATATAACTTATAAAAACTCTTTCATACTCGGCATGATACTTGTCTGCACAATATGGATTCGGGTGACGTAACATGTAAATAAGTGGCAACGAAAGATTTCATTGGCTCGCGAAGCATTTCCCATGAGAAATTCTTACTTTCCATAAACTTGTTTAAGCTTTAAACTTATTTTTCTATCTTCCGGTCAGCAGAAAGACTTATCTCGCTCAGTTTCCAACTTGCGTTGAGAGAATTCTCAAGAAGAGAACATTTTATCTGTTCTCCCGGGGAGCAAAATTGTAGACTTGGGCATCTGGTCCTGAACGCGGCAAGTAGAGGCGCCGCGAGGGGAGACACATGCGTTGCATTTTGAGTCTCATATATAGTCCCACTCTGCAAGGACGTCGTCAATCAGAACCACTAGAAATCGACGACCGTTACATTATTCCCGTCGGTATGACGTTATGGGTTGGTGTCTAATATCCTTTCTTTCGTATTTGGCAGTTTTTTGTGCATTGGAAGTTTTATGCTATTGTAGATCTGGTACGAATGAACAGATCATTTCTCTTCATGAATCTCCCGTGCCATGACGTCCCAAAATAATCCGTTGTAGACATACCTATCGCTAATTTTCTCGCTTCAATTAAAATCAATTTTGTTGAATCAGTAATCCCGTGCTTCCTGTGATTTATTATCCAGTTTTTAAGGTGTTCTCCAAGCTTTGACCAATTAGGAGCATATGAAGTATTTTTTTACTCACATCTGAATTTACTAAATACGCCTTCTGCGCCCTTAATTCTCTCATCATATTTTCAGTTGGAAGTGGGGAAAAACGCCTTTCAGGTTACTTTTGTCCGTTTTCTGAAGCGTAATTCACGACTTCAAGTTTAAATGCGATACTGTGTTACAATCTTCTCTCTTAAGGTCACATGATGTTATTATTATTTTAAATTTTCTACGATGCTTATTTTTCGTTACTTTTTTGATATGGTTGAAATTTTTATTAATAGCAACAATTTTCTGTGCCTTTATGATACTCTCATACTTCTTAAGGTTGGATGCCTGTGAGCTCCGAGTTTAACGGGAGAGATAAAATGTGTGTATGTATTAACAGAGTGACGAAATCACCGAAAATCCGACGCCTATTAAGTTTTGCAGCAGTACCAAATGTGAGGTGCAACAATACGATATATTTGGGAATTTTTGTATGCAGTACTTTCAACGAAATATTAAGACTATTCCTTACTAATGGCTCTTTTATTATAATCAAGACAACTATTTTCCATGCTTGACGTAGGAAAACATACTAACAGAAAGCATTTTTCCGGCGAATCGGTTTGGTAAGAAGTTATACCCGTGCACCTCGGCCCAAATGACAAAGGCTGGTTTTAGAGCGCATTTTGAAGTATAAAAATGAGCGTCATATGGGTCGGGAAATGCGATATATATTCTATTGATATTCCCTTAGGCACTCCATAAATTACTTGTTAATATTTGGAACTTTATGTATTACAACACACTTTTAGCTGGAGTGAATGTCATGAATTCTCTTTCTTGTCATTATTATTATTTCAAATATTCAATGCTCATACATGTTGGCATGTGGGAATTTATCGAATGCTTTCTTAAAATCCAAAAAGCACTTCTTTGTTCCTTTCTCCATTAAAAAATACTGGTATAATAACTGAGAGGCCTTTCCTCAAATTAGGATTCAAATTTAGTAAGTGTGTTCATGTACCTGACGAAGGACAGTATGAACTTGAAAATCAAGTATTTCTTTCTAAGAGATTTGCAAGAATGTTTTTATTCTAAGGAAATTTCTGTTAAAAGTTTTATTTTTTTTGGAAGAAAGGTTGGTGAGAGGAAATTACCTTTTAAGAGTTCACCGGTGTAACTCTTTTCCTCGTTTGACGAGTGTTTCTTTCTAAATCTTTCTGTTAGAAAAATCTATTCCTAAAGAAAATGGAGACTTTGATTTTGGGATTACCCCAGTGTATGAAAAATATTGTAATTTAGTCTGTTCGTTTGCACATGCATTGCTAAATAGTGACTGAATGTAGCAGTGTTGTTTGAATTCATACTGCAGGTTGGTCGCTTCTAAAAAAAGGGTACATCAAAATACTCCACCTAATGAAATGGTGGATCATAAAATAAGTCATTACTTTTATGCAAGTGTTATGCAACCAGCCCGATGGTAATGCGAATGCGGGTTACATAACGTCAGGGATAAACTTAAACTAAATATTTTGTGTCGAATCACAGAAGATGGACCGTTCCGGATATTCACAAGGAAAAATTCATTTATATTTACAGACGCATTATAAATCTAGCACAAATAGGTAACAAACAGTGTTTTCTTAGTAAAATCATGTTGATGATGGGTGAAAAGACTAATTACAGTTTATATTGATGACATTAAAATTAGCCAAATGATATTCACTTCTACTTATCCGACTCGACGTCGTGCACTGCAGTCAGCCTTTGGTATATCTCTTTTTCCATGTTTATCCGTCCGAATTGAAATGTGTGAAATATCTCATGTAAATAACAGCTGCTTTTGATGGAGTTGGATAAAATACATTTATCAATTATTAATATGTACGTTTCGGATTAACAACGAAACTGAGAATATGAGAGAAGTATTTGCTGAGGAGCCCGGATTTATTAAGCAGTTTTATAGCATTATAAGATATGATCTACAATAAAATACATCATTAGAGATGGTAAAATCAGGGGTTCATTAAAAGAATGAGGGAATTAACGCGGAAAATAATCAAAAGTAAGGAAAATATATGGAGGATAATATTGGAAATACATAGGGGACAGAAAATTAACTGGAGCGAAATAAGTACTTAAAAAAAGCTATAAGAGACAGAAGGAGGTTAAAGAACTTAAGATGAGGCACAAAGATTCAGTGATGGCAGACTGCAAACAAAAATGAAAAACTTACCGACGAACATTTTTGGAATTAGAAGCTTCTAATTCTGTTTTATGACATTGGAAGTGCAATCTTCTGAGAAACACGGATGGATTAATTTAGTTGTTTTTGCTGGTGTAAAAGAGTTACTTCATTACTTCGTAGCTTCGTAGTTTACTAAATAGCAAAATTCGTGTTCTAATGATCCTAGTCCATTTGACAAACATTCGGGTTTTTTTCACGCAGTAGTAGTAGGTATTACGCGAGACGACCGATGGCTGAGGTCATTTGCACATTCAGGACAGGTGGGTTACTTGGTGGGAGTAAAATTTTCAGGGAATAGGAGAAGGGTGGAGAAAAATCCGGGGTCGACATTGTCCTACTTTTAATGAAAGGAAGCCAAGGAACCCACAGTGTAACGTTCCATCCGATGGACGGCTTACTCCACTTGAGGTGCTCCCTAAATGACACACAAGTAGGGATTCCTCTGAAAATCTATTCCGTTCACTCGAATCCGCAACCTCGGGGTGGGAAGCCGAGAAGCCATCACACCACACCAATTCTCCTTTTTTCGTACACTGACCCCTTGAACTTTCCAGACAACTACTCGTGCACTCCCTACATCAGCCTCCTGACCCAGCTCCGTCTGCAATGAAATGTGCTGCTTTTTTCAGAATTCCATCCTTGTGGGAACCAGATCAGGCACCTGTTTTGGTAAAGGAAGCCCCGGAAGATTTCTGTCTCATTACACGTCCCCTATGTTACGATGAAGTTTTTCACTTTCACTATTTTTTAGCATAAAGGAAGGATACTATTTCAAATAGGCGTTTTTATAAAAAGGAGCTTGTTGAGAAATGGCCGAACGCTTGGGTATTGACCGGAGGGCCAGGGTTCAATTCCGGGTGACGCTTTTGGGCACCCTTAGCTTCACCAAAGCTGATGAATGATTCAGGTACTATAGTATGTCTTCCTAGGAAGACGACCTAAATCATTCAGTTTTTTGTACAACGTGAGGAAGGGGAAATACTGATCTAATTTTTGCCCTTCCGCAGTAAGTTTTGTTCAATGAAACATAATTTCAGTTATGAAATGGCCTGGACATGAAAAGGTCATATGAAAGCTAATAAAAATGGCAAAATGTATGGGAAATATTGATATAAGCCCCTTCCGATATTTCTGGAATTCATCTGTCTTTGGCCAAATACGCACTTCTCCCTTCACTACTTAAATGAAACTTAGAATTTCTGTATGCATATTAATTTGAAGTTTTATGAAAGGTAAGACAACAATTTTATATCTCTCAAAGGTGCTCTCCTTATTTCCAAAGGGATATTTAATCACCGGACGTAACTGACATGCAACAATCATGGCAGACCGTGTGTTGAAGCATGTGCAAAAGTGCATGCATACAAGCTGTTATCACATATTGTGATGTATGCTTCTCCATAAGTAAGAATATGCTTTTCCATTCCTATGCGGAACCTTTAAATGTTTCTTTAGGCTGGAGTAAAACACAAATTAACCTGCTGTTGATGCTAACCTTTATATCTTTACGTGGACTTACCATATTGATTCTTGAATTCGCTAGCACTAGTAAAATTCATTACAATGAAGTTTCCAATTTAATCTTAAAATATGACATAAGTCTATTGACACTTTCCTTATTTCCACACCACATTCATCCTTCCATGAGTTCCCGGATGACCTTTGCGATGTTTATAAACATTTGATTCAATTTCCCCAATGTATGATGTCGATTGACGGCCTAAGTAATGGGTCTACTGTTCTCCATTTCTACCTTGGTTATCCTTTGGATTAAATTTTACAATTTTTCAGAATCCGAAGTATCTAATAAGATCTTTAACATACTGCCACGAGGATTTAACACACAATATCCTTCTTTACTTCGAAAAATCAACCATGATCTCCTTTTCCCCCCAACACTATAGTACTTGTACTCAACGGGTATTCTTTAAGTGAAACACCTTCATTTTCACTGCATCCTGTGGAGGAAATATGGTAAATCACTCCATTTTCACCTTTAAAGATTTCATAAAAATTGACATATTCACGAAAAAACTCTAGCAGATCAAAATTGAACACGAGTACCCACTTATCCTATGAGAGACCCACATTAGGTTTTGTCTCGAATATGATGCCGCTGCGTAGAGGCAATCCATGTTGCTGGACGCCAACAGTGACAGGCATCACGCATAGCGCAACACGTGCGCGGACTTTTGCATTCACGCAAAATAAGCCGTATGGTGACTCCCGCTCTTTATCGAAGCTTGTGAGATGGTAGATTGCAGGAGGAAAGGGGGAGAAAGGGAACGCGGGTCGAGGAGGTTTGATGGGAGACACAAGGGGTTCCGTGCTAAAGCTGGTTAGAGCGATGGAGGAGAGCTGACTTCCAGGGGGGAAAGAGGAGTGCCTATGGCGGAAGGGGTGCAGGGTTCGAAGGCAAGGGTGATCGGGGCTCCCTCTTCGGCGTCTGCCATCGCCCTTTGCACTGGAGGTAAGACAATAGGGTGGGCTACGGCGCTCGAAGGGGTAGGAAGGTCTTCTCCTTTGGCTCTGCTGGTCTTCCATTCTTCTTCCCCTTTCCTTTTTCTCTTCGTCGGACAGAAGCAAGGGGGTCGTAGACGACGATCCGCGCCATCTCTCGACAGAAAATTACTGGATCGCCCTTTTCAGGGCGCACATAACTTACAAATTCAATGCCATTAATATACTACACATCGAAAAAGTTTGAACCTTAACCACCATTACCATTACAACCCCACAATCTTGCTTCAAAAGGAACTGTGTGCCGGGGAAAGATAACAGGATTACTCTCAAGGATTCGGACTCAACAAACATCAATAGCAATTCTAACGCAGATCACAGCCTAAGACTGTGCCAAGGGTGAAATTTCTCACACGATTTTTATGAATAACTCTTTTCCTGAGCAAGATTGAATTCCGAAAGTACCTCACCCACCCTACGCTGGTATCGTTTTAACTTTCCAATAGGTTGGTATACTTTAAATGTTCCCGTTTTGATAAGCGGGTGGCTCAAATAAACATGATATCGCGGTTTATATGATATATCTTATAACATTTATCATAATTTATTGTGAATCTCATGTCTGACCTCCTTTTATCGTAGGGCCCTTTTCCTAGACGGCTTTCAATCTGTCTCCTCGTGACGCAAAGTTTATACTTTGAAATCTGAAGTTTCCTTTCAAACATTCAGGTATATTACTAACTACCTCTAAAGAGCGTATATGGTACTCAATTCACTGGTAGTGTTGTACACTGCAAGGGTAATTGGCAAACACGGCCCCTTTACTTAAGTCTACGAGTCGAAATGAAAGTACTCCGAAAAGAGTGTTAATGTAACATCTTACTCTACCTTTTCATTTTGGGTGTTTGCTCTGAGCATAGCTATTCAAACTTTAATTTCTGTTCGAAAAAGTTGTGTGGTAGTTAGGAGAAGCATATCTTCAAGTGTTGCAGGAACTTTATCCTTCTTCTGTCTGGGCATCATCTACCATATACTTTTCCCGGAGGAATGAGATGCGATAAGTTATATCAGTGTTCATTACGCATTATGTGATCCAGGAAATCGAATTTTCGGCACTTTATATTATTCAGGATTTACCACTCTTTATTCATTCTACGTTATACCTCCTGATTCGTAATATTTTTAATTCACAATATTTTTAATATTCGTCTATAGCAACGCATCTCAATACCTCGAGTTTCCTAATGGATGCTTCCATCAGTGTCCATGGTTTAACTCCATGCATGGTTTATAACTTCATCATGGATCATGACACATGAAGCAAGCATTACAAAGTCTGATGTCGATTTTTCTATCCCCTGCTTTAATTGTCATGAGTACTCTTTTATCTTTGTATCTAGGAATTTGCAATTAGATTTTCCATGTACTATCTGTGGATTTACTCCTACTTGACCAGGTGGACTTTGGTTTCTACTAATAGCCATCATTTTTCTGAGATTAAAATCTAAACGGCTGTAATGTAACATAATACTAAAAAATTCGCATACCGTTTAATGTAGACAAGAAACGAGCGCTGCACCATTAATTACAATAATCAAACTCCACATGTGCAAATAACAAGGAATTTTAAACTGACATGTAGCTTTGAGGAACAAATCCCAGGTGTCCTCACTGCTACTATTACGAGCCCAACTCGAAAAATGATAACAATTTTCTTATATTTCAATATCAGCAGGTTAGAACAAAGTTGTACGCATGCAGTGCCCTCCATTGATCGTTTCCGAGATCACTGAAGTAATTACTTTGATTCAGAAGTCGTTTCCCTGTTGGTGAATGCACATGAAATTGTTCGGAAAAATCATTGTTCCATCATATAAAGTATCTGATAGCCCAGCGACTGGCTATCAGTAGTTTGTTTTTAGCTGTCATACAATCAGTTTCGGCGAAATGTAGCCGGGGAGAGGTGTAAGCGACGGGGGGTTTCCCATCTGCTGTCTCCTGCGATATAACTCGGTCCTTTAGTGAGGTGGATTGGTGGAATTTAGAAAAAGTTTCGTTGAAACTTGGGTAGAAGATGACAGAACTCTTAGTTAGGGCGTTCTTTAAATTTCTCATTGCATCCTCGCACACTGGGGTCCAAACGAAGGACGCTTCTTTCCTGAACCACCGCATCAGCGGTCGAGGAATTGCGGCTTATTTATCATTAGAGAGCGCATAGTAGTTTGCAAGGACAAGAAAGGTCTGGGCTCCTGTTTTGCTCTTGGTAGTGGGAAAATTCTTAACTCCCGAAAGGTTTTCCGAGTCGGGTCTAATCTCTTACTTATCAGTTAGCAGTGATCTGTCAGTTAGAGTAGGTTTTGGGTGGACACAGTATATACAACGATAAATCCCTTCCCTCTCCCACAAAACACAACCTGACATCCAAAACTACAAAAAACTCCTTAATTCAGCATACTTCCTTCCTCTCTTCATTCCGTCCAACATGACTATCCTATTCCTGTCCCTTCCTCATTTCAACTAACTTTCATCCCTCTATCACAGACTTCAACAATCTGTCTTTGCGGCACAAAACACATTTTTTTGAGACCAGTATCGCATCAAAAATCGATCCCTCCAATCCAATCGAATTTTCTGGAAAAATTTGAATATTTGGAATGCATTCTACATCCCTCTCTATTAGTGGCCTCATTACCTCAATTGCATCACGTGTACCACTTCTCCTAACAATTTTTCTCTTCCTTTGAATATCTTCCAACAATCCCTTCTCCTCCCCCACTGTCACTAGAACTTCCTTGATTACTTTCCTTTCTATCCATTCCACCTTTTTCATTCTTCTCTACACCCTATTTTCAATAGCCTCCAATTTACGTCTGTCTATGTACTTCCTTCAATGACCATATCTCCCGGATGCTGCGATGTGCAAAACCTCGTTCCATATCAAAGTTTTGATGAAACGTTTCTTCTTTACTCAAAGTCGAAGTCATCAATTCCCTCTTCTTCATGAAAGCTTCTTTGCTTAATGCAATTCTTCTTATGTCCCTACTACTTTGACTATTGTGGTCCAGAACAATTTCAGGATACGTAAACTGTCTGCCTGCTCTTTTTATGAAATCCTATTTTCATATTTAACTTAGCCTTTCTCTTTTTCAAAAACTGCATAACCCTGGTGTTTACATTTAATCTCATCCTATACCTATTTCATTGGCTTTCCAATGCTTTCAGCAATGCTTGCAATACCTTGATTGGCTGACAAACCAAAGATTAATCAGCCACATAGCTATCTGATTTTATGAATTCCTCACTACCATTCATTCCTATCTCCATTTCTTCCCAGGCCTCTCAAACCATTTCTTCCACGCGTACATTGAATAGGGCAGATAATAATGAACTCCTCTTCTTAATACTTCTTATATGGACTCTTCATCTGCCACTTGCACATTAGCAGTCTGAGATTTTTACAGGGTACAGATAGGTCTCTTATCCGTCCAATCTACTCCAATTTATCCAGAGAATAATTTTAGCAGCATGTAAAATGAAAGTTATTTTTCCGTAGCCCTCACATACTATATGGCTGTTTTTTCATTTTTTTAAATTTTAACTAACACTGTTCTGACAAAATTTTCTGGCCAAATTCCTTCCACATATATGCTATGAATTAATTCATATAAACACTTCTTCCCATGCTTTCCTAAACCTTTAATTAGTTCATAACGAATGCTGTCCACCATCATGTCCTTATTTTATTAAAATTCCCTCAATGCCCTTCCTGTCCTGCCAACGAGTAAGCCTGAACCTATACTATCATCATCTACATCATATTCTCTTTCTATGTCTAAGTTTGCTGGTCCAATATTTTTACCATATAATTCTTCTATATATTCCTTCCATCTCTCTTGAATCATCCCTGGTTCAGATAACATTCTTCCTGACTGGCCTTTGATTGCTTGCAATGATTTTCACACTGATGGTGCTTTCACTTCCCTCTAAAGCCCATCAATTTCACCATTTTTCTGTACCCTTTCCATATTCTCACACTGTATCTTCCACTTTGCTTCGTTAGCCCTATTTGTTTCGTGCCTCATTTTATTATTCCACTCTTTACACTTTCTCCCACCTAACCAGGTGTTTATATTCTTCCATTTCCTTCTTTCCTGTGTTTTTCTAGTCGTCTCATCTGTAATCCATGGTTTTCTTGCCTATTCCTGTTAACTATGGTTTCTTTTGCAGCTTTTGATTTCCATTTTTTTATGTGTTCCCATTTTTCCTCTGTACTACCCAGCTCCCCTCCTTTACTCATGATTTTCTCTAAATCCAGCTGATACTCCTTTCCTCTCATTCCTTTTAATGTTTTTATATTCCAATTCCTAAACCATTCTTTCCTGTTTTATCTTTTGGAATCGTATGCCACACTTCATTATCACTAAACTCTGGTCTGAGTATACATCCGGTCTCAGGAAACTGCGTGAATTAATCATGCAATTCTCAAATCTCTACCTAGTCATTATATAATCTAACTGCTATCTTCCTAAATCCCTATGCATTTTTCGTGTATAGCTATCCCTGTTGTGGTGTCTAAACTAATTTTTCATAATGATTAATCCCTGTATCCTACAGAACTTTATTGTTTTCTCTCCCCATGGTCATTTTTTGTTCCAAAACTGTAATCCCCTACCTCACTACCATCTCTTCCTTCACCTACCATTGCATTCCAATCCTCCATCACTCTCAAATGTCTTCCTGCAGGAACACAAGTGATTATGTCCTCTAACTGATCATATATCCCATTGACTTATTCCTCCCTATGAAAAATGGGTCAGAGTTTGTCGGTTCTGCTTTTATTTCTACTAGTGTTGCTTGCTCTATGTTTTCTAAGCTACTTCCTACCTTTTTCTTAAATATTATGGCCACCCCTTACTGGTTCCCATCCCTTGTACTGTAAATTACTCTATAGCTATCATTTCAGTAATCCCTGTTATCCTTCCATCTCACCTCTCACTGTTTTAAAATATCTTCATTCTCTCTCTCCATCTCTTACTGTATATTTTTTAATGATCTTGTCCCCAACATTGTCTTAGCATTTTAAATTTCTATTCAAACTAATTTGTTCATTTTCTGAATCTTCGGCATTGCTGCTTCTGGTTTTACTTTGCAAGGATTTTGTGAGGTAAAAACCATGCAACCCTTGCCTCTCCCACTTAGGGTATGGAATACACAGTTGATCTGGCTGTATCCTATAGTTGCGAGGAGTCATTGTCTCTACAGTGCCCATCATTACATTCTTTTGACAAGAGGTGGTTTTGATGTGGGTAATTCAGATTGTTTCCAGTTTCCTTCCTAAATAGCATTTTTAATGTTACACCATCACTCAATTGGCCACTCCACTGGGATCAGATGCCCCCACAGCCACCTCATTGAGGAACAGTTGTTGTGTGGACTACTTTTCATCTGGCTCCTACCCTTCAGCCTATCGGATATGGGTGATTCTACCAGGAGCAAATATCATCATCATCTGCACAGCTCTATGGGTCATCAGAAGTATCTTCTCTCTTCTTATCAATTACATGGCCAAATTAGTTAATTTCTTCCTGCATGGAAGAGCATTTAATGAATTTCAGTGACAGTGCTGCCTATCTCAACATTTTGAAGGCACTCCAAAATATTTTCACATTCTGCTCAAAGGTGACACCAAAAATTATTACATTGTCTATTTAAACAAGGCACTGGGGGTTCATGTTAAGCCCTTAACACTACATCTCTTATGCTTTGAAACTTGGCAGAATCATCACTAAGCCCAAAGGGCTTAGTGATGATTCTTTTCCCTTCATAATGTGCTCTTTCAACATTGAAGCAGTCTTAATCTGTGATCCTGAGTTTATTGTAATCTGGTTATATCCATTGGCCATATCAAGGGTGTAAAATAGTGACTCTGACCCAGCTAATCCCATATGAGTCCTATCAGAAGTTAAGTCCATGGCAGATTGATGATTTCCATTGGTGACAAGATTTCTGAATTCCTTGAGCATTAGCCTTTCCATTTCCATTTCACTTAGGTGTGATAGTTTTTCAGAGAAATCAGTTTCACATCACCCCTTTTTTCTAACATAATATCTCCTATTCCTTTGCAAATTTTTCTCTGCTATCTTCTCATCCACTTTGACCATTGAAGCTGAACACACATCCCTCCTCAAGATTAATTGCTCACGGAAAAACTTGCTTGAGGAAGAATCTTGTTGCTGTTCTCACAGGGAATGTCATTTGTCACTGTCATATTCAAAATTGTCTGGTGTATACTCACTGAAATTGATCATTATGAAAGTACAGGGAAAATATTTTTTGCATCTTTTCCAAAATATGATATCTTAAATGCTAAATAATATTTTGATATATTTCATCATAAATATTTGTGCACCTAAAAGGTTTGCATGGGGTTTGTGGTATTATTTGCACCTGCCACAAGTTGGCCCTATGTGTATCTATTATATCACTACATTAAGTATCTCTGGTGGATTTCTAGTCTATTCCAAAATTATCCAAAAATTTAAAACATCTCAGAGTGGACTGGTCAAGAATTGCATCACTAACCCACTTTGGCACATGGGTAGGAATAATTATTGACCTCTAGTTAGCCCCAGAAAAGTTCAACAGAATAAAATGCCAATTTCATTCATTGTATAATTAATGCTATAAGCCTTGAAAAGATTCACTAGAGACTGTTTTTAATGCTTGTGCCTGAAATAATTAGTGTGGCAAGGGAAGACACGCTTCCTCATAAGGAAAGGGGAGACATTCTTCCTCATATGAAGCAAGCAAATGCAGCTTCTTGCATGTCATTGCTGTTCACCTGAAGAATGTTACTGAAGTTTTCAACTGTGGAGTAGCACCAGTGGCTTAGGGCTGGGGTAAAATGAAACTTAAAATAAATTGAAACCATAAAATACATTAAATTTGTCATCAACTGTGTGCTAGAAAGCTGGCCCATATAAATATTTATTGCTTATGTATCACAGAAATTCATTAAAATATTGCATTTTCATTTTTAAAGGAGTGGTTTAATAAAGTTCCAATATTTAAAGGAAGAGTATATACAGTTTAAATGAAGAGTCAGTTAGCACCAAAAATTGTTCGACCTATTATTTTACAGGATGGAAATAATAATTGAAATGCAATGAAGAATTAGTTAATAAATAATAAAACACAATGGCAGTAAAAATAAATGGAATGAAAAATAAAAAAATCATATTTTCTGATTAAGATTCACATGTATCATTTACATCACATTTATTCCTTTACAGTTCACTTCAGACAATTTTATAACAGCATAATACTAAAAGATGTAGTTGTTAATAAATTGAAAAAAAAAGAACTATGAGGAAATAACTTTAATGATATTGACCATTTTATGCATAAAAAGAAAACATTAAAATAAATTCATACTTTTAATACAATTTCATTTTTCTTTTACCCTTCCTATATCAACAAATCTACAAACTAGATCTCTTTCACTTACTCTTTAAAGTATAACCTCTTTTCTTTCGGTAAGTTCAGTTTCTAAGCATGTATTGCACAAAGACACTTCTTTACAATTTTGTCTTCACCATTAAGTCAAAACAATTATTCAGCTCTCTAAAATAAAATCATTTCCAAGTTAACTGTATTTCCATGAATTGCAGGTTTACATGTCCTTTAGGTGGTTAAATGCAAAACTTTTACAATAATTTTAACATAATTCTAACTTCCAATTGAATCACGTATTGTTATTAACGAGAATTTCAGGAATAATTTCATGAATTCTATTTTCAATGAAATACAGTCAAAGTCTTACTTAAGGTTATTTTTTAAATCTCGTCAAACATTTTAGGTCCTGATATCCAAGAAGTAATGTTCAATGAAATGGAAAAGCATTTTCTCCATTCAATATCCGTTTCCTGGATTATAAGAATAGTCCCTCATCAAACTGTTTTGCATAGCATTTTTTAAAGATATTTTAACTCTATACTGAGGATCTTTTGTGAACATATTTTTCCTTGGTTTAAATGAAAAGTCAATCAATTGCTTGAGAAATCGTTCTTTCATCACATAATTTGACACCTTCATTCACTGTGTTAAATGATTGGGCTGGAAGACATTAGAGTATACATATTATGCATATATTTACACTATGATTTGGCTATGACATCTAAATGTCACCAAATTAATGCCAAGGTATTGAGGCATCAAATAACTGACAATTTCTGGCAAAAACCTGTTACAGTGGTTTGAAAATTCAATTAAAAAATATGAAGAATTTAAATGCAATGGACATTAGATGTAAGTAAATTTGTAATTCAGAGACTTTAGAAACTATATAATAAGCCAAGTAAAACCAAATAGTACAGATTTTACTCAATTTAGGTACATATTTATTGTAATGCATTCACTAACTAGATCAAAGTACAGTATGCTTATGATCCAATCCAAAGACAATAATTCACAAGTGCAGAAATGAAATTTAAGACTTACATTTATTTGGTGTTTTAGTAAAAAATGTCAAAGGACTTATAATTTTCATAGAATGATTTTTGTTTCAAAATTTACCATATAATAATTATTATTCTAAGGTAAAACATTGTAAGAGACAATATTGAATTTAAATGAGAAGGTAATCCATAATATATTTTCAAAATGCAAATATTTAGTGCATACTAAAAGTAATGCACTATTCTTGAATAAATAGTCCTTATAACTATTAAAATAAATTACAATGAAATAACATTTGATAGACAATTAACCTTACATACAATACTTATAAATTATGAATAGATTGATAGCATTTAAGGAGGTTCCGAACAATTCTCCTTGGGGTCTCCTTGGTGTTGTGGGTCAGGAAGAAGGGCTGCTCTTCGTGTACCCATCAATAAATATTCAAAGAGCAGCTGAGTAATTGAAGGGATTATTTCTACCTGCATTAATTAGGTAACGGTAACCTTTAAGCAGATGGTTTTGATCATTTCATTATTGATGAACATGTATTACAATTAGTTCTACCATTAACTACCTAACCTTTTCCTATACTTGCAGAACAAAATCTAGCATTGCAGAAATTAAGCACACATTCTTGGACAAAGTCTCTCTGGCACAATACTCAGTTTAATTAACTATATTGGCTGCAAATTCGGTTAAAATATGACTTTCATGGAATAACAGGAATTCAGAGTTTGGTTCTATGCTACAAAATATCTTGATGTGCTCTTTCTACTGCCCCAAAACACATTTCCATATAAATGAACCACTACATCAAGTTTTACATTTTTATTATGAGTATTTTATAATACCTCTCCTTAATTCATCATTTAAATCTTGACTAAAACTCAAACATATATTTGGACAGATTGCAACATTTATTTTCATGCTTGAGAACATAATAAACATCCTGTGGACTATTAACTACTTGGAAGTATTTGTTCACTTTTATGACTGAATTGGTTATTTAATCAAAATATCAATAATGATGACATTCAAAATGATTTCCATGGTACTAAAGTATATAAAAATCTTAGAATATTTCAATAGCGTAACTCTCCATACAATGAGTTATGTAACCTCTCTTTATTACCTTTATAGCACCTTCTGCAAAGAAAATCAAGCAATCAGGTAAGAATATAAATTTATGTATACAAATGGATTGTAGTAGTGGAGCCATATTTCAATATTATTTATCTACAACTATTACTTTTGACAGTAAACCAAACCTGATTGCAAACTAAAAGAGTTTATGCTAAAGTTTTATGGACATTATGTTTTTATTCATATGTTGTGTTCTCATACCGTTCTGGTTCCATTATAGTCCTAAAGTGTATGCAATAACTTTATAATTTAAAATGTAGTGTAACCCATTGTAGAAGAACTATTAAACCTTTGTTTCTTAGTGAATTTACTTTTGCCTAAAATCTTTCACAATTCATTTGAAGACTTGGCTGCAGCTTCCAGGAAAAAAACTTTCTCACTGTAAGTACTTAAACATAACAGTGATAACAGTGGATATTTAGGGAATGGTTGTATGATGATGGCAACTATGAATACAAATCTGGAAGTTTTCTGGTGGAATTCTACTTTCATACATTTTGGGGTTGAATAAAGCTTATATTCTTGGCACCTGTTCTCTTTCACAAATGCACAAACATGAATGTACTTAAGTTGCATTTTGGTAGCAATAATTTTGATTAAATGTTTCTGCAGGAAATGTATTCCCACCAAATGAGAAAATAATTCTTACAAAGGCCAAATATATTTTTTTCACAAAAACTATTAATTGCAGTTTTTAAAATCATGAATTTCTGCACCAGCAAAAGTAAATTTTTCACAAACTGGAAGCAAAATAGTTCATGATCACCAATTAATGGTGTATTTTCTAGCAATGGCCAAAGTTAGTGAATAAACATAGTTTTTATCTTTGCAAGAAAGATAAGTAGTCACATGGTCATTGGATTTTAGAAGGGCTGGGATAATTGAGCATTATTTAAAGCATTATTACAGTCATTTTCTTGGAATATTCCCTTGTATAATAAGTTAGTCACACATCACTCAGTGCAGTAACACCCTTCTTTTGTGTTTTCTGCAATCCAATCAAGGTAACGGTTGACTCTTGTATAAACACCAGGATAGCCAGGACGAGCACATCCATTACCCCATGATACCACTCCTGGAAAAGAAGAACATGCTTGCAAATACTTCATATATGTTTATGTTTTCCAAAGTTTTTCATTACCAACAAATGCTTTAAATAGTGCATTTATAATTTGTTTAAATGTATCAATATTGCCATAAAGGTGTAGTTTCACTTGTCATCCAATGCTTACGTAAGTATTAAAAGTGTATGGTTTCCAGTTCCAATGATAAGATTCATAGAAGCGAGATTCTTTAACTATGGGCCATGGAAATGATACTGTTTTGGTTTTAAATTATTGCTGTTGGTAGATTTTAAATGCAGTCTTACCTATCAATTCATATGTTTTATCTGGTCTCTCAGTCACCAGTGGCCCACCACTATCACCCTGAAAGAAAGGACATTTAAAATTGTTACTGCACATGGCTTCCTCTGGTGTTGCAAAATGCTAAATTAAAATATGAAGACATCATCAATTCATAATGTGATATGAAAAGTTGCATCCTTATTTCCATGCTTATATAATGGGGTGGATAATGGTATAGTTATACATCAGAAAGCTAAAATTACCCATCATCCTTGTAATTCATCAGTGGAGCTCTTCTCTTGAAATTTATGAATACTATGTCATGCATTCTCTTAGTTTATGTGTTTGAGACAGGGAATGTAAAAGAAACTAAAAATATTATATGACTGACATTTATTTTTTTCCTTCCTCTTTACTCATGGGTCTATTTTCATATAAATTTTAAGATCATCAGCAAAGTTAAGCACTTGAAGCAAGTCAATAGGTAAATTAACATGGCTTGAATTATATAAGGATATTTTGCTTGTTATCCAAGAAAACTCCATACTATTTAATTTCTTAGTAGACTGCAGTTTCTTCAGATGAATTAAAACAATTATCTCGCTATTGTTATCCATAGAATATTATGTTGCCTTTATTCTATGGGCACAACAAGTTCTAGCCAAAAATGGACAATCACTTGTATGAATATACCTTATTCAGTTAGATCCATCAGAAGGAAATTTAATGAAAGAAAATAAGTATGCTTATAGAAATGTCATAAAACTTTTACCATAGGCTACTCATGTGTAATTCCATATGAAATCATGACTGAGGGTCAACTATTTGTAATTTCCTGGAAGTTAACAATAAAGTACCACCATATTTAGATAAAGCAGAATGAATTTTTATTTTTTTAACCATATTGTGTGGTTGGTGGGTTTTTTATGTACTCAAAATTTACTTTAGTGCTTATTCAGGTCCCAAAATTGGCTATGACATAAATTCCAATAAAATGGTTAATGTAATTTTCATTTAATTCAAAAGTTAAACTCATACAGATAATAATTCTTTCAAAGTTAGTATGTTTCTGAAAATACTTTTAAAATGTCAGCTGCCAATACTCAATAAACTAAATTTAGTTTTTCAATAAATTCACACTTTTTAGAAGAATCTACATATTATGTTCCTTGACCAGAGGAACTCGAAATAAGGTCTGCTAATAATCTTGGTGGTCTGCACTTACACCAAAATACCAATCATCAAAGTCCATCCAAGTAACACTATTCCCTACTATACTTTACTACTGAACGTACACACAAATCTTTTGGTGCAGAAATAAGCAACAAACGAAGCAGATAATTAAAAATAGTACTAATTTAGGGATGCTGGGTTTTCAATAAGGCCCAAGGAGGTGAAAGGGTTAATTTCCTTTTTCTGCGTACTCTCCCACATTTGTTCATTTTATGCACCTTAGCAGCGTAAGGTATACGTTGAAGAGCTGCTAACTTCAGACGGTGATAATCATTATTTTTTTCTTACTGTATTTTAAAATTTGGCGGGTTCAGAAGTATTCCAGAGGTAACGATGTAGATTAGTTAATACTTGATGTGTACATTTATTTTCGTTAATGCATGCTAAAGAAATTAATGGCTTTCTCTACCTGACAGGAGTCTTTACCGCCTTCTGCGAATCCAGCACAGAGCATGTTTCCGGAAATCATAGACGCGTTGTATTTTGTCTGACGACACTTTTCATTGCTCATTACCGGTAATTCTACTTGTTGGAGAATGCACGCAGGTTTACCGTCTTCCATTAACGTTCCCCAGCCGGATGCAACGGCCGTTCTCCCCACGTATAACTCACCTGAAAAGGAAATCAGTAACATGGATGAATGTAGCTTTGTCTGGGAATGCCGCAAAAGTTCTCCTCATTGTATTTGAGAAATATTTATAAGAGGAGAGAACCATGAAGCGTAAAATGAGTAGAATCTCTTCTACCATTTTGGAAAAGAAGAGTGTTTACAGACAAATTAAGGAAAGTAGAATTTATATATTATATAATATACGAGTATGTACGTCCCAAAACAAAGTAAAATTTTTGTAAGGTTCGTATCATTTGGGACCGAATTACTTCATTGAGTTTGTCGCATATCTCTATAGAAAGAAAATTTGCTGTGGGTTGCTTGATTTAGCTTCATAGAATGCCTACCTTTAGATAAGCAGCTGATTGCCATATTTATATTATATTGCATCAATTTCCAAATTAATTCAAATAATTAATAATCATGGTAGCGCTTTTCTGAGAATATAATAATTTGAGGAGGTTGTATTCGTAATAATAAAAAATGTAGTCTATCTTATTGATTGATCCTACAAGGGGGATTTGAATTTACTACCTTGATCAAAAAGTTCCCGGAATTTATTCAGAAAATTAAAAATACAATTTTATTCATCTAAATCTATATTGTCCCCTTCAAAGTAATCCCCATCGACTGCAACACACTTATGCCAGCGCTTGATCCAATCCTCGAAACATTTTTTATATTCGGTTTTCGGTATGTCCATCAGTGCTTCCTGCGATTTTTCCATTACTTCCTCTCGGCTGCTAAAACGCGTTCCCCGTAATGGTTTTTTAACTCGATTGAACAGAAAGAAGTCACAGGGAGCCAAATCAGGTGAATTTGGTGGCTGTTGGATGGTATTTGTTGCATTTTTCGTCAAAAAATTACGAATAATGATAGCACTGTGCGACGGTCTCGACGCACTGTGCGACGATTTCTGGTCTCTTTCGGCGAATTGCTTCACGCAAACGTCTCATAACGCCCAAATAATACGCCATTCACTTGCCTGATATCTGGATTGCGTGTCGTACTCATAAACCCACGTCTCGTCTCCAGTAATGATCCTTTTGATGAATGTGGGATCGGATTCAGCCTCGCAAATCATGTCTTTTGCGACGTCAACACGGTCTCTTTTTTGCATGAAATTGAGGTCTTTTGGCACCAACTTTGCTGCTACACGACGGAAACCCAAATCATTAACCACAATGTCTTGGGCGGATCCATAGGCAATGTTCAAGTCCTCCGCTATTTCTCTGATGGTTAATTTGCGGTTATTGACCAACATTTCTTTTACTTTATCAATTTTTTCACCGACTTTCGATGTCGATGGTCTGCCACTGCGTTCATCATCTTCGATTGACTCACGACCACTTCTGAATCGCTCGTGCCACTGGTAAACGACCGTTTTTTTTAGAGAATCGTTGCCGAAACACTTTTCCAACATTTCCAACGTCCGTGCGCCACTAAATCCGTTTTTTACGCAAAATTTAATACAAGTTCGTTGTTGCAAATTTAAATCCATTTCTGCAATTGTAAAAAATCGCCAATACACACAGAGATAGATGTACTCTTGGCTACGTAACTTTTGCAAATGTCAAGTTATGACACTAAGATTTAAAGGGAATATCAACAACAGATGTACCAATTTAACAAAAAAAAACAGAACTCAAATCGGAACGATGGGAGCGCCACACGGTGGTTATTCCGGGAACTTTTTGTTCAAGGTAGTATTTACACAGTGCGAAGACACAGGAAACACTCCCACACGCTTTGACATCATCGATCGGGACAACTCTTTGACCCAGTATTATTGTATACTACGGCTGCCAAGACTTAGAAATGCATTCGAAACAAAAGATATTTAAAATGCCTCCTTTCTGACTTGAATTTACATAGAATGATGAATATTAACATTTATGCCTGGAAGTTTCTCTGCGTTCATGAAGAAATGGTTATGTTTGAACTTTAGATATTTCAAGGATTTCATCCAGTACCAGTTATCTTTTGGCTGAAAGCGATAGAGAACGAAACATCTATAACGTTGGTAAGAGAAGAATCCGCAGCATCTGGATTACTCTGCGAGTTAACTGCGGATCGGGTTGTTATTAACCATGTTGGACATAAAGCAATTAGAAAAAGTTCCTCATGTAATTTTTTTGGAAATACTCCTGGTTTCAACTGTCTAACTAAGTTACAATTACTAGTTTTCGTATCGATTATTACAATAAGCAATTGGAATTATTGACGTCTCCTACTTCTTGGATTATTTATTTACAATTCGTTACGCTGCCAATTAATTGCCTATTGATCCATACTTTTGAAGAAACCTAGAATAGTGAGGGAAACTCAACTTTACAGCGTAGGTATAACATGTTGTTTAGGTAGCATGCAAAGCCATTTGAAACACATGAGAAATATTCCACGTAAATCACCCAGTTACTGCTATAATTCTCCCATGCTCCACGGAGAAATTAGGAATCAAAAAGATAAAGCAAACAGAAGGATAAAAGGCTGGAACGTCTTACCTTTGCTGGCGGGCAAGCATATTGGGCGAATGGTATCCGATATGGGCACTCGGTCATTTAATCGGAGTAGAGCAATGTCATTGTCAAAACTAGAATAGCTAAAGTCTTGGCTTATAGCTCTGAGAACGAAGCGGGACTCTGGTTTCACCTCCATGTCACATCTGTCGTGTTCTCCGAAAGTCACTTTGATCATAAACCACATGAACCTGAGGATAGTAATAAATTCATTAATATATATTGAAGGCCAATAACTTTTTAAAAGTATCCGAATTCTTCAGTGAAGATGTTGTCTCACTCCAAAATTTCTTTGACTAAAATCTCGTTTGAGTTTCTAAATTACGAGTGTACGCCTCCATTTGGCATTTTCACTGCGAGGAAAGAAGAATTGTGGAAGTATTTTCTTCCTCGTTGAATTAGGATGGTTTTTTCCATAAAAAATGTTTTTATGTATTTGCACATTTAATATGGAAGATAGGACACCAACAATTATTCGGTCAGATTGTTAATTTTAGCTACCAAAAGCCCGGAAATCCTTTTTGGTAATCATAAAAACTCATTGCTATCCAGACAATTTAATAAAAAATTACTATAATTTTGTGACAAAATATTTCTACTCAGCCTACAAATTTTGATTTTCCATTTCAGGACTCCACTGGATGCAGTGCACTTGTCGCAGCACACAGCACTTTTTTTCCAGTCTTCGATGACATCCTGGCAACGACTTTTGGTTGGTCCTTCTAAACCGCCTCGGCTATCTTCATCTTGCTTCTGATGATAAAACAGATTTTCAAAAAGGTGTTTCTTCACACAGCGTAAAAAGAAGAATCACATGGGCATATGTCTCGACTATAGGTAGGATGAGGGACACACTTCACAACGATTTGCGTGAGATTCATTTACAGCTGCGTATGCAGGTATGACATGCTGATACACCATTCCCTAGAATTCGAAAAATGATATGACCACATCTTTCCCCGCTGATGACTTTGGCTTTTTTGGAGTTAGTGATACCATAGATTTTTAAAGATAGCTTTTTCGTTTGCTCTTCGGATAAAAATGATCTGTCCATATTTCATTTGCAGTGATATACTCCGAATAATACTTCTCATCTTAATGTAACATCCACTGCGAACAACTCTGCCCTCGAAAGTCCAGCTCTGCGGCAGTCTAGCCTACACCACGCACGAGCACATCCCTTGTGCGATGTTTTCTCAGAGGAGTGGCTGGCGCCATGTAAAATTATCAATGTTTATAATAGTGCCCTTTACGTTATTCAACGATCTTCTTTCATAAAGGCAGCAGCAGTTACAATATATACTTCCATAAGAGCAGTGACTAGAGCTCTGGACCCACCTTCCTTTGAAATTGATCGTCTCCCCTCTCTAAACCTTATAAACCATCCTTTATCTGCACTATCGGGGAGGGCATACTCTCTATTAGCCTTATGCATCATTGCATAGGCCCTGACGGACAAAGTATCCAGGTGAAAGCAAAATTTTAATGCAGCGTGCCGTCTCGTGTCATGTGTTACCTCCCCCGTTGCCGTGAGAGAACCGAACATTTCAAATTCCAACAGCTTCCGCTAAGGAAATACTATAATGCAATCAATGAAACTTGTAATACATATTTATTATACATTAAATTAACAATAAGATGTATGATTAAACGTTTACACGATTTATTATGTGCATAACGCATTTATGATCAACTCTTTATCGAACACTCCTCGTGTTGTTCTACATTGAATGTAGCGTCAGCGTCTTGTTAACATTACACTTGATAATATAATGAGGCCTTTCCCATTAAATTTGCTGTCCCTGCTAGAAAATTCTTTGAATCAAGTTTTATCTTAATTGTTGTTCTGTTATTACTAATGAAGTGTTATTACTAATACTCTTATTAAATATATATTTTTTAATTATTTTACTCCTCGCGTCCATCCATCGTCACAATGTCTCATCATTCTTAGCGCATCTATAGCGATGGGCTTCCAGTTATTAATAAAAGTTTCCATTCTATGAAGATATACTTTTTTGCCGTAGTAAAAAATTGAATACTGTTATAATTAGTAGCCACTTTAAAAAAGTCATAAATTGCTACTTCCTGTTCATCGGAATGGGATGATTACTTATCAAGTAAATTTTATATTTTAATATCACTGTTATACTTGTAAACTCTTACAAATAAAGAGAAGAAACTTTAAAAAAATAATGAAAATATCGGCATTATTGGAATATAATTTCTTTAGTTTTATAATAAGACTACTGATTTTAAGGCAAGTTTATTCTATAAGATATATAGTACGTCACGTATCGATAAATTTAATACCATTTCATATGCTATGAAGTGGTATTAGATGGTGAACGCCATGTTAGTATTGTAATTTGTTTGGGCGTCAATTATCAACCACTTTATTTGCCAATTTTGATCAACGTCAAGGGTGTTATGACAATCACTATGCTGTTTTGTGAATTCACAGAGAAAATTTAACATTAATCAGTCTTTTGTTTAGGTTTCTTCCACCTTGGTATCATAATGCTCCCTGGAGGACGCTTTAAGATTTGCGACACAATCGCGGAAATCGTCTTCAAGACCCTCTTCAGTGTCTTCAGCAATCGTTTTTAGAAGAGCCTAAAGGGAACTCGTGCACATGCACTCTTGTCGTCATAACGACTTCCTCTAATCACGAGACGCTGAGACGGAAGTACAACTTGAAAGAAGAGATTGACTGCAAAAAAGATCGATGGGAAAGCCTCCGGAGAAACCAAAGTAATATGATGACGACTATGCAAATCATGAGCAGAGTTTCTACAAGGGAAAGTAGAGTAGGGCGGCAATAAAGCGTAGGACTAGAGCGTTCAACTGATGTTCGGTGAATCACAGTTCAAAACCGGTTGTTGTCCGAATTTCAAACCAGAAAATATGAACACATCCCACAAAAGGTTTGTGAAATGTAACCGCAGGTGGCCTCCGGGATATAAAGTAATGCCATCACTCAGAGTCATTGATTTTTATACCTCTTAGAGCATAGCTACTGACATTAGAGAGTAAGAGGTATGCATAAATATCTTAAACAAATCTTTTTTTCTCGAAATGGCTTATGGGCGTGTAATATTTTAGGCAAGGATGAAATTACCTGAACATAAAAATTTAATTGCCCCATATTACATCCATTTAAAATTTTTTCGTGCCAAACCATACACACGACATGAAATAAAAAAAATGTAGAAGAGACGAAAATAAATTAGTTCTGTGTGACTGCCGAGATCGAAGTGACGGGTGTTTCGGAGGAGGAAGAGATCACAGAAGAAGTTACTGTATTATGACGCGAACATCAACCAGCTCTGCTTGAGAGGGTTGACATCACTCGTATGTGACCTAGTCCCGCCAACAATGAGGGTAAGGAGTGAGTTAATTGCATCGTATTACTATGGTCCTCTGACTCGCTCTAATACGTCAAACAATGGTCCCCAAAATTTTAACTTCTGGAATCAACGAGGTAAATTCTAAAGGTTTCACTGAACTAAAGAAAATAACATTGAATGCGGGTAGTTTAGGAGTTAGTTGTATAATATGCCGAGTTCTTTAAGAGTGAGCTGAAATAAATCATCCTATAGCGTTAAATGTAGATATACAAGAACATCAGGGATGAACTAGACACGTTGATGGGGAAACGATACAATGAAATGAGACTGTTGCATTCATTTATTAGAGATAAATTATGAAAAGTGTCATTTTCAATGCTAAGGTAATCTCCAAAATGAAAGGTAACGTGTCGTTAGGTTGAGGCCTCTCACGAAAACTAGCTACGAGGCTTATTCTGGTTTACTCTGGATTATGTATTACGATATAAATTGAATAATGACGGACATTAGGAGTGGTAAATACTGAAAGAATTAAGAAGCCGAGATCACAAGGGAGATGAAAAAGAGCACATAGGAATATTAGAACTGAGCTGAGAAGAAGAATGTGCCGTGCAATAAATAACAAACATAGCCGAGAAAGTAATGGGGTGAAAGAAATATGCTAGAAATATGCGTGCGACGATAAGAAGTCATTTTAGAGACAGAGAAAAATAGAGGCGTTTAATAAGAAGGCAAGGAAATTGCTATGATGTAGCCAAGGATAAACTATACAAACAATGAGGGGTAAGACAAGAAAGTTATCTATGGAGCCGGAAGAGATTCAGGGAAGGCGGAAAGAATGCGTAGAAGAGCTCTGTGGTATAGAGATTAAATTAACTAAATTAATTTAATTAACTGAATTAATTAACTAATTAATACGGGTATAATGAAAATATCGTATTTGGACAGTATTTTGAGGAGACTGGTCGAAGTAGTGTAGAAATTAGAAGATATTCATGGCACCACAGAAGCATTTGCATCAACAAGAGATATTGCTAGGTATGCTAAGTGAAGTTGTAAAAAAAAAAGATTGATGAAGACCTTGGATCGGAGCGACGTGGGTCGTCTGGGTTTTGTGTTGGGGACCAATTTAGTAATCAATGATCAGAAAATAAATAATATCGTGCATTAAACATTCATTGACGTAGTGAATTCTTCTCGGGATTTCATCCGGGTAATCTCCTCCATCTCCATCGCTGCCGACGTTTCGATGAAATCCTAAATCGGCCCTTATGACGATGGAAAAGGATTTCATCGAAACGTCGGCAGCGATGGAGATGGAGGAGATTACCCGGATGAAATCCCGAGAAGAATTCACTGCCATCATCCGCCGGGAGAAATTGAAGTCCATTCATTGACGTAATTTTATAGGAAATCAACATAACGTTGATTTCCTATAAAAAATTCTAATTGTTTAACCAAATTATTGCCGGTGAAATATTTATTCATTTTATTCAATGACAATACCCCGCTAAAATCCGTGTTTTCCCGGATAACAAAATTGGAGCGTTTAAGTTTTCCGTTCGCTAGCTTTTTTTATGCTTTTGACCCCATCGTTATTTTTTTGCTAAATAAAAGCACTTAAGTACGTATTCGGTAGTGAATAACTTTTTATTTGCTGTTGGGGGCTGAGAACTTGGCGCTTTTCATGTGATACATCAATAAAAAAAGCAACTCTATTACTGTCAACAAATTAGGAAAAAAAAACAAATAAATATACTGGCACTGCACCGTTCATACATTCAAGAGCATGGACGATCATAATGGTGGCTGCCATTCTTGTTGATGTGAGCCGGAGGAGTGTTTTCATGCCTTTCAGAGAGACCGGTCTGTCTAACAGAGGCACTGGTATACTACGTACACCACTTGACGTCGGTGAACCACAGTTTATCATAATAAAGCCAGGGGGAACTTACCCACGAACGCAGTGAGCAGCGGTCAAGACGTATCGGTCATTGATGAGCATGCCACCGCAGTAGAACTTGCTGAAATAGGAGAGGCGTGCCATCCAGGGGAACTCATTAGTCCCAGCCGGTTGCCCACCGACAATCCTGCTCGCGTCATTCCGCTCTCCACATTCTGAAAACAGCCGTGAACATTGTGAAATTAGACCCAATGTGGGTGCGCGAATAGTTTTCTTACTAGCTCAGCATAAAGTTGAAAGCTTGAAAATGAATTGGGCACGCTTATCTAGTTCTGAAGAAGCCTTTAATTATTACGATAAATATTTCTATACATTTGCTATGTACACTTAGTGAAAAAGTGATTTACCATACACCTTAGTAGAAATGAAATTCACTATTGTATTAAACGTCCGTTATAATTGTTCCCTCGTTCTAGTATCTCTTCTGTCACTCTGGAACATTTAGTTACTAAGTTGGGTTCGGTGTGGAACGGACTGTGTGAGAGGTATGTTTAGGACTTAACATTTTATTCATAAAAGACTGAATTTTGATCAAGGATAACTACCATTTTGAAAACTATTTTCATAAAACGCAGAAAAATAGCTACAATGAGTTATATCGTGTGTTTCTGATTCAAAGGAATGCATTTTTATTTCAATTAAAGCAGTGTAAATGGTAAAAAAAATCTTAATGAGAATATCAACCATCATTCTAAAATATTATTTTTGGCCCTCTCTCCGTTTATTCACTAAAAATACTGAAGCTTTCCCTCAAGGAGAAATATTAGGCGAGCGGATTGAGGCCCGAAAGTCACCAAATATACTTATATGTGATAAGTACAACAGGAATTAATTTTATTAGAATAGAATACACTTCATCATTACACGCCATTTAAAAAATTATCCGAAATTACTTGATGAGAACATTTTTAAGTGAAGTCATCAAAGTAGCTACCGGGGTATACTACACTCAACCCTTTGAACTCCCATAGAGAATTATTAAGACTATATCGACTTATTTCTTCATAGACGTTTTTATAAAGCTTGAAACTACCTTTTGACACTAATTTCAGTCAACCAAATGAACTAAAGGTTACACCATTCGGATTCAAGCTCCATATTATCATTTTTGTTTTTCAAGGTGAGTTGCATTCCAGTGCTAAATAGTAAGTTGGTTTCTCGGGTGAAAATGGAAAAAGCCTGCCCTGAAAACCATATCGAGGTTTACTTTCATAAACAGTCGGTGAGAATCATATTTTGCCGTAGCAAGAGATAAATTAAAAATATTCCTAAGGAGTTCTCTGTGGGAGATCGAAGGGACGATTGCAATTTACTCCAGCCGCTATTTAATTGACGTCACGCTAGGATGTTTCCGTTGAGTGATTTCGGTCAACTTTGAAATGGAGTAACTCGGGGATAAGTAATTTCAAATAAGTGGATCCAGTTGGACCCCGAAGACTTGCCACATATTTGGAAAAAGGAATCCTAATCT